>LUGF01034276.1:315074-337881 GCA_001625245.1 Calycopis cecrops | reverse complement strand
GCTTTGGAATCATAATTGATAATACTAGATTAACCGCTCACGTCTGCCCTATCTACGGCATAATAGTACCCCTAGGCCCTAACACCAGACCATGACAGATACCTTAAAAGTGAAGGCTGTGCTATCGAGTTTCGTGTGGTGTTCGAGTAAAAGAGGGCAAAAAAAATTTGCACAACTGGTTACCTTACACATGTTAATGGGCTTAGAATCTAGTCTAGCCTTAGATAGTCACCAAATGGCTTCGATTGTGCGTACTCCTGTAATATAAAAGAGATCGCATTATATGCAGATAGTGTGATTAGATGAATAGTGTGATAATCTAATCTAATATATAAAATTCTCGTGTCACAGTTTTCGTTGCCATACTCCTCCGAAACGGCTTGACCGATTCTCATGAAATTTGGTAAGCATATTGAGTAGGTCTGAGAATCGGCCAACATCTATTTTTCGTCCCGATATTCCCACGGGATCGAAAGTTACGCGGGTGCAACCGCGGGGCGCAGCTAGTTGTAAATATAATAGTAACCGGTAAACGCGACCCTAAATATAGCACTTATATAATTTTAAAGTTCTTATGGATGCTAAGTACATATTCATGAAACGAACATTAACTAAGTTTTTGCTATCCATTTGCAAAAAGTCTTTATTATTTCGGATACGATTACGGATCACACATAAATAAAATATGATAATATAAGTTCCTAATTAAAATTGTTAATCATATCTATTTATGTAAAATAGTTAATCGACATACCTACATAACCATATTATTTTACCGGCTACAAAAAAGGAGGGATTTTGAAGTCAGTTTAATTTTACAATAAAATTACTTTACGGATTTTATCGGGGTTTATTTAATTATTTTACAACGTTTCAAAAGCATTACAGGTTTTATTGTAATTAGTAACATTGCATGCAATGACGTAAACTTAAGACATCATTATGTCGGTTTATTTTTTTTTTAATTAATTATTATTAGCTGAAACTCTTCGACCAAATGAAATTGAAAAATATGTTAAATACGTTCTGGGTATCCGATATACGAATGCAATAAAAAATCGATAATGATTGAAATCTGACCAACGCCAATAATGCGCACTTGGCATGCCATCTTCAAATTCTTAGAAGGGATGATGTACACATACATTCATTGTACACATGCATCTCTTTGTTTCTATGTGTACGGCGTAGTGACAGCTGTGCTGTCGCGTTTCGTGCGGCGTGTAAGCCGGACCATGGAGGTGGGAAGAGGAAGGAGGGCAACACAACTGTTTTAACTATGTACATCGGTAGTCATGAGTGCCTCCGACTGTTGCTCTTTATACTATTAAAAATAAAAAAAATACTAATGTCCGCGACTCTTCCATTAAAATATAGTGCACCCGCGGTATTGACAAAAGGTTTCCATGGCCTGTAACATTCCATGGCATGTAATAGGCATCGGTAGCCATTAAATATACTCCGATAAACAAAAAAATATATAAATCCTGACTAATGTGAAATAAATGTGAATGTATGTTTGTTCAGCTTTCACGCCACAAGTACTCGACCGATCATCTTGAAACCCTCTACATATATTGCTATAAGTATTAGAAAGGACAAATGTTACTTTTTATTTAAAAAATGCGGATGCAAGCGAAGCTCCGGGTAAAAGCTAGTGTTATACAAATCAACCCGTAGAATAATTAACAGTATTAGGGATTACATTCACGTGTTTAGAAGGCCCATAGGCACAGCTACTTTTTAGAGAATGACAAAGTGCCTCCTGAGAGCATGGCATTGAATGAAATTCCTGTTTACAGCGATGGGGATCGTGCCCTCACCCATGGACTGCTACCTCGTGAACAGGAGTCTGAAGACGCTGGCCATACGGATGGAGCACCACAAGAAGTCCTCGCTCGTCATCGCCAACTGGCTCAACAAGCATCCTAAGGTCACGGAGGTCATGCATCCAGGTGATTATTGCTGTCCTAACTGTCTTTATGTACCTATTAATCTCACGGCTTCAGATGAGTAAATGTCTAAGGGATTTCTTTTTCTATAGCATAGGGGGACAAACGAGTCTCTTGTTGACTACCGAAGCCTATAGACATCCACACAATTTGCAAAATTGGTACAATCGCCCACAGACAGACGCGACATAGCTGTCACTTCACTACGGTAGGTGTGAGCGAGAGGCCACTCCCCGGCCGTGCCAGACTAATTTCGCTGCATAGCGTGGTACCACTCACTGACTGTCTTTCACAGTAGTCACTATAAAAGTACTGAAGGGATGACCGAGTACTGCTCAATTTTGGGCACTACTCAGTGATTTTTGATTTGACTATTTCTGAGCAACGTACTTCACTTAATATTAATTAGGCCATTTGCTCATCAGAGCAATTAAACGTAAACCTATAGTTCTATTAAGGTTTATTACTAATTATCCAATAGAGCCGAATAGACGACATTCAATACTTTAGAAGTCATCTAAATGCTTAGTCATCTAATTTATGTTTTAGGTAGGTACATTGAAAGAAGAAAAATCACTTGGACTATGAGTTAAAATATCGTTTTTCAAGAGTGTTACTTTTATTGTACAATAATAGACGTTAAAAGCTACAGCAGTGGCTATCTTTTGGTGCCCATGGAAAATACTCGGATTGGGCCCTTCTATCTCCATATTTGCGTGTTAGGCCAACGGTAGTAGGTTCGAATCTCGCCCAGATGTTTATATAATAATGTCTGTTTCGTATAATGTATATAATAATGTCTGTTTATAAAAAAATCTTAAATACACCGTTTTCTAATACCTTTAATGCGGGTTCTTATGATATGGCGCTAGAGTTGGAGTAGTTAGTCCACTAATATTATACTACCACTAATGTTTTAGCCTAAATTTCGATCCTGTGGAAATATTAAGATGAAAAATAGATGTTGTCCATTATTAAACCTAGCCGATATGCACACAAAATTTCATGGGAATCGGTCGAGCCGTTTCGGTGGAGTATGATAATTAACATTGCGACCCGAAAATTTTATATATTATACTAGCTGCGCCCCGCGTAATTTCCGATCCCGTGGAAAATGAAATATACAATCATCAGATGGCATCTTTTTTTCTGTATATCCTATATGTATATATGTATATCCTATGTGTTAATTCAAGTTACTCCTCTATGTGTGTGCCAAATGTCATGAAAATCGTTTCAGCAGTTTTTGCGTGAAGGAGTAACAAACAAACATACAAACTTTCGCATTTATAATATTGGTAGGATAGGAAACTATACTAATGAATGAAAATGAATTATGATCTGACTGTGCCCCCTCGAACACGTGGCATGCTGCCGACTTGGCAGCCAGGTACGCCACTGTACGACTGCACGATGATAATTAATTATCTCCGTTATCTCGGCATACCTGCGTCACAGCCTGTTGTTAATGATACAATATCAAAACTGACACGCGTTATTTTCGTTTCGTCATTTACATATTATGTAAATTACATAGAAATCACGTTTGACATAATATTTACACACGCGATAAAGGAGTTTTATGATAACAAATTAACAAATGTAAATATTTACAGAATATTAAAAAGTAGTGTTATTAATTACTAGTTTCGCTCTGTGGTTTCACCTGCGTAATGTACTTACATGTGATTTGGGATCAATTATTATTTTTTAAGGATAACATAAAATTTTTAGCTCATTTAAGATCGTAGGTATCTCTCTTTAATATCTGTTTGTCCGATTTCACGCCTTGCTGTAACAACCTAACACTTAATTGATTAAGACAGAATCCATACGCTTTCTTTACGCGTATATCGAATTCGTTTAATATAACACGCATATTTCCAAAACATGTTGACGCAAAATTCAATGACTACCTATAGGATGTAACACTGATAATATTTTTAAAGCAACGACAGTTCAGCTATGTTTTGATTTCCGTGTTTAACAAAACATCAATACCACTTAAAACATCCTGCATTACACTAAGCCTATGTCCTGATAAAACTGACGCTGCCTAAAGCTGATTGTAATTTATATAAAGTACATTTTTCAATTTAATATAACAGTCCGAAGGCAGGAAGTTGGCGGTGTCACACACCTGTACCCCGGAGAGCACGTTAAGCCGTCGATCCTGGTTTCTCTCCGGTCGTGTCGGACTGCCGTCCCAACGGCATATGAGACTGAGGGAATAGAGAGTGCACTTGTGTCTGCGCAGATACTGCAGATAGCAAGTCCCTGTAGAGATTCGACGCCGTAGCCGAAACTAGGCTAGGAAAACATAATAATTATTAATAAAGAAATCGCAGTAAAGAACCATAGACTTGGCCTGGCTTTGATTGGCTTGTGCCGAATTGCTGTAACAACAGGACTCGCGCTTGATCGATTTTTTTAATTAAGTAAATATTTTCGCCAAGATATTTTATCTACCCGCTGATATAGGCTCAAGGTGACTCGACATTACGAGCGCTCTTATTACAAGGTCACTTGTAAATTCTGTCACACGCAATATGAAAGGATGTTGGGTGACCTGGATGCATACGATCACGCCTGCATCCCACGGAAGATGGCGTAGAGACCTGAGCAAATTTAGCAATTGCTCCGGCCTCCGCGGTTGAGGGGGTAAATAGCATGGCCTTTAGGATTCTATTTGACGTTAATACTCAAAATTATCAAGAGCCCAAGAATAGAAATGGCTACAGGCCTTGCGCTAGCATAATCCCGGGTCTTTTTTTATAGTATAGGGCACAATCGAACAATCGGATCCATTTTGTTGTCTACGCCCACAGATATCTGCATAGAGCTCCTCCCTCCGTGGGCCACCGGATACGTACACACCGCTCGAAACGCGACAGTATAGCTGACACTATAATGTTGTTTTACGCCGGCATGTTAGCGAAAGGTTGCTCTATTAGGCAATGCAGATTGGCACTACCTCTCATGAGTGCCGAGTAATTATAATTCTGAACAATTTTGTATATATCTTTGATTATATCCACTAAATTTTAATTATAATAAATTTGAATTTTACTAGCTGTTATCTGCGGCTTCGCTCGCGTGGTTGTTCACGATAAAAAGAAACTGATGACACTCTTCAGTCCTTCAACTATCTCCGTACTAAACATCACATCGATCCGTTGATCCGTTTTGATGTGAAATAAGGACAAATAAACAAACACACTTTCGCATTTGTAATATTAGTATGGATTATTCCACATTTATATAATCTGGAATAACCTACAAATTATCCCGAAAAAGCTTCCATTGGGACCTAAGACGGAATTTACTAGAAAAATCGTCATAATTGCTTCGCTCGTTTTCCAGGCATGCCCTCACACAAGCAGTTCCAAATAGCTAAGAAACAGATGACGGGCCACTCCGGCGTGTTCAGCTTCAGGCACTCCGGCGGGCTGAAGGAGTCTAGAAAGTTCCTCATGTCTCTCGAGATCTTCATACTGGCCGAGAGCTTGGGCGGCTACGAGAGTCTGGCTGAGCTACCGTGAGTATATATTGGTTTACGTAAAAATATGGAGAGAGGGGGGGAGGTAGGGGGGCAACGCATCTGTGTATAAACTATGCGAATGTCTATGGGCGTTGGTAGACATGAAAATGGCTCCGCTTGCTAATAAAAAAAACAAGGACTCAAAAACACACTTATTACACCACCTTATACACCTTCATAAGGGTCACGCATTCAATCTATAACAGAATTATTTCTGTAACATAACATTTATGTTTTTTCCTGTTTTATACTGTTTCGACAGTTTCGGTAAGGCAGCGTACATTTTATGCCAATCTGAATTTTATTGGCTGTATCTAAAAGTTATTAAAACTTATAAAGTGGCTTACACGTTTATTTATGTTTTAATATAAAACAGAAACGAAAGACAAATCTTCAAAACACTTTATTCGGATACCGGTAAAGTCCCTGCTTAAAACAATATCTGTTTCTTCTACCTACACCCATAAATATCCGCATGCCTGATACACGACAGCGCCGATAAGTGACAGCAGCCATGCTGTCACTTTACGGTAGTCACACACCGACCAAATTCTGACAAGGTACGGTGGTGCCATCCCAATTCGGTTGCAAGGCATCAATGGCACTAACTTTCACCTGTGTTTATACTACTTCTTAACATAGTCCTTTTTCAATTAATGCCAATGGCATCGTGATTCTTTTGTGAGCAATTTTCATGAATTTCTCGTGTCTAATATTATATTATACTAAGTCAACGTATTAGTGGTATTTAAAAAGCCGTCCATAAAACTTCTAATAGCCTGCGCAGATTAAAAGTACCGCTTATAAAAGTCCCCGGAATAACATAGGACATGCAGTGAAAGGACCGGACAAAAGTAAGCGGGAGTCCGCGAAAAGAATGGAACTCTAGTGAGTAGGCGCAGCAACGCACACGGAGGACAGTCTGCGTTGCGCTCTAGAGAGTGAGGCACGTTCCGGGCAACAAATGATCACACACCGTGTACGTTGAGTATGTAATAAATCCGCGGAGGACTTTTTATTCGCGGAGGGAACTTTTTTCTCCGTCGCGGATAAAAATCCCTCTCAGTCTGCGCAGAACTATTTTTGGCCCATTACTGATTGAACATTGAGTAGCTTGATGAACAAAACAACTTGTCCAAACCCGCCGACACCGCTTCATTTAATTATGTTCATTGATTAATTAACATTCATTCGATCAATTAATATCAATTGAGACTAGCTTTCGAAACGATTTAGCCATATTCAGGATTGAGACAAAAAAAATCAATGTGAAATGTTAATAAAAAAATATTGTAGCTGAGATACATTATAGCAAATAAATAGTACTTTTTATACAATTCCCACTATCTGTAGGCGAACGTGACTATACAATATAAATTATGTTCATCGATCATTATGTGTCTGTTGGATTTTCCCTTTGACTGAACGAATAAGGAAAAAAACATGTACGTATTTTTAATTTCATGGGGGTCAATTCGCTCGATGTTAAATGATTAATGATTAGTCTACCATACGGCTAAGAGCAACCAAATTAACCAAAAGCCTTTCTTTGAGCTGTCATCATTACTTCACACTAGTGGTACGTGCGTGAGCACTGAGCTGGTATGTACTTACTGGGTCGTGTCGGTTAGAATAAGTATCAATATAGTTCCGGACTAGCCACGTAGCAAAAAATTGCTGCGTCCCCGCGTTTAAAGTGGGCTATAAAACAAAGTCGTTTAGGAAGAGGTAAGAGGCGCTGCATGCTTGTATGCAGCCGAATTGGACCGGCACGAAGGGGGAGGTACCTCTCGCTTACACGAGACTGGCGTCAAGTGACAGCTGTGCTGTTGCGTTTCGTGAGGTGTGTAAGTAGCCGGTGACCTATGGAGGTGGGAGGTGAAAGGATGGCAGCTCATCTGTGTATCCTCAATGCGGATGTCTATGGGCGTCGGAAGTCATGAGAATGGCTCCGACTGCCCGTTTGCCAATACCATAAAAATAAAAGTCTACATGGCCTACAAGGCGTATTGCAATATATGAGACGTTAGTACCCAAATTGATAGCCATTCAAAGGCGCCTTAATAAAAATTGATAGACACAGCGCCCGCGCTAGCTTAATCTAAAGAGACCCGTAAGCTTTAGCAGATAAGCGCTATTGGCACTAATGTTTACAAAATAGTATTGTATAATAACTCGAGAAACTGCTTTTTAGGTTTTTTTACACTTATATACTAAAACTCGAAAGCAAGAGTTATGACCATAAAAGTATGTGACACATTAATATACAAACTACTATCGTAATAATATTACCCCTGTCCTATTTTGTTGTCACTATAATTTATTATTTATTTATAAAATAAAGTCTCGGCCTTTCTTATTTCTTTTCATAGTTGCATTTTTATTAGGTGTCAAACCTAGCGACCAGTGACATCTAGCGGACGCTTTTTAAACCTGAAACTAAAGGGCTTATAAATGTCCGCTAGAGGCAGCACTAGTGAGGAGAAAATCTTAAAAGTCTAACAATATTTTTAGCAGTAAATACACCTATGTGAAAGTGTTCTTCAAGAGGGGAGTCAATAGGTTCCTAAAGGGTCGGCAATGCGCATGTGATGCCCCTGGTGTTGCAAGCAGTGGCGTAACTATGCCGCTCAAGGCCTGTGGCAAATTCATCGGATGGGGGGCCCAGCCGATGAATTTTGAACACAAAGAAAGAACACAAAAAAGCTTTTTTTTAGGGAATCTCCTCTGATCGGGGGCCCCTTCCGGCTGGGGGCCCGTGGCATTTTGCCGACTTGCCACCCTGTAGTTACGCCACTGGTTGCAAGCGTCCATAGGCTACGGTAAACACGTACCATCAGGTGGGCCGTATGCTTTTTTTGCCACCGCCGTGGTATAAAAAAAAAACTGATAGGAACATTTTTAGGAGTAGAATTTGATAATAAAGAGCGTGAGCGTAACAATATTTTTTTTAATTTGCAGGTCGGTAATGACTCACGCATCTGTCCCCGAGGACCAGAGACTGCAGCTCGGCATCTCGGACTCGCTCATCCGGCTGTCGGTGGGCTTGGAGGACACAGAGGATCTCATAGCTGATCTGGACCAAGCATTTAAACTTGCATTTAAATAAACCACGCCTTACGATGAATATGTATTAATGTGATGGATTAATGTAAGGGACCGTCCGTGGATTACGAACAGGAATTTTGGGGAGAAGTTTGGTGGGAGGAAAAAAGAACAGTAACTATGTTTTTATAGCATATGGTCTGGGGATCAAGGAAATTAGTCATTCGGTGACTACCGACGGCCGTTAGCATATGCAGATTTTCCCCCATAAATAGCAATACAAAACGCTCGAAACGCGACAACACTTGAGGCAGCATCATGCGAGTCACGGGTACCTCCCCGGTTACTATACCGTACCCTACCGCAAAACAACTGCCAAGAGATATATTTAAAGATATGACGACAAAGAAGAGTTTTGCGGTGTAAGAGGGCTCAGGAACTATATTCCTATTTTTGGTAAATATGATATTTACCAGAAATATGAATATAGTGCCCCAGCCCTCTGTCGAGCGCCTAGCAATGTTTCACAATGTATGTACCTAATACGATTTCGAAACAATTTGAATATCATAGAGCATTTAAAATAATAGAATATTTCTATATTGTATTAGCCAACATGTGCCTACTCCGTTGAACCTCAAAGTAATAATTGTTCAATCACGATAAAGTATATCCTATGTTACTTTCTGTTAAATGTTAAACTTTCCATTAGAGAATGGTTATAGTATGTCTAGTTTTGAAGCCTATTATATCTGTCCTATGTATCATCATTCTAATGTGTAATACATTATTTACATATCTGGACTACACAATTATGTGGAAATGAATTCTGAATGTCGTTCGTAGTGTACGGACGGTCATGTCCTAGTTCCTTTTTAAATTTTATTTTTGGACTCAGTAATGATCATATACGTCTACACACCAAGCAATTCTAATGAAGAACAAGAATTATGATATAATATGTATGATGTATATAAATCCTAATGAGTTTGTTTCGTTCAAAAACGTTTGCATCAAGGCAATATTTGGAAGATAATTTTAATTATTAAGGATTTTATACAAAAATATGAAAAATATTTTACACGTTTTTACAAAGTGTAAAATCCTTCAATTAAACTCTTTCAACATCACATGTCAACATCACATTAACCTAAAATTGCGAACGTTATTGCACGAAGCAGGCACACCAGTTTATATTTAGTAATATAATATCTACGAATTTTTAAATATTTTTTAATAAAATATTTCTTAACACGTGTTATTAATAAAATTTATCACTTATGAAAAATGATTGATTATGAGACAAAAAATATATCAAATCAGATTTAAGTATACCTATTTGTTTCCGCATATGCATCTGATTTGATTTATTTGATACATAATTCATTTTATTTATGTATGTATTAAAAGAGGGTTTTAATCAAGGAAGAAATTTTAAACAATATAATTTCATGTGGAAATAGGATGTGATTAAAAATTTTAGCTATATTTGAAAATTATGCATATTCTTTGAAAATTTGTTCACTGTCTGGTTATTTTACAAGGGTTGTTGATGGTGGTGGGCAATTGCTCGTCGACCTGATAATCCAAATCTTTGATCAATAGGGACAAAGAAATTAAGTTTCTATTGGTAGACGACCGAAGGACCTTATGTGTATGCCATATTAATTTTATCCACTGCAAGTATGGTGTCTAAACGTATATAATCATGAAGCATCGATTATGTAATATAGGCCACTTGTGTTTAATCAAAGGTTTTAAACAATATACAGAACGGGTTTTTGAGATGGAATTGTATGACCATATTTAAAAATTAAAAGAATTGTAGCTAAAAATATATTTCAAGAAGACAAACAAGAAATGTTAATGTCTTTTTAAAAACCAGACGAGAATTGATTTTAACATTTTTTGATTTCGAAAATTACTCTGTTCTCTCAAGCTACTACGACATATTATATTCAGCATTGTGTTTCATATTAATACTTTTATTATTTATTATATATTGCCCTATAAATCAGCGCTGTTCATTAATTTCCATCTCCAAAGTCCAAGCTGTGTATAATATATTTTTTGTTTTTATTATTTCAAATTATTTTTATGTTATTATTGCATTAAAATATAGATAAAATTTATATAATTATATAATAAGTAAATAAATATACTATGATCACTTTGTGAAGTTATTTTCAATCAGCATTGAGCATGTATTTTTAATTCTTTCCATGATTCCTTTTAACACATTCATTGCCGCATCACACTATATCACGTGATGCGGCCTGTTACCAAGTGGCCCCATTACATGATATCATGTGATAGGCCACCCAAATTAAAGTTCGTAAAAATTAAAGCGGTCGCAGTGGATCGACGCTAAATGTTTAGGTTGGCCACTGAGGGAGGTATCGAGCTTACCTGAAGTGAGCGTGGCCTTGCGTGATCATACTGTATATGACTAAAGAAGAACGTTCCTGGCCACCCGATGAAGTTCATGAATTTCAGCCAGGCAATGAATGTGGTAAACTTGAAGCTGTACTTCAGCTTTTTCAAAGCCAAATGTCTGTTGTTGCAGGTAGTTTCATAGCTGCATTTTAACGAATCGTTCCAAGGAGATTCCTCTCATTTACATAGTGTTTATCATTTTATCGTACTTCCCGTTTCCGTTGAGAGCTGAATGTGGTGTCCATCAATAGAATCAAAATATCATAAGAGATGAGAAGTAACGCTAAAAATCCCATTGCCGAAATATTGGTATTTTTTTTACTCAATCAAACCACTGTATGATTGTAGTGCGCGTAAGACTCGCTTTTAGGACTACCCAGAATCCTGTTGATAAATAAAGGGTGATGATGATCTTCGTAGCTAAGACGGATTGTGTACCAATTGTGATTAATCTACCAAGGAAGGGAAGCTGAAGATCAGCTCTTCATAAATTACCTTTTATGATCCACAACGGGATAAGTTATGCAAAATATAGTTATATTCTCTCTCTGATCTATGATATAGATTATGAAATAGGTATTAAATTGTTCTAACTAGACGGAAGAGGTAGTGCCATGCTGCATAGGTGGAGGTAGTGCTATGCATGATGCTAGAATTGGGCCGGTACGACCGGGTATCTCTCGCTCACTTGATACCGGCGTAAAGTGACAGTGTCGCTGTCGCGCTTCGTGCGGTTTGAGAGTAGCCGGTGGCCCATTGGGGAGGGGGGGTGACAGGAGGGCATCGCATTGTCGGTAGTCATCAAAAGGCTCCGATAGCTCGTTTGCCCCATTATGCTATAAAAAGACTATTATTACTAGAGACCAGGAGCGTACACTAAGTGTTAAAAATGTTTAAAAGAACAATAAACATCACAGTTCTACAAGAGAGGAAAACAAAAACTATCAGTAACTCCTTTTTATTGTTCCGTGGTAGGAATTTGAATTTAGAATATGTAAGCCTATTCTATCCATCCACCACCACACTGCACTGGGGAGATTAGGGAATTACGTTCCTGGTCTCTAGTCTCTATGATTCCAACTAAATCGTAAAAAGCTCCATCTATCGTAAGTAGTAAAAAATCTGTGTGCTGTCTATTAAAAAATATACCGGCGCCAATCGAATTTTACACTAAACAGCTGATAATTTTATGATAACATATCGAGTTAAACTTGAAAAGTTGTTGACTTCAATTACTTTATTATCATTTAACATTTCTAGTCTGTGCTTCTTCGCGAACACGTCTTCATCTGTGGCCTTCAGATTTGGCACTTGACAACTTTTACAAGGTAAACTTTATTACAAAAGTTATTTATTTTCGTAAATGAATAAATTGATTATTCTTCCTTCCAATTATTCTTAATTAATACTGAAATCATAGTAAATTTTGTTACCTAATAATGTAAAATAAATAAGACTTGTATAATTTATATTTAAAACCATAAAAATGTAGTTAAAAATATCTCATTATTCCCTCAAATAATCAAGGCGGTATACTGAGTAATTATTTTTTTATGTATTTTTTAATATCACGTTAAGGCTATTGATATTAAAATAATACTGTGTTATATAATTTACTGCCTGACTTCAAACTAATTTAAATTGATTTATCATGTATCTACATATATAAATTAGATTTATCCATGCGTCGACGACCAGGCTGGCTCGGATAAGCGGAGCATGTTACGCCAGGGGTCGCGGGTTCGAATCCCGCCTAGGTCGTGGATGTTTATCTATGTGTTATATGTATTTCTATAAATAAAATCTTGAATATATAACATTTAAATATATAAAACATTAAATATATTCCGTTGGGCTAGGCTAAAGTGGTGTAAAGTCCACAGATATTTATATTTATTTATTATTTATTTAAACGTAGAAGATATTCAATAATTCATCATCACCAACGCTACCCTGTTTTTCGGATGAATTGGATATTGCAATAATTGTCGTAAAAGTTCTCTTCTGTCTTGTTGGATAACCAACTACGTTACAAAATACTTACATGGCACACTTAAATAGTAAACAGTCAAAAGAAACCCTTAATTTTTCTAACTCATATCAAATTTCATACAAAATAGGTACCTAATACCTATGTACCTATTAGATCAGGGTGAATTTCCAGAGTTCCCTTCTTAGTATCCACTTATATTAATGTCGTGCTAGCCGAATTTCGTGTTATTCATATAATACACAAGGGTGTGCGCAGACACAAGAGCGCGATCTCTATTCCACAACCCCATACTCCGATGAGACGTGTGAGCGCCAAAACCGGAAATAAATCAGGTGACGGCCTACGGCGTAACTCTGTCTCTGCTCTCCAAGGCAGGGGGATATAACACCGCCAACTTCCTGATTACGGTACTGTTAATAGAAATTGAAAAATCACAACACTTTTTGGTTTTATCCGGGATTCGAATACGAGACCTCATGTCTTTAGTTGGTTTGGTTGAACCTGTTTACCACGACGAAGCAGCCATGAATGTTAGTTATATTATGAGCCTTGCTGCAAATTTTCAAGATATTTGATCCAGCTGCTTTATCTGTGCTGTCTACAATCTGTCAATCTTTCGTTATCTTCCGCCAAGAATGACAACGGCAGACAACGCACACCTAAACAGCTGAAATCTTGAAAATTTGCAGGTTTATAATATAAGTACCCATCTATGTAGTATAAAATTATTTTCTTGATAGGTTATTTACCTACAATGAATGGAATTTTAGAATTTTTAATTCTCTAATTCCTTGTCATGTCCCCATGAGCCAAACGTTCTCGAATGCGGACTAATTTCCCCAGACGCGGACGTCAGTGTCGGGGGAGGACAGGGATCCGTCGTCCCTCGACTCCCGATCTTGCCACGATATTTTTTTTTTAATGGTATATGAGGGCAAACGAGCGGTCGGAGCCATTTTCACGACTAGACACACAGACATCCGCACAGAGGCCATACAGATGGTGCCCTCCTTTTTCTCCCAACTCCATGGGCCCACCTAATAGTAGTTAAATTAACTACTGCAAACACTCATGTCGGAATGCATAACTCCTATTTGCGGAACAGTGGGGTCGGTAACCTTTTCAGTCCCAAACCTAGTCTCATCGCCCGAGCACTCACAGCAACCCGCTGAAGCTGTGCAGGGGTTCTCTTGGCTTCTATAGGATAAGTTCAGGTTCGCACCATAGTTTGTATGAAACTCGTTTCCAACACAACCTTTATTATCTCAAAGTCTCGTAGAATAGAGCTAGACGGAAAACCCTGTCATTTACCATCGAACTAAACATACCTACTTATAGTTATAGGCAAGAGAGTATATTCGACCAATCGTTGCGGGTTAGCTATTTGATACTACTGGAGAGAACTTCGAACGGGGGCGCCAACTTCCTAAGTACACTGTTTGTATTTAGAAACAACCCAGTTTTCGAATCCGTGACCTCGATATGTAGATTAACATGTTCGCCAATAGACGAGAGCTGGGTACCACACAGATTGCTATAATATTATAATGGATATTATCTACGATTTAGCTATCTTCTACTTATCCTTGAAGATATATAGGTTACTCACAGTCAAAAACTCTTGAGTCAGCAGATATGCTGGGAAACAGCAATAAAATAGCACAAAGATGAATAATGGCTGACAGTAGCACTATCTGCGGTCACATTTATCCAGGAATCAGACACCAACTACCTACACTATTATATAAAAGGACTTGGCTTAACGGAATGTTCCTTACCTTTAGATTATTAGTAGGTTATTTTTCTTTAACTTATTTGGTTACATTTCCAGCTACTAACCTTCTAAACCTAATAGAAATAATTCGAAAGTCTACCCAAATAAAAAAAATATCCTTTATTTTAGATAATTTCATTTAGCACTTTAAGATGTAAGAACTCTTTTACGCAGATGACTCTCCGTTGGGGTATCGTATCTGCTAGCAAGATCGGCCACGACTTTGTTAACGCTTTCAACTCGTACCACAATGTGGGGGACCAAGTCATCGCCGCCGTAGCAGCTCGCGACAAGAGCCGGGCCGAAGAATTCGCCAAAATTCACAAAATTGCCAAAGTCTTTGGGTCTTACAAAGAAATGGCGGACAGTAAAGATGTTGGTGAGTTTTAGCAGTTTATTTATACAGAGATAGTAATGTGTTTAATGTGTAACTCTCGCGTTTCCTAAATATTTTTTGTGGAAGTGACTTCCGTGAAAAAGATCGGAAACCTTTCCGATATATTTAGGTTTCGTTTTAATTTATGATTAATTTTGGCTAGAGATGCCCATAAAAATCTGCATCTGCATAACACACCTGAACTTACTTTTTTAATTAAAGATAAAACTCAGCTATAACTCTAGCATAAACCTGCGTTGTCAGAGCTATAAAGTTACGTAACATCGAAACTCCCATTTATAATTATCTAATTTTTAAATACCATATATTTTCTCCAGATGTTGTTTACATCGGTGCTCTGAACCCCGATCACTACGCCCTCACAAAGATGTTCCTTGAATCTGGCAAACACGTGCTTTGCGAGAAGCCCCTATGTTTGAACTACAAACAAACCGAGAGCTTGATAAACATCGCGAAGAAGCAAGGTCTCTTCTTGATGGAGGCTGTCTGGTCCCGATTCTCGCCAGCCTACATTGCCCTGGAGAAGGAAATAAGCGCGGGTAAACTTGGAGACCCGCAATTTGTGGAGGTCAATTTTGGTATACCCATTGTACACGTTGATCGATTGGCGTAAGTTTTTGATTTTATATTACGATCGATAAGAGAAAGATATTGCTTCTTAGGTGCTTATTTACTAAACGCTTACTGCCCCCCGTGGTTTGTACTCGAGTAAAATCTACGCGAACCATTTTTGTTATACTCTAGACTACTT
The DNA here is from genome assembly GCA_001625245.1 of Calycopis cecrops. Taxonomy (NCBI): domain Eukaryota; kingdom Metazoa; phylum Arthropoda; class Insecta; order Lepidoptera; family Lycaenidae; genus Calycopis; species Calycopis cecrops. The sequence continues at coordinate 321,992 of LUGF01034276.1, read as the reverse complement.
GTTTGTCTACCTATAATGGAAGCAAACAAGCAATCGGAGTCATTTTCATGACTACCAACGCCCATAGACATCCGCTTAGAGCTTATACAAATGCGTTGTCCTTTCTCCCTCTTCCCCCTTCATGGCCACAGCCCTCACTTCATGCAGGTGTAATGTAAGCAGGAGATTCTTTACCGATTACGTTACTCTTAACATGCTCCTTGCCTATGCATTTTATAAACATAACGATAGGTATATTGCTAGCAATACTCCTCTATATTACTATAAGAATGATATTTGCATTTGAATTTACACGATGATAACGCATTAGATAATCTATTGATTTATCAGTCGTCGAGGAAAATAAATAACCGCTTTAACAAGCCGGTCTTTATTGCTGAAATTTTGCAAACTTATCAAAGAATTTATAATCTGTCTGTTCGGTTACACAATAATTAAGGAGCTGTCGTGATAACCGTGTACGTGATTGCATGGTTATCATGAGTTCAAAATAATATTAAACATGCGTCCGCATGTTAGGCGTAGGCCATTTTATATAAAAGGTGAACTGTAAAGGAGTTAGGCGTATTATAAACATGTATAATTCCACTGGCCACTGCATATAGGTTTAGCTAGGCTAATAATCATTATACGTACTATGTACCTATCAGAGAATTCATACGATTTCCCTTTTGGTGTAGCCTAGGCTGGGTCCCGTAAATAGGACTCAACCTGTCGCGGAGGTGTCCCTATTGCCAACTGATCCCGGGTCACAACCCCCTAAGGCATCCGACTTCCGAGTGATTCCGTGAGGTTTTAGTGAGGATGCTCGATGATTCTCCTATTAAAGAGTTCACGATCCCCACACTGATTGGCCCAAGGTGTGCTAATATTCTATATATATAAAACTCAAAGGTGACATAGCCATCTATCAACGCACAGCCCAAACCACTGGACGGATCAAGCTGAAATTTGGCATCAATGTAGATGTTACGACGTAGGCATTCGGTAAGAAAGGATTTTAGAAATTCAACCCCTAAGGGGGTGAAATAGGGTGTTGAAGTTTATATGGATTTCGCGGTTGATACCGCGGGGCACAGCTAGTGTATCATAAAAGCTTACCTCACATTAAACAAAGTGTTTCAGTGTTTAATAAGATGCCAATGCTTTCCCTGATGGCTTAATAACTGTCACATTTGATGACGGCACCAATGCCTATAAGTGTTATAGAAGCATATAAATTGTTTAAAATTATCCATGGAACCAATTTGATATCTGTCGAAAATGTTTTATAAATAGCATATTATCGCATAAGTATACTTTTCATAACTGGCTTTATCTCCGAATTAATACAGTTATTGTAGGTACCCACGTGTACTTATGGTGACCATGTGTCTCATTTTGTAGGGAACCGTCCTGTCTTTAGTTCTCGGTTCCGGAAAATTGATGGCGACACAAAACATCTCGTTTTTCTGAATATCACCGATGTTAAACCAAGAATAAAAATTTACCAAAAATGTTTGGTGATCAAACGGTAATTTTCATATTCTTACTAGATTATTACCATCGATAAAAATTACATTATACCTATTGATGTGGTCAGCGGTAACATTCAGGTTGCAGGATTTACCACTAAAGGCAACGCACAGGCAGGCACGACAGCATGACAAAGTTTATTTATTTATATTTACACATACACATACACACATACATTTTATGTACATGGAAACTTCTAGTAGGAAAAGAAAATGTATCGACGACCGATGGTGCTCAGGTGTAAAGTAATTTAAATCCAGCGCGCACAATTTTGTATCACCATCGAATAATTTTAAATTTTATTTTTACAGCAAAAAGGATATGGGCGGTAGCGCCGTTCTCGACCTTGGCGTATACACCCTGCAATTCGCGCAATATATATTCAAAGAGGAGCCAGTGAAAGTGACCGCAGTTGGAGAGCTAAACGAGGACGGAGTCGATATATTAGACACCGTTGTTCTTGAATATACCGGAGGCAGGCGCGCCGTTCTGAACATAAACGCCAAAACGAGGATGTGGAACAAGGCCACAGTGTACGGCAACAAAGGGAAAGCAACGGTAAGTGTTGAACTTCAAATCTATACATATAAAAAATCTGTAGAAGGGTCAATTCTGTACATTGAAAATATTGAAAAAATAAATAGCAGGGGGTGTTACTGGATCGATACCAAACCCAAATATGCGATTAAAATTTTTTTTCTGTCTGTCTGTCTGTATGTTCAGGCATCACGTGAAAACTAACGGTTCGATTTCGATGAAACTTGGTATAATTATACCTTATTATCCTGAGCATAAAATGGGAACTTTTTATCCTGGAAAAATACGTAGAAAAAAAATAAATCCATCCACGCGAAGACCGACATCCGCGCGGACGGAAGCTAGTATAGAATAATTTAATAAGAGGTAGTGCTACGCTGCAGGCCTGCAGTCGAATTGGGCCGGCAGGACCGTGGATGTGCCTGTCACTTCACGATACCGGCGTAGTGACAGCTATACTGTTTCGTCCGGTGTGTAAGTAGCCGGTGGCTCGTGGAGGAAGAAGAGCGACGCATTTGTATAACCTATGCGGATTTCTATGGGCGTCGGTAGCCATGAAAATGTCTCCGATCTCTCGTTTGCCCCTTTATACTATAAAATAATAGATAACATACAACATGGATTGACGTACGTAGTGATGACTTGTGACACCTTATCGACGTATCATGGCGAGATTAATGTAAATATTCGATAATTTTAGTTAATAACAAACATTATGATAACCTGTTATAGAGTTATATACCATCAATTTGATAACATTACTCCATGAAAAACATGTTATGTAACAAAACGCGATTGTTCTATTCAGCACGGTTTTGCACAGATAACTCATAATTCAGAGTAGGTATTGGGCAATACTTTATCTCTTCATTGGGTATGTAGGTACTGCAAGTTTATGCAGACTGAACTAAGTAGTATACAATTGATAGTCACCCTGATTTCTTCGTGCCGACTCCTAACTCAAACTGCCATATTTGTACACGTTTATATACATACTTACCTAACATGTATATTAATAAAATAATTGGTAGGTATATATTTCACGTAGTAAAAACCTATGTGGTCCAATTCCGACTACGGAGCGATCCTATTTATAATTAAAACTGTATAAATTATTCCAGGTGGAGGATCCCTTCCATTTCCCCGAAATATTCGTCAAGTCCGACGGCAGCCAGGAGAAATTCGCATTGCACTCGTCGCAGTTGCACTACAACTTCGCGAACAGCGCGGGTTTGGTGTACGAAGCCCTTGAAGTAGCCAGGTGCATTAAAGCAGGTGAGTTTTTAACACGACTTTATAACAAATTGAATAAAATTCGTGTAAACTTAAGACATTATACGCTTTTATTAGCTTGGCCTGTATGTATGTATGGAGTATTTAAGCATAATTTTCACCGGTTTCTACTTAGATGAAGTATACACGGTAGTATACTTAATGTAAGGGTTTCTACTTTCTAGAAGTCTGATCAACTGGCCCACACCGCCCACGCCTTCCGCCGCCACTGCTCCATACAGTTGTAAGCGTTCTATTTTAGCGGATAAAAAAGCCAATACAGCCAACTGCTAAAGACATGATGCTGTTCAAGTTATATCTATAAACTAAGTATTTAATTACCTATATAGCGATAGAGCATTGCGACGAACATAGACTTGCTTTTTGAGATTTTAACAGCCAATCGAGATTTGTCCCAAGTGCTATTTAACTAATTTCTTTATTCTAGATGGGAATATAAAACTACTATTTTAAGTCACCTTTTTTATGCAATTAATTAAGAAATACTCCAGACTGGTTTTGGTTACAATTAATTCCTCCATTGTATGCTCGCTCTCGCTTCCTCTAGTAGGATTAAGAGCAATGACCTACGTGGTGTCTTATTCTCATTGCTCCTGGGAACCCAATAAGACACACTAGCACCTGTGATATGTGAGAAAAGATTGCGGCCGTACGGCGAGGGCTACGCCACCTAGCGGCAGTTTGAGGCGTAAAAAGTTTGTCACACACTGCCATCTCTCTAAATATATTCTAACTACGTTACATGATCATAGGCCTGTTCTTTACCCATGGTCCCTCCTCGTCGACTTTGTACAGTGGGTTATAAAAATGAAGTCATATCTTGTCAATGGGCGGAAAAGTCGAGCTGGATTATGGAGGACGTGTAGTATGATGTGTATTAATCGTTATTTGTATTTCACAGGACTAAAAGAATCACCAAGAATGTCCCACCGAGACAGTCTGATTATTTCCAAACTTCAGGATTCAGTACGCAAACAAGTTGGAGTACACTTTACTGAAGACGATCAAGACTTTTCCTAAACAGATTAATAAAATAATAATAAGACGATATGTATTTATATTTAATGTTTACAATTAAAAATATATTTCGTGTGTAATTGACAATTTTATTTACCTGAGGTAGGTACCTACATTATATAAAGTATAATACATATATAATGAGATGCCAGAAATTTTATACGATAATTAATTAATAAAAACTTTCCAATGGACCCTCAAACCAACATTTATACGGGTCCCCGCCAGGACACGCTACACCACTCATATCAGGGGTGGCCAAACTGTGGAGTGGTCAAATATAAAAGTTAGGTTGTAATAAATGTCATCATAGATCTCTACGAATACAGTTATAACTTCAAATATTATGCATTTTATAATCATAGCTTCTCTAACAAAAAAATCGAGTTATTTATGTGGTTTTGTAATATGTAGGTACCTACATAATTTAAAAGCTAATAAAAATTTATTACTCTAAATACAAAATTTATTTATTTACATTAGTACAAATTGAACACAAGTTTTATATATTATTAAAAACTTTATGAACTGCACATATTATTTTAAAATACCATGTAGGACAGTAATGTTTGAGGCAGTGTAAATAATTAATTTAAATATGATATTGGCAGATTGCTATGAGCCCCAACTGATATATTTATGCTACTATTTTTTGGAACATCTAGGTTGTCTCTGAACTAATGCAATTTAGCCAAAATCATATTAAAATTAAGTTCGATCCTATGTATGGATGGATGTAGAGAAGTGACTTGGATGTAGTAAGAAACTCGTGAATGGTTTGTTTCTGTGCACACTCAACTGCCTGGGGGCCTTCTTGCCATCCTTTTCCTACGCCACTATTGTTGTAACTATCAGACAGCTGGTATCAAAATAGCTTAAGATAAATAAAAGAGTGTTAAATGTTAATAAACCTTCAATATGAAGGAACATGTTTGTTTTAAATAGCACCACCAACTTGAATTGTTATGAAAGATTTGTTGTAATTTTCCACAGGTAAAAAGAATGAAAATGATGATTGAAAGTAACAACAGCCGTAACATACACATAATTGCATTGTATAAGTTATAACATCCACTAACAATTACAAACCTCAGTCAACTTTATATTACCTATATTCTTTACAATACAACAGCCTTTAAATACAACCTGTAAGCCATATTACTTTCTTTCCTATGATTGTTCCCATTAATCTGCCAAATCATATTGGCGAAAATATCTTGCAACTAAGCAAATGAATATATTGAGTGGTGCTACTGCTAGTTTAGAATTTTCATCATCGGGATCCAAGTGTGACCTGTAAGGAAAATTAATGCTTACTTGCCACTTTTAGCTTTCTTTTTTTCCTGCCAACTTATTTTTTTTTAACTGAATTTAGGATAATAGCAGTTAATAGGATCATATTATTAGGTGTAACTCCAATGACTTAGCCATTTTAATTTGAAAATCTGTGAATTTATAATATTAATTGCAAGTCTCTGAAGAATACCTTGTGTAATGACAATATTGAGTACCTATATTTGTTGGACAAGTATACATACAGAGGAAGATCAAGGCTACAGATATTATTATTATTATTATGGCTACAGCAAATCTCGGGTATACTTCATGGCTTTGGTGCAGTCTAATGATTAATAAAGTCAAGTTCAAAAAAGGATCATCATTAAATTAGGTGACCAACAGTCATTATGTCATTAAAGAAATAAATATTTTAATTAAAAAACTTAACAAATACTACTATATTATTGCTTTGAAATTACCTTATTGCAGCACATTTTCTAGCTAATTCTCTTATAATACTTGTAGTGTCCGATAATAGAGGTTGTCTAATGCATGCTAAAAAAGCATAGATCCATAGTCCTTAAAAAAAATCCAGTTTTAGTTTCTAGTTCTAGGTTAATATGAAAAGCACTAAATATTTAATTATTATGAACCAAACATGAAATTTATTTAAATTTACTGACCTTAACTAAGTTAGGTTTAAGTGGTACAACAAATACGAAAAAAAAAATGTAAAAAATATGATTTTTGTTAATAAATAAAAAAAAAACTAGAAAGAACAGAAAACACAATTTTTAACAATTTAATATTCCTGCTTGTGACATGGCCACTAATTTTTAAGTTTCTTCAGATTCAGAAAAACAAAATAAATTGAACCCACCCAAGTAGTAAGATCTATCCTATTCCAATTCCAATTATCAAAAAAGTTATTAGAAACAGTTACCTGTTTTATGTTTTATTGTACTTCCAGGTTTCACTTCAGCCAAAATTTCAATTAAAATCTCCAAACCTCTGTCAATAACAGCACTATGAATACCCATCAAACTCGACAAAGTTGGATCCTGGTTTTCAACTAAAGATCTCCATGCGCCAATATTATTTGGATTAATATCAATCTCCTTCACTTTACTTGGCCAAAGTGATTTTTTTATTGTCATACGGGATATATACATTCTTGTTTCAGAGAAATCGGCTACTTGGATATTTTGCCATTCTATTGTTGGTTTGAGATTTATTGGTGCCTTAGCATGTGGTAACTGCAAGTGACAATTTTAGCAA
>LUGF01034276.1:272880-294527 GCA_001625245.1 Calycopis cecrops | reverse complement strand
TAAACTCGGGCTTAGCTGACAAGATCGTGAGGATGTCTTGGTCGGATAAATCCCTCATGACTGAGGTATTTAATATATGAGAGGGGTGAATTTACGGCATTCTGACTCAGAATCGGACATGGGAAAACACACAAAAGACTCTAGTCCATCCCGCTTTACGCGGGACGGGTGAGTAAAGAACCCCGCTAAGCGCGGGGGTGTGATAATAGTAAGTGTACTTACAGATCCGCTTACACACTGAATTTAGAGTTTCCAGGGGAACTAAAACACAACGCGAAACTACTATTCACGACACAACGATAATTTGCAGCGGTACAAATTATTCGCGACTGGCCAAGGGGCTTAAACGGGGAAACTCGGCACTTTCACTTCACACAAAACACACGTGTTACGAGAACTTTTGTGTATTCGGACACAAAAAATTCGGACGCCACTATCGATAAGCGATAGCGGTGAATCAAAGAGAGCTCTGCGAACAATGGAAACTAAAATTTTTGAAAAAAAAAACAATAGTTCCTTTGTTTCACTGAGCAGCCGTTCGCCTTACGCGACTTTACTATAATAGCAAGCTATTGTAGTAAGAGGTCTGTCTCGGACCGAGGTCTGAGCCAGAATGAAGGAGCATATATGTTATGATATCTCAGACGTTAGGTTGGCTAAAAAAGACTATGAGTAATTGTTATGACTTATGACTACTTTTAAGGATTTCCCTATTAAAAATTATCATGAAGGGATAATATTTTATTAGAGAGAATATTTTGTTGTGTAATACAGATCTGGATTATTTCTTTCATTTAACAAGCATAAATATCAAGCAAAAATGATTATTTATATATATTAAGTAAGTACTACATCAGTTTTGATTTTAGGATTCCATACAGATGTATATATTATATTATTTATATTTATAGATGATTTTGATCTTTGGGATCTTTTTAATTTTAAACAATTACCATTTCTGTTGTTGATAACGCCTTTAATATTTTTCTCTCGCATAAGTGCATTATTTTACTCACTGCCACCGGACCGGACCGAGGGTGAGTGTGAGGGAAAATATATAACATTACCTATGTTATCCCTAATAATGATAACCGTCATAGTCTGATAGTATTTTGCATTAGCATTGGAACATTTAAATTTTCAATGGATTAAAAGGATAATCGTTGCAAGATTTAGATTATGTAGTAAATGATCTAAGCTGCAGGTTTATAAGATGGGCGACCTGCACAATAGCATGACGTTCAACGTGTCCTTTAATAGAAGCAAGAAAGGCTTGGTTCGCTAGCAAGAAATTAAGTTAAAATTGTAGTTCGATACATTATTTAATCTCTAAATTTATCTAGATATTAATTAATATGTTGACTTTTCTTTTAATGAGCTTACCGCTTAAAAATTGAAAATATTACAGACATTTATCTGTTGTCGGAAAATTTTGACATTGACGTTTCAAAAATATGTAAACACCAGCACATACGTCATTTAGACGAGAGAGTAAAGAAATATTGTTTTAATTTATTTTCTAAATGCTCTAATTCTTTTTCATTTTACTATAATGTATTACGTATACTTTTTCAATAAATAGGAAATATAATTTAAATAGCTGAGAAGATTGTAAATAGTATAGCAAAATGGACGGAAATGGTACAGCTTTATGTGACAACCTAATCAAATGGTTACAGACTTTAAATCTTACTGCTAAACATGAAAATCCACAAGGTAAATAAGCACCAATAAATGGAAATTGAGTAGTATATCCATATAAACATGTATGTGTCTAAGAAAGTTAGTAAATACCCAAGTTATTATTAGTAAATACCTATGCCCAACTTGTAGGAGTGATATTATGATTCTTAAGACATTAAAATTAACCATTAGCTTATTGTTATAGATCTCTCTGACGGTGCAGCTATAGCAGAAGCTCTTACCCAGATAGCACCGGAATATTTTACATCTGTATGGAATTCTAAAATCAAAACTGATGTAGTACATAATTGGAGGTTGAAAGTAAGCAATTTAAAAAAAATCCTCGACGGTGTTGTTGGTAAGTATATGAAGTATATTATAACAATATTGAAAATAATAATACATATAATATCCATAAACAGTGATTAAAGTTCACATTTGATTAGAACTAATTCGCAATCAAGTGTTTCTAAGATAACATGGAATGTGTAGGTGGCCTGTCAGATTTAAATAGACTATTTCATATAATGCAATTATTGTATTAAAATATACAAATACTTTAAATTAACTTAACTAACTTGCATAGAATAAAGGTCCCAATAAGAATTTGACAAGGGCAAAGAATGTGTATCAATAATAATAATAATAATAGTTTATTTCTCACCACAATACATTTTGTACTTATATTAATAATAAACATGATGCAAACATAAATTGGAGAATAACCATTTATGTCTATGGAATAATCACTATTATTATTGCTCTAAGCATTTGATTGTTTATCAATTGATTCTTACAGTTGATATCAAATCACAGGATATCAATATCAGAATAGAATTAATATTGAATGTTATTGCTGTAGAATTCAAAAAAACGAATTATTTTGTAATAATTTTAGACTATCATCAAGATATACTAAATTTAAGTTTGCAAGAGCTTTCTAAACCCGACGTGATAAATATTGCTGAACATGCAGATCCATCTGACTTGGGCAGACTGCTCCAGCTGGTTCTCAGTAAGTGTAGCTAAACTTTATTATATACTTACAACAATATATATGTATAATGTGTTATGATTATCGTTTATCTATGAAATGTACACATTAATATTGCAATATGCCTACCATGCATTTTCCTGAAGTAGGACTGCTGGTAGAAATTCCATAATGGGATAGACTGGTCCTTTGTACCAAAATTTCTTTAACTAAATGTTTTTATGTTAATTTTTCGGTGTACATAAACTGTTAAATAAATAGATAAACAAAAAAATATATTTCTAAATATATGAAATTCTCGTGTCACAATGTTAGTACTACTCCTACGAAACAGCTAAACAAATTCATATGAAATTTTATGTGTCTATTGGTTAGGTCTAAGAATTGTCCAACGTCTAGTTTTCATCTCGATATTTCCATAGGATCGAAACTTATATGTAGGTGAAGCCGTGGGCTACAGCTAGAAGTAACATAAGGCCCAGATAATTAATATGAAATGTGAACTATTTCATATTTTAAACTGGCAGTACCCTGTTTCCCCACATTAAGGCTATTTATTATTTTTTTCAGGTTAAGAATCAAAAATAAATAAAATATAACTACTTGCCTTTACTAAAATAATGTTTCGAATTTTGTTGGATACTAAAGTAGACTAGCACAGGACCAGTCAAATGTTGCTACGGCATTTGTCACATATTGAGTTCATATGTTTTCGCTTTTAATGGAAATTCTTCCCATTTGTTAGAGTACTAGTAAAGGTCGTTAAGATTATGTTAAGCTGGTGGTAACCAAATTAACTAGGACTCGAAACGATAGAAATAAGTTCCATTAAGTCTCAAGTTCAAAAGTTTCAGGTTTACCTGGTCGACTTGGTTTTTTGAGGTTCAGCATTTGCCTATCTAATTGACTGTCCTGGGTCCTGGGTTTAGCGGTAGATACTTCAGTCATAGGCCGAAAAACCTAAATTGTTTGGATTTTCACTGAGCCTTTTAAGGTTTGACTACTAACTTAGGAGTAACTGAGTTCGACTATAAGATAATATACACGAGTACAAAACTGTACTATCTTTTGTACATAAAATTCTGTTTCAATACTGATCACCCATGAGATACAACAGCATTACAGGCTTTTTACGATATCTGTTGTGTCGAGTTTTGTTTTATTGTACCTTTTTAGATACATAAGACAAGTTATTATTATTATGATGTTATTCGATACTATTATTTTGAACTACAATGTAGTAGTAGTTGTTAAATGCTTCATATTAATTCTAACCGGAACTTGCAAAACGAGAAAACGTGCTAAAGAAATACACATGTAATTATAACACGCATACCTACTCTCTAAACACATAACTGCTCTTTCTGGCGCGATCAAGTAAAAACAAAAGACTGCTGACGTACCTACACATGCGGCACATTGATCCCAAACGTAAAGGTATATTCAAATGTGACTAAACAAGTTTTAATTAAATCTTAGGCTGTGCAGTCAACTGTAATAAGAAAGAGGAGTATATCACGCGGATTATGGAGCTCGAGTTATCGTGTCAGCGTTCTATTATGCAAGCCATACAAGTAAGTAAACGCTATTTGGTGAGTTAGTCTTACGGCGAGCGTCCACCGCAAATAAAGAATGTGTTAAAGTGATTGTTATAGTTATTGCAGAATATTAAGAAATGCGCTCGCCCAATGTCACCTACCGACCGGAGCCCGTACCGAACTAGTGCGCTTTAGCTACGCACATAATATCCTTGAATCACGAATTGTTACATGATATGTAGTTATTTAACAGTTGTGTTTTGGTCACTGGCTGGTGCACGGCGGTGTGAAGAGCTTCTATATAATTAAATGTTTATTTTAAATTTGGAATTGCATTCGTCAATGTGTTCGGAATTCAAAGTTCGCGCCTCACTCCCGTTTGTTTCAAGGAATTGGAAACGTTGACGCTGGTGCCGAACCGGGGAAGCATCCATTCGGAAACTCCGACGGTCGAGCAAGTGGATGTGGATATGAAAGAAGCTCTCGCCCAGAGATGCCATGAACTTGATGCTCAGGTGAGATTTTAATTAGGTTTAAACAGAAAAAACAAAAAACAGTTAGGACATTTTTTGGTATTTTTCAACGTTCCTATTGAAACCCTAGCTGTGTGTTTTAAACATAAATAAAATGTTAAAAGCCTTAAATTGTTCACAAGTTCTCAAAAAGTTAGAAGCTACTGATATAATAAATTAGATTGTTAAAAATTTTTATTTGATTTTGTATTTTCCTTTCATTGTTTGTTTTGGTTAAGGCTTTATTTTCTGTTGTTTTTCAATGTACAAAATAAACAGTTATTATTATTAAATGTGGCAATAAACCTACCCAGAAATATGTGACTCCATCAACCTGGCTTTTCACTAATTGTAAAAAAAGCACTAAGTACAGTTAAATGCGTTTAAAATGCAATGCGAATGCTAAAAGGAGACTTGACTTTTACGCCGGATGTATTAATATTTCCGATGTAGGTATGTACGACGGAAACATTTAATGGCAGTAGGTAATACCAACATTCTATTTATACTACTGGTTTAATTAGGTACGGTGGAGCCCTTAGAAGATTGTTAATAATTTAATTCATAATAAAATAGCTTCACCCCGCGAACCCGCCTAAATTTCGATCCCGTGGAAGATAGAAAATCATCCCATTGCATCCCTTACTAACATTTTTTCGGAATAAAAGCTATCCTATGTGCTGAATTAGCACATTGGATAGCTTTTATTCCGTCACCCTTTGTGTGTGGGCCCAATTTCATGAAAATCGGTTCAGCAGTTTTTGCGTGAATAAGTAACAAACAAACAAACATACATACAATCAAACAGACATACATATTTTCGCATTTATAATATAAGTAGGATATAATAATAATAAACTCTACGCAAGATTATTATTAAGATTATGCTAGTGCACCAGATTCCCCCTCCATTATGATCCTCACCAGGAGCTAGTTCTTAATTGACGTCAGTACTGATGCTACTATGCTGTACTTACGTCAGAATCGGGGAACGAGAGACCCCGTGGTCCCTCTGAATAGGAAAATCTCTATATACCTATATAAAATTCCCGTGTCACTGTGTTAGTAACATACTAATATGTCCATACCTACTCCCCCGAAACGGCTAGACCGATTCTCATGAAACTTTGTGTCCCTAATATGTAGGTCAGAGAATCAGCCAACATCTATTTTTCATTTCGATATTCCTACGGGATCGAAACTTGCGCGGGTGAAACCGCATACGGAAAAATAGTAATATCTAAATTAGCTATTATAACTTTCACTTCGCGATGTATTTCTATATTCTGCTGGTAAGTTGGGAGCTCAGTACCCCTGTCGACCCCAAACCCAGTTTCGTCGCACTACGAGAAATCCGATGAAGATGTAGTTCAATAACTAAGATAGATAAGATAGATAGGCTTCGCATCCACAGAATGAATTCAAATGCAAAAAAACCGGCCATGTGCGAGTCCGATTCGCACACCGAGGGTTCCGTATGAATGGGAAGTACGAGCATGAAAAGTAATAGAAGATTATTGTAACTTTACGCCTGCCGTTGAAGTTGACAAACTTATATAAGCGGTTGCTCACACACATTTAGTAGGCAACGAATTACATTTATAAGTTGATAATGATTTTTCCAATGATCTACATATATTTTACTAGTTTTCAGATTTATTCCTATATATGTGCTATAAGTTCTTACTTCTTGCTAAATTTGACAACTCCAGGTCAACGGGAAGTACCCGATCGGTTTTTGGTTTTCGACAAAGTACGTTTTCATTCGAAATTTGTGCATAATTGGCTATAACTTTTTATTGCGTTAACTTAGAAGTGAGATTTTTTCAAGGCATCAAGACGTAACTGACCTCCGTATTTGACAAAATTCAGCTTAATCCCTTCTCGCGTTTTAGAGAAAAAGGTTTTGACAGACATACAGGCAGACGGGCAACAAAGCGATCCTATAAGGGTTCCGTTTTTTCTCTTTGAGATACGGAATCCTAAAAAGAAACTGCACCAAAAGTGGTTCTCCTATCTTGATAGGACAACATTCTGGCACGACAGGAAAAAAAACTGGCTTAGGAACGCCGGGTTACGGTCTCTCGTCAACCTCCTGACTCCAATACTATAGTTTAGAGATTGGGATCTTCTTTTGGGTCAGACCTGGAACTCCAACCCATTAAGGTCTGACAGATCTGATCCAGTTGTCGGACGCTTTGAGATAGAGACATAGGTATCAAGTGCTGGATACCTAACCACCTAGCAAGAAAGGAAACACGTCGAGAAAGTCCCTGGCCAGGATGTAGGTTTTAAAAATAAAAGATTTACTTGGGATTTTACGCAGGTGAAACCGCGGGACACAGCTAGTAATGTCATATTTAGGTAGTACGGATAGGTAGGTAAATGAATATTTCCTGTGTTTACTTTAATCGACGGAAATTGTCTCCATTTTCTAATGATCAGTCTGATTTATGAATAGCTTTTGACAATCTTGAATATTTAATTTATTTTTTACTATCGTGTTTTATTCGAAAACCGAGTTCCAGTGGTAGGTACAGCCAGCCGGGGCCTGGCAGGCATCTTGTTGATTATTCATGATGTCTATGCCCTCATTTTGGCATATGCACTAGTTAGCATGTTCAATAAAACTGTTTGTTTATATTCATTCATGCATGCACCTTTGATGCACATTTCTGTAAGCAATCCCACCGACCCTCATGCCGGAAAGACGCAACAACATACGTTATTGAATCAACATTCATTATTTCTCAAAACAACTCGTTAAATCTCAAGTATTATATAAACCTCGTAACATTAATTATAACAGTATAATTATAACTTGTTACACAGTCGAAGAAGACTTATAACAATAATACAATGACCTGTCAACTTGCGCCGAAGGTTCCGGCATTACCTTATATATATGTTAATAGGTATCAGCTATTTCTGTATAATATATTTTTAGTTAGAATACAGATGCCCAGAAACATCAGAGCAACATGAACATTATACAAGCATTGTCTTCTTTCATCCTATTCCCCCAATGCGTCATCCCAGCGATGGATCCAGATGGGCTTTGGGGGGCTGCAACCTTGGGTCCCGTTAGGCTTAGGGGTCTAAAATTATCTTGCACTTATAAAATAGGTCCCTTCTCAACTCTAGTCTCTAAGCTAGACGCTTGGATACAGCTTAATCCGGCGCTGGGCCACCCAGAATCTCACAACTGCACAAAACTCGATAGTCTAACTGTTCATCCCAGTTGCAGTCTTATGCGATAAGCCCCATGCAGATATGACACAATGAGTTATAATAAAATTAATATTCTAACGAGAATAATTGGATAAGTACAAAGTGAAAGTGGAGCATCGCAATGGTTGAGCATTACTGGAGCTATTGCGATAGCGCGACCTCTAAAGTAAGCTTTAATTTTATTTGTAAGAATATTCGTGTAGATGCGCGCCAGATAGCTGCGAAAAGCGGGTCTTATTCTATATGAAATATAAACAAGTTACATAAAAAAAGTAATGAATTCTTATGAACAACAAAAATCACATATCCCTAGAGCATCTATTTAGTTAAGAGGTTAGGGATGGTAACGCATTCATCTTCTGGTGATTGATAGGTTATTAGCGTTGGTACTCAACCATAGACATTTTGCTCCCCTTGCATTAAATGAAAAGATCCCATAATAAGCCGCTGGGTCTCATTTGCAACGCTCCAGTTAGGATCCGTAATTCGTCAACATTCTTCGTGGTGCTCGTCACGCGTGCCAGAGCCTTACGTAAGGGCTTTCTTTTATTATTCCATGGTCCTTCTCTTGTTCTTGATTCTTAATTTAAATTTTAAAATTAAGAGTTGTGATGCAATTTCTAATTAGGCTGTATAAAACTACACGCTAGCTCGGTTTTGCGAATTGCAAACACTATTACGATTTTTACTCTTATATAGGCACTTCTTTCCTATTATGTACCTATTGTGCGTAAAGTCTAGTTGTATGCTTAGTTTTTATTCACAAGTAAATCAGGATCGCGATCGAACTCAGATAATTCGACTCGTCGTTATCTTCTAGTCACTCGCGTCGTCACTTTTACAGGCTTTTTCTTTTTGTACCTACCTACCTATTGAGATTAGTTTTTAACGTTCGCTAATATACCTAATAGAAAACTTTATTTCATAATCAATAACATAATAAAATCGTAAGAAAATCAAAACTATACATTGAATATTTTATATCGATATCGAGGCCAAAAATATAGTTTTTAGAATTTTTATCTGTTTGTCTGTCGGTATGTCCGGGCTAAACTCAAAAAGTATTGCATGGATTTAATTCAAATTTTGCGTGAATATTACTAACAGGTTGGGTTAACATATAGATAGGCTATATATTATCTCGATATTTCCACGGGATTGAATTTCGAAACTTATGCGGGTGAAACCGCGGGGCGCAGCTAGCCAGGAAATAATATCCATAAATGGTTACATTTAAATTAAGTATAATGTGTCGTTTCAAGCGAATGAAAATGAGGGGTCACTGAAAATCAGTGTCATGTCATTGTGTAGTGACGTGACAAATGCTGAGTAGCTACCTCTATTGGTCACATTATTAATTTCTTAAGTAAATGAAATCTTGTAAATTGTTTGTATGTAACATCATAATTTTGTGATCAATAAAATTATTTTCTTTCTTTCTTTATAAATTTTTTTTAATTAGGCTTTGAAAAAATGTACTATGTACACATTATTATTATAATAGTATCTACGGACGTACAACAAACACTACTTGCGTAAGTTAGCCCCGTGCTACCGCAGTATGACGGTTACCAAACAACGGAAATATTATAAATATTTTTTTAAAATTTGAGTAATTGTTTCCAAGGTTTAACCTATAAAAAACTATTTTTTGTTACTAATATTTTTTCAAATATTTATTACAGGTTAAAATTCTCCAAGAAGAGAAGATGACGTTGCTTAGCGAGGTCAGTAGATTGACCGCGGTCCGCGAGAGCGAACTAGACGCGAACGTGCGGGACATAGACGACGGCGGCGCGTCGCTGGGGCCAGCGCACGCGGGCACGCTGCGGTACAGCAACATGCGCGCGCAACTGGACGCCTTGAAGGACGAACTAGACAAGGTCGAGCTGCAGAGGGACGACCAGAGGGCCCGGGCCGACGTGTTGGAGCGAGAGCTGGCGCTTGTGAAGCTGAGGAATGAAGAACTACAGGTAAATATAAGTAGTGGTATACTTAGAAAACAGGTGTGGGAGGAGCTTCACAATTGGAGGGAGGGGCTTGCACTCGCCCACGGACGCTCACTAGGAGCGCGACGATCAGAGATCCAGGGCCGACGCGCGACGTGATGGAGCCAGAGCTGGTCGCTTGTGAAGCTGAGGAATGAAGAACTACAGGTAAACATAAGTAATGGTATACTTAGAAAACAGGTGTGGGAGGAGCTTCACAATTGGAGGGAGGGGCTTAAGCACTCGCCCACGGACGCTTACTAGGAGCGCGGCGATCAGAGATCCAGGGCCGACGTGATGGAGCCAGAGCTGGCGCTTGTGAAGCTGAGAAACGAAGAACTACAGGTATATACATATTTAGTAACATATTTAGAATACAGGTGTGGGAGGGGTTTCATAATTTGGAAGGAAGGGCTTGTTGAAGTCTAGCGTGCGTTCATGAGAGAGTGCGTAAAATATTTTACAATGACGAAGGCGGTAAGTTTCTGGGTCCGGCGCGCGCAGGCACGCTGTGGTACTCCGACATGCGCGCGCAACTCGACGCGTTGAAGGATGAACTCGACAAACTCGAGCTGCTGAGGGACGACCAGGGGGTCAGAGCCGACGCCAGCTCGCGCTTGTGAAGATGAGGAACGAAGAACTACAGGTATATGTAGTAACATATTTAGAATACAGGTGTTGGAGGCGTTTCACAATCTAGTGGGAGGAGCCTAGTGAGCGTCCGGGAGCGAGTGCGTAAGTCCCTTACATTGACCATGGGATGACTCACCGGGCCCAGCCCGGATGACATTAACTAAGTAGAGTTGCAGAGATACTTTCAACTGGTGGGATGATGTTTTAGAGAGTGAGCTTGCGCTTGCGGCAGATACGAAGTACATTAGTGGGAAGGGCTAGCAAGTTGGAAATTTAAGCGGAATCAGAATTTTGATATTAGACCAAGGGGAAGGGACTGGTTGAAGAAGAAAGAATTTACTATTTAGATTAATTTCACAGAAGAGTTATACATATATCTGGTGTATAATCAAGACTCTATGGTCAAGTCTGATTACACTTAAAATGTTATCAGTGAAAATAAAGCTGAAAATTTGCTTGACTATTTCATTTTTACAGATAGCGGCGTCTGAAAATGCGGCTCTAAAGGATGAGGTGGATGCGCTACGAGAGACGGCGGCGAAGGCGGCCGCGCTCGAGTCAACCGTCGCGTCCTACAAGAAGAGGATGGAGGAACACGTGGACCTCAGAAGACAGGTACTACACCGTTTTATTGTATAAAGGTCAATGCACAAATATAAACTCTGAAAGGGATTGTAACCATATCACCCCGAGCTGTTCAGTATTCTTTGTATGAAACTTCATACTGCAACGCACACTAATGGGTAACGTAAAGTAATCGTCTCGCCTCGAAACTGGTTTCGAACCGCGAACAACGCGCTTACGCCTCGCCATCCGCGCTTACGACTCGCCGTCTCCGCTCTTGTCTTTCCGTTCTCGGACTCGCGTTTCTTTGTCCCCTGTGTCCTGCGACATTTGTGGTTAAACCTAGACATAACCATGCGCTACACTTAACGTTCGGATTCGGTGCCGATACGCTTACGTTACGTTCATAAGTACGCGTAAGTAGCTGCCTGGTGCACGGCAAGACGAAAAGCGAAAGGTTACGATCCCTTTCCAAGTTAATATGTGTGCTGCTCCCTTATGGTCACTAAACGAACAATTTTCATGACTGCTGACGCCCATAGACATCCGCATAAATGTTATGCAGATGCTTTGCTCCCCTTCTTCTTTTCTATTTTTAAAATATATTTTTATGAACTATAATTCCAAGCGTAAAATTTAAAAATATATACATTTATTAATTTATTCTTAGTGTTATTTCCGTGTATGTGCTCGGATAATTACATAGCTAGATTAATTACGTTATTTAGCTGCTAAGTCATCTAAGTAATAATTAATATAACTTAAATGTATTGCTACAGGTGAAGTTGCTGGAGCGATCCAACACAGAGCACGTGCAGCGAGCCATCGAACAAGAGCAGGCCGCCGCGCGTGCGCACGCCCTCCGCGCGCAGCTCGACATATATAAGAAACAGGTCGGTACATGATAACCACGCACACGCATGCATTCGGATACTCACACGCGTGCTCACGCATATGCAACTGCATACGCACACTAGCCCACTCTCACAGACGCTCGCACATGCGCTAGCACACGAATTCGCGCTCGCATACGCACACGAGCTTGCAAATGCACAGGCAACGCAAAAAAAAGCAGGGTAATATACAGTGTTGATAATAGCGAGAGGCATTAAATTAAACCACAAAGTCAAAGTCAAAAAGTTTTTATTCAAAATAGAATTACAGGAATTACTTTTTGAACGTCAACAATAAAATCTACCACCTGTGATCAGTACCTGTGGCAACACTAAGTGTAATACGTTAAAAAAAGGTCTCCCAACTAATTTTTGGTTAAAATTTATAAAAATTGTATATTTTAAACTCGTTTAGCCATAGTTGTAAAGGTCAATAGTGATATAATCGATAAATAATATAGTTTTTTTTGTATTTAAAATTATTAAATACGTTTTATGTGAAATTTAGTAGGGTGAGAACAAACCGAAGACAACTGTCAATTTTGAAATTTAATTTTTATTATTCGGTTTAATTTATTCAATTTTATTAGAAGTAATGGCATATTAATGAACAATCAATAATTATATTGTGTTTATTTATGTTTAAATAGCCGCGAAGTGAATTATCGGAATTATATCACTAGTGTCGGAACAACTGTCAAATCTTAACTGCACGTAAAATAGTTAAATTGTTTGTATTTTGAGAATATTTCCTAGTTGCATATAATAAATAGTGCTACAATTAATCTAAAGACGTAATATTTTAGTGCAATACAAGTGCATTATATGCCAAATAGGCCTACATCCGTCAAGGTAACCAATTTAAAAAAAAACATTGTATTGTATACAAGTCTATTTGGTCAATTTTTCTATACATATTTCACATTCACATATTTCACATATACTAAAGGTGCCTACAGTTAATCCGAAACTATTAAAAAAGTTTACGACGAGAATACGAAAATACTTTTTAGTCAAGTTAAATATATATAAGTAGTCAAGTTAAATAGCGAAAAAATGTTATCACTCTTTGTATCGGGCGGCTACAGCGAGCACGGGGTGAATGACCCCGGAGCCATAGTCGGCGATCAGCTGCGATACAGCGTGTACGAATTAAAAAAAAATCTGTGCCTTAACTATTGCTCCAATTGATCTGTTTATAGTTGTGTAGCCTGGAAATTATACACTAAATATGTGGTTTCATTCAATGCCTCTCGCTTTTATCAACCTTGTATATACGCGTAAACGCTGACTTAAAAGTACACGCTTTTTTCGAATCGCGTTACATAAAAGATTAAGATTTTGGTCGTTATAAAAAATCTTGATCTACAGATAAAGTTACGTCCTAACTTGATACGAGAAAGTCGTATACGCATTAAGTTCTTGCGCATGTATACGACAAGCAAGTCGTTCTATGGCGTTGGTTTAATTCTCCCGGGACCGACCACGTGTTCGCTGCGTGTTTTTGAAGCGTCAATGAACGTCCGCGGTAACCGAAAGGTTAAGATGCAGATGATGACGATGACGTCATATTTAATTTTCAGGTGACGGACCTAAACGAAAAATTGGACGCGGAGATAACCAAGGCGGACAAGTTGGAGATAGAAAATAAGAAGCTGAGCAGCACGGCAGCCACGCTGCAGCGCGAGCGAGAGGCGCTGCTCACAGAGCGAGACACACTGAGGGAGACAGTTGAGGATCTGCGCTACTCTACCATCACTACAGGTACTTTCATGCTCATGCTGCTCTATCTGTACCACCGACCTCTATATAACTGGATAGCTGCTACATATAGAAAAACTCAGACCGGAAGCAGCATGCTGAATTTCACACTATCGCGTACGGGTCTAATATGAAGGGCCTACTACTAAAAACCAAACCACCAAACACCACCAACCAAACAAGTAGTTCGTGCTTATATTTTTAACGGACTTCAAAAAAGGAGGTTCTCCGTTTGATTTGATTGTACATTTTGCGTTTGGCTGAATCGATTTCGCTGCAGTTTTCAGTAAAGTATTTCTTATACTTAAGAGACGGTGGAGGTTTTTTTTGTAGCATAGGAGGTTCTGACTGAAGTCGATTTTTTTAAATCAAGTTGGTGCATATGTTATCAGGCGCGACGGAAGACAACGTGTCCCGCGAGCTGATACCGAACGACCTGAAGGAGCGGCTCATCCGGCTTGAGCACGAGAACAAACTGCTGCGCCAGAACCAGGGCGCGCAGGCCGACCAGGCATCGGTGCAGGTAGATCTTGAAGCTATATTATGTTGTCTGTTTAAGGTGTTCGCACATTATAAGGACTCGACGCCGACTCGATTCCTACTCAACTCGGCGAATGGCTACGTGCGTCGTACACTTTCAACTCACAAATTTGACAAATTTACTCTTAAGAAACAAAATATAAAGCTTACATTTGAGTGCCATATGTCGAGATGAGTTGGAGTCACGTCAGCGTGGAGTCGTTATAATGTGCGAACACCTTTAAAACTGTATAGTTGAATGTAGTATAAACCTTTGTCAACATGTCAAAAAAGAGAGGACGCCCTCCACCGTATCTTCCCATCATTTCCGTATGGGCCGGCTCGCGCGCAGTGCCGATAAGTGGTCGGACCAGTAGTGAGTGGTGTTGGTTGCAGGCGCTGCTGGAAGACTACGCGGCGCGGCTGGAGAAGCAGCGCGCGCTCAACCGCGACGCAAACCAGAAGATCATGCAGCTGGAGGCCGCGCTAGAGGCGCCCCGCGGAGACCCGCGCCTCGCCTTCACGATAGAGGACAACCAGAAGAAATGTAAATATTTTATATAATAACAGCGGACACGAGCAAACGGAACCTTTTAACGATTAACCGACACCCATAATTATCTCCTTAGAGTGATATCATAAACTTTATTTTACAAGGGTGTCCTGTAATCGAAGGATATCTAACAAAAATTAGTACTACCGGCCCGATTAAGATGTAAAGTTTGCAGAAATGGCTAGACAGAATTTCTTAAGTTGTGAATGCCAATAAACTATTGCGTATGCGAGGCATGTGCGTTCGTGTATGGATTTGGGTGCGCATGCACTTTTTATTCTTTTTACTATAAGAGGACTATTGACGACTATCGACGCCTATAGTTCTACGCACGATTACTTTAGAGATGCTCGTTTCCTCCTCCCTTCTAAGAGGCCACCTTAAACTCAAAAATTACACAAAACGCGGCAGCTTAGCAGTCGCTTCACGAGGTTTCATATTATCACTAACTCTTACTCAGTGATGCAGTGGTGCTAGTTGGATTATGGATCCCCACAACCTTGACTAGGCCATAAGTGCCACTGTGTGTCGGTACGCACTGTGCGCCGATACGCTTGTACTGTGCTTGTGAGAGCGTCCTGTTGCGTTCTCTGGGAGGAGGCCTACGTGCAATAGTGTCTTCTGGCTGCTGAATCACTGACGCACTTATTATATACTACGTGTGTGTGCGCGCAGTGCGTGTATGTCTGTGTGTGTGTGTGCGTGTGAGTGCGCCTATGTGTGCGCGTGTGCGTGCGCGTGTGCGTGCGCGCGTGCGTGTGTGTGTAGCAGCAGTGTCTTCTGGCTACTGAAGCACTGACGCACTGGTATATAATAAGTGTGTGTGTGTCTGCAGCGATGCAGGTGGACGAGCTGTCGGCGCTACTGGCGGAGGAGCGGCGGCGCGGCGCGAGGCTGCAGGACGCGCTGGCGGCGCGCGACGCCGAACTGCTCGCCACCGAGGACAAGTACAAGAAGTGCCTCGACAAGGCCAAGGAGGTGGTCAAATCGCTCAACCCGCGCACTACCGGTCAGTCTAATTATATTACAACAAAAACAACAGAGGATCACGGAGAGAAACCTAGTTCATGAGCGAATCAGTCACGACGGTGCCGAGGGCGTGTCTGCAACCGCGCGCAAGCTTCCTCCGACGTCGGGAGCTGAGAGATTCATTCATCAGCATTCGCTCAGTTATCTATCAGTTATCAATTTGAATTGAACACCTATACATAATAATACCTAGACCAATAATATAAACATTTTTTAAAAATAAATTGTATCAAATATGTTGTATAAAATTTCTCTGAATAATTTAAATTATTTAACAAACTAACACGTTACTAACTATATTACCTTACGATATCGACAATGTTTTCCAGGTCACCAGTCGCTGACGGACATAACCCTCGGCTACTCGCGAGGTGTCGGCGCCGGCGCGTCCGCCTCCCGCAACGAGACCACGCCCGCCAACAACAATAGACACGAGTAAGTCGTCCATGTTTCATACATAAAAAACTTCTAATATAAAAAAAAAAACATTATCATCAGCCTATTGTAGTTGAATGATTAACTTGGGTATTATCGAATGCCAGAAGTCGACTCATCTTGAGGGAGATTTATCGTTTTCTGGTACTTAATCTCTACTAGAACCCTTACCCCCTTATTAATAAACATGGAATAACTATATCCAGGTAATAACCTGGTAATAAACTGACGTCTGTCAAATTCCATACTTTTTTTGTGTTTTTTATTATGGAATTTGACAGATGTCAGTTTATTACAAGGTTATTCCTTGGATAGAGTTATTCTATGTTTATTAATAAGGGGGTTATGGTCTTCTAGTCACCTTTTTTCTTAAAAGGTAGAATTAAATAACGATTTTATGTATGTGAAATATGAAAATATTATGTAATGAGTATTTGATAGATGGAGCGGAAGCGGTAGCGGCAGCGGAAGCGACGAGACGGCGCGCGTCAACGAGCAGCGACTCCTAGTCTCGGCGTGGTATCAGCTGGGCGCGCGCTACCACCGCGACGCCGTCGAGTCGCGCTTCGCCCCGCTCGCGGGCCACTCCTTCCTCGCCCGCCAGCGGCGCGTGCCGCCGCGACCGCGTGCGCCCGCGCCCGAGCCCTGACCACGCACGCACGCGCGCACGCAAGCTCCCACGTACGCACGCACGCGAGCGCGCACGTAACAAGATAATGGCGACGATACGTGATAGTGAAAGAAAGGCGTATATTTGTGATGACTCTACGCTACGCTGCAAATGTACCATCCAGATAGTGATAATATCAACGTGCGTGAAAGTGAAGGCACCGTAGTTTAGTGATAAATTCTATATACGCACCAGCTGTCTCGCGCTTGCGTGTGCCCCTGCCCGCGCCTTGACGTGCACGCTCGCTCACACGAAAGCGCGCTCGTATAAAAGGTGTGGCAGCAATACCGACCTGCGTGTTAGTAAATGCTTGAAGGCACAGTAGCTTTGTGATAACTAGATACGTGACTTTGTAACCAGATGTACAATTTATAATTATTATAATATTATTAAATCTTAACTTAAAAAGAGAAACAAAAAGATTTTCTGTCTACTTTCTTACGCGTGGGGCAAGGAAGAATACAGAAGAATTACGTAAGAATTCTGTTTAGGTCAATAGTGATTGCCACAGTTAGACCGATTGTATTGTGTACACACAGCCATTTATCGATAGCGGTATAGCGCGTCTAACAGACGTGCAATAACACTTTTGTCGAGGCCCTATGGCCTAGGCCAGTGATTCTCAACCACTGTGCCGCGGCACTTTTGTGTGCCGCCAAATTTCAAAAGTGTGCCGTGTGTATATTAATATTAATATTATTAAATTATATCATTTAAAAAGTTATTATTGTAGTATTTCGTATATCTAAAATTTTTGTTATAAGCAATTTATGCAGTGTGTTGTAGTAAGTAAATATTTTCTTTGTGTGCCGCCAAATTTTGAAATCGTTAAATATGTGCTGCAACAAAAAAAGGTTGAGAATCACTGGCCTAGGCAATAAGAGCTACGATGTAAAAAACATCAAACATATATTGTCTTGTAGTATCAAACATCGATAATAAACAAAAATGTTTCTACTTCTACTAACACCAAAATATCAATATGAGCGCTAATTATTTAATCGCTGCCTATATTACTAAATCACATACGATAGACGGAACAAAATTATTATGTTAACAATATTTTTTTGATGGATTGATTTGATTCCACCAATATCGATTGGCTAGTGTATATTTGGCTGAAATATGCAAAAAGATATTAAATTAAGATACAAGTGTAACTCTCGAAGTTGACAGTGTTCACAAACAACAGGTTTTAGTAAATTATTATAAGTATAAATAATATATAAATAATATCAGCTCGATAACAAAATGTCGATCAAATTAGATGTATAAGCGAGAAAATTTTTATGAGAAGTGCAGTATTTTACACCAAGCGTGCTGTGAGTTTTGAGGAGATTTATAGTGAGTTTATTTACACATAGGTGTATTAGAGAGCAACTTGTAGTGTCAATGAGATTGCTTGTACAATTTAAAAGGTAAATATTATCATCTGAAAACGGCGCACATTGATCATAAAAATACCGATAGAATTTGCCGTAACAGTAATTATACATTTGGTCTGTAAATCCAACGCGAAAAACACAAAAACTAGATTCATTTTTTAATTATGACCTTTTGTTACACACATTTTGAATTTATTTAGAACCTTTTTAACGGCAACTTGGCAAAATTACTGCTAGAGAAATAAATTACTGTAAAATCTGCTGATGAAATTTTACCTGACCCATTAATCATAATAAAAGCGTTTTTGAGTTTCAATTTTTTATATTATGTTTAAAAGAGACTATAATATTGAGTGGTGACATTAATTAATGTACAGGGTTAAATGTAATTAACGCAAGACTTCTTGCAGGCAGCATGTCTACATCAATACCATTTCAATCAATAACATTTGTTCTACGACTATTGAAAATTAATAGTTTTTAAAATTTTAATAACCATACAAAATTAATATATTGCCTCTGAACTATCATTTAGTCTGCGTGCGGCCAAAAAAATAGCGCGGGTAACGCGCGCGGCAAGATAGGGGCTCCCACGCCTCATTCTTACAAGATACAGAGTAATAAATAACAGAGGGTGCAAACATTTTTTGTTTTTATTTTTTTTTGTGCTATTTATCTAGATTCGTAAAAAGTCGTAGAATAAATGTTGTTGGTATTGATGTAGACATGCTGCCTGCAAGAAGTCTTGCGTTAATTACATTTAATCCTGTATAAAAATTTAATATATGAAGTAATTGTGCTAGTTTGACACTGTATATTAGAAATTACAGTAACCATTGTTACCTTGACCTGGAGTAATTAGATTATTTTGTTTTTATTTTTTATTTTTAAGGAACACAAAGAGTGACAAATTAGACATTATAAAAT
Organism: Calycopis cecrops; assembly: GCA_001625245.1. Classification (NCBI taxonomy): domain Eukaryota; kingdom Metazoa; phylum Arthropoda; class Insecta; order Lepidoptera; family Lycaenidae; genus Calycopis; species Calycopis cecrops. Next base: position 275,212 of record LUGF01034276.1, on the reverse strand, counting down.
TAATCAACTCAAAATATTTCATATACCAAACTGTATAATTAAGATTTGTAAAATTAAAGGACTTTAATATATTTACTTAGAAATATAGGCTTACCTATGATAATTTATAAACGAAAAAAAGGCAGAACGATTGTGTCAATATTTTAAATACAATGTTTTAAAAATAAGTAAACAATGTGGTGAGATGTTTTTATTTTCACACTAAAATCCATCAAACATTATGTAACTAGTTTCCATACACCTCCTCTGCCTCTCTAATTTATCTCTTCGAAATGTATAGAGGAATTAGAGAGGCAGCAGAGAAAGAAAGTAGATCATTTCTATTTTATGTGATTGATACATAAAATATGTGGTATGACAGGAATGATCAAAACTGTTTATTCTAGTTTTTGTCAAACCATCTATCATGCGCCGGTCGTGTAGCGTTAGCCCATGGTTATGGGAAAAAAGGAATAATATCTGCTTTTTAGGTGCATTGGTCATATATATGATTTTTGCAGTATATATCGAAAATCATCTAGGATATCTCAATGTTACTCGTGCTAAATTAATAGTATATCACAAATTATTATGAGGCTAATGAAATATTATAATTATTTATTTTATAAAAGCCACTCGCCTCCGTCTCAATGAACTCATTAGGGCAGATTTCAAAACCATAAAGTATTTCGTATTGACAGAAAAGGTAAATATGCTTTTTTCTCAAAATATTTGTCCAGTGACTCCGTGTTAATACAGTACACAAATATTATTTAATGAATTTTATATTGCATTTAATATTTTATTGTTTATATCGCATATTTAATCGCCAGGTATTGTATAAAAAATGTATATTGCTGTCTTCATGACTTGATTATTTTCTTTTGTATAGAAATACAAAAATATCTGATTTAGGACTTGTTATCTATATAGTGTAAACGTATCTCATATGACAGAAAGACATAAAGAAAGAACAAAAATTGTGTGTCGCGTATAAGGTTGTAAAGCACTAGTAAACCTACACGTCATTTAAATGACCAGCCTTTTTTTTATGTGTAAACAGTTTATGTGTTACATAGAGGCTGCCGACCTCACTATTTTTAAACACGCTAGAATTTTGAAGACTAAGAAGCTTTTTTAAAGATTTTATTATTCGTTGATATCGCAGTGATATTGAAACTCGTCGGCTCCAGATGGCAGCACAAACCATAAACATATTTTTTGAGTTCTGAGAAGTTGCCCCGAGTGTGGTTGCTCTAAGTGCTAGTGCTAAGTAATCTGTATGACCGTAACAGGCAAAATATCAATGCAAACCACCAAAATTTTGAAAACTATATATTTATAAAAGAATAGTATGAACAAGAATACAAGGTGCATTATGGTTGTTTGCTTGCGCCATCTAGGTAAAGCATTGCGTAATTGTCCTCAGAAAATTTCTATTTCTAACCTAAAAAGTTTTGGTAACCAATTGTTATGTTCTATAAGATATGTTTTGATTTTTTTTATTATATACAATAAGCTGTCCTTTACTACGCTTGAGTCGGTGAGAGACAGCTAGGGTACAGTAATCTTCTACTTCTTTCTCTCTCTTTCTCACAGTCAGACGTTTACGCTTACAGGCGGCCTAAGGGGTACGGGTTTCTAGACTGTCATGGCGACTGGTGGTTGAAATATAAAAAAAAATTAACTGGCATATTTCTTATTAACGATAATTAGTAAACACTCAAATATAATTTCAATTTTAAATGTCATTATTCATTGTCATTCTTTGCAAGAATTTATTTCCTAAAATCCACGTTCAGCTAAAGTGCTGCCTCTATGTTTACTGCACGAACGATACAATACATGTATGTATACAATGTTTATTACCAAATTATAATAATTTCTAAGTATTAAAAAGTTATCAGTATATACCAGTTAATACCGTGTGGGTAACATAATTGATCATTGCCGCCGCGCGCAGCGGCGCGGCGGCCGCACGCAGTGGATACGAAACACAATCAGCTGTCGAGGTCAACACACTCTTCGGGCGCGTAGGTATATTTACGGACTGTTACAAATGGATGTTTATGTAACAAAATATTACAAATAAGACGATAAAATTAAAACACACCCTTGAAATGATGTTTAATTCCTTATTTTTAAATATGGCCGGTGACCAAAAACTAACCCGTTTTAAAAAATAGTATATGTTTCCCCAATAGTTTTTATTGATTAGTTAAGCATGAATTTAAAGTGTACCACGTTGTGAAAGCAGTAACGGGTTTGGTGCAAGCTATAAAAAGACGTGTGCTATGTGTGTGAAATATTAAAAGAATTAGATGAAAGTATTTTACTTTGTCGTGAAAATTTT
>LUGF01034276.1:235728-260702 GCA_001625245.1 Calycopis cecrops | reverse complement strand
AGTAAATATAGCAAAAAATGGATGTGTAATTTCAACAGTGCGATAAATGTTAAATGTAAAGTGATGACGTCATAGACAATTACTAACTTATTTGCAATCCCAAGAACACAATAGTAATATTGGAAATGATGACGTCATATGTAAATACTAATTTTTAGTTCCCCATTTTAGTGTTCGTTTTGTAATTTCAAGTGTAGTGCTTTAGTTTTAATAATTTATGTAGCTTAGTAATTATAACAAATAAAACAGGGGTTTCAAAAGAGATTTCTAAGTGGGTTATTTTATTCATCATTATGGGTAAAAATAAACCACAGTGAGGAATAAAATAGCACCCTAAAATCTCTTTCGATATCTCTGCTACTCCTTGTATATATATCTGTTTTTTGTTTTAAATTACTAGACTAGGGTCATAAACTATTAAAACTAAACCATCAGTAATAGAGGTATTAAATTCTGAACGTACTGAATGAAATATTTGTTACTGTGTATCTTATTTATTTGCCAAATTACAAAATACAAATAAAAAATTTGATAGAAGATCTCTAGTGAGTTTGTCCATCTCTTTCAGTATGAAAATCAATCTACACTTTAAATTCGACACTTAAAATAACCGCTCTTCACTCTACACTATCACCACAGATTAAGTACTAGTTACTACGTAAACTATCACACACCACACTTCTATCACAGAAATGTTCACAATCAACACGTCAACACAAGGGCGAGCAAACTCAAAATGGCAAATATGTCGTCGCGTGTGTCGCAAAACATATTATATTATTGAAAAAGTTACTTGAAATTACACAATTTTTTTTTAATTCTGAGTAAAACGCCTGTAAAATCGAAGATGTTTAGTAGATACGACAGAAGTATGTAATGTTGCCATTACTAATTACCATTTCTTGACTTTGAGTATTATACTTTCTAAAAACTAATAATGACAGTAAATTTTTAGCAAATATGATTTGCAAAACTTACAGGACTTTTATAATGCTTACAATTATGTGTTAAAATCATTAAAATGTGTAAAATATGTATTTACTAAAACTGAACTGAAGAAATTACATTTCCATTTCATTTACATTACACTATATGGTATAAAAAATAGTAATAATTATAAATACAGCAAAATTTTAGTAACTAACACTAAAAAATACTTTTTTCCTCAAATACAAAAAAGATTTTTAATTTTTGGAGTTTTTTTTTCTCCGTGTGCGGCAACACTCCTAAGTGTTGCCGATCGTGTATCGGAGTAGCGTTTAAAACGCATAAATCCGATACCGCGACTGAACGCAGAGAGTCGCTAAGGACAAAGAACACACGCTAATTTTAGCATCAATTTGCTATAGATGCTGCATCGCGATTTATCAGTCGCGGGATCGGTATCGCGCGTTTTAGCGACTGCTCTGATGTTCGATACGCAACGCTCGTTGTTCGATTTAGTCGTGAACGCCGATGCTAAAAGTAGCGTGTGTGCGGTGGGTCTAAAAAGGCAGTGTAGTTAGTGGCCACTAAAATTCTCGGCCGACCGTCAACCCGCGGCCGAGTGCGAGTGCTCTGTAATTGCACTTTGTTCTTTATAATCGAGAGAGTTAGTCGCCGTACCGGTGTAAACGATGTTCATCTTACTACTTGAGAATCAGCGGCGTAACTGCGACGGAGACAGTGGCAAATACGATGGATACTTAGATGATAAATGGACTGACGTCAGATGACATTCGACCCAAAGTCTGCAAGCTGTTCTAACTCGCCCGATCCTCGAACGCTTCCATTTCAATCGATATAAATATCAAGAGGGGCTCTGTGCTTCAGGACATAGAACAAAAACCTCATTTTATCATAATACACGTCTCTAACAGAGGGAAATAGCAAACTGCAGATTTTAGTTGAGCCTTCAGTAACACTGAATAAAGCCTGACCAAACTATTGGTAAAGCAATACCAATCATTGAAATATGCGCACTTACATAATTCGTGATACTGATTAACTGCTCAGGTTTTACAAAACTATCATAGGATTGAAATTGTGCAGTCTGCGGGGCTCTTGAAGTCCTAATATACGACTCGACGTCCCTCCACAGTGAGCGGTCCTCTCAGAATCAGTGGGAAGTGGGAATCAAGGTGAATAAGTTTATTCTAGCTCGCCTAGAGTGGGCGTACAAACCTTGAAGGGTCCTCTGTCGAAGCCGCAGAAGGAGGCCTCCATGGTGTAGGACCTGGTGACGCCCAGATGCCGCCACACGGTGACGCGCGCGGTGCTCTCCCGCTCGCGCTCCACTCGGAACGAGCACGAGCCCAGCGCGAACGCCGGGGAGATGCGGTGCATCAGGGCTGGCAGCATCTGCATTTCACACACATTATCAGGGGAACCTCCGGAAACGAACGTCTGCATGTAATCATATAACTTATATACTTAAGATATACGGTAGGATTGTAACTTTAGCTTCGCTGACACGATGCCGCTACAAATATGCGTTTCGCACTGTGTATGAGTTTCCGGTGGCCCAAAGAAAGGAGAAGGACGTCCACACAACCTCTATGCTGACGTCTACGGGTGTCTGTAGACACGAGAAGGCTTCTATTGCTGGTTGTCCTCTTATAGTATACAAAAACCTTTGGTTCTAAAACTAGGTAGATACATTACTACAGTTTAATAGGTAAGCGGGCTGGGTCGGCCAGCTCAAATTCGTCTGCAATGCAGCAATGGCTTTATCTTTATTCTTCAATATCTTGTTTCGCTCAGGGACGACCTGAGCATGTCATAAAAGCATAAAAGTGTCATAACTAACTTTCAGATCTGAAAATTTATAACTTTCTTATTTTGCTGCTAAACCACCGAAGTCGTAATTTTCACCAGAAACTTTTGTTCTCAATGAAAACTTGTCATAAATATTATATTTCATCATAAAATACTTTGGATATGCTTCGGTCGTTAATATTTCTATACAATTAGCACGTCAATCATAAATTTTATTAAGAATTTCTCAATCATAAAACACAAGTTATTCCCCGTGAAATTTCTCTTTTATTTATTTTCATTCTTTTAATATCTTACGCATGGCCTTTGCTATGACCACGTCATGTACATAGATTTATAAAGTTTGGTTACTTCTACTTAGTTATTTCGTGAAAAGGAACGGAAACGTATAACAGGGTACGAGGCTCAACGAGGAAAGCGCGCACAATTATTTTGAATATGGAATGCGTGCTTATTAATTTTAATGTCAAATTATTTGAATAAATTTTAGCGCGGATCTCTTTCATACTTAATCCCCCCTAATAATAAACATAGATTAACTTTATCCAATTATTAACCTAGAAATAAACTGACATCTGTCAAATTCCATACTTTTTGTGTTTTTTTATATTTTGATAGATGTCAGTTTATTACTAGGTTATTACTTGGATAAAGTTATTATAATATGTTTATTAATACAGGGGTATAAGATTAATTTTTAATTGTAATTATTGGCTTTCATATATTTATCTGTTTTCACACATAATATGCCACTACTGTGACGCTTGTTTCCTTTTGTAGAGAACACTATAAGGTATGTAATATAAAGCACAATAGTCACCAGGTATTTAACAGGTTCGTCTGGCACCAGTCGGTCCTGACTGTTCCAGCTCTCGGCGCCGGCGCATCCATAAAAGAACACGTTCTTCTTGCGCGAGTGGCCGTGGTAGTCGCAGTACACTAACGGTGCCTTCTTCCATACGCGCACCAGGTACTCGATCAGACCCTAAAGCGGTAAGATATGTTAGTGGTACTACAACGTCCACAACATAACATAGTAAACCAGTGGGGTCGTAGACGGGGGGAAAAAACATGGAGAGTTTATGGTGACAGGTCTGAGCTTTGTTGTTATTTTTTTGTCTTTTTTCCCCTTGAATTCCGTTCTCTTGAAGGTACTAAAATATAACGGGCTGATGATAAAAAGAAAGTTACTTCAGTTTAAAGTATCAAGACTGTCAGAGAATGGTATACAATATTAAGATTCCTATCTCAAAATTCAAATACTCAAGTTACTATGAACAAACGTAGATTCACAATTTTGCAATCAGCCATTTCCTTCAAAGGCTTTTAGATATTCATAAATGATCAAATGATTTTTAAATACCAGCAACTTACAAAAACTCATACAACTAGTATATATACTAGTAATAGATTCTTTTTAACACGTAAGTTTCAAATGCATTTTATAAAAAAAACCTATCGCTTATTACTTTATCAAGTTTTTCGTGATGGCCCATTTTCAGGTTATTTATTATATATTTATACTTTTTCCTATTAAATCATGTAGACATTCCATTGCCAATATTTCTGTATATGATGTGCTATGGGAGACAGGATCGTATTAGCAAAAGCTAACGTTCATATTTGCACGAAAAACGTGTTCTCATGGCGAACGTCTTACACGCCACACTTCATATTTACATCACAATATGCAGAATTAAACTGGCGCTTAATCGAATTCAATGCGGGATTAACATCCAGTTTCATTCTCCCTTAGCGCATGCTATGCGGTAAAAAATATGGCTTTAATTCTTGTATTCAATAGGCGACATTTCTGTCTCGGTCACGCTGTGCGACAGTCTCACTTGTAGTGGAATAAATATCGACTAGCAAAATCGAGACTAAGCCATCTCAATACCGAAAGAATTTATACTAGAGGTAGAGCTTCTTTGGTTATTACTTATAGTTGGTATTCATGCGAGATACACACACTAATACACTATTTAGGAGTGATTTAGGTTATGTTTATTAGCAGTGACCTGCGGTTTCTCTATCCTAAGGGAACTATCCTAAGGGAACCATTATTTTTTGGGACAATAAAAAGTATATCTTATGTCATTTCAGGTGGTAGCTTTATCTAACCTTTGCCAAATTTCAACCAAAAGCGTCTTGTAGTTTCGGCGTGAAAGAATAAACTCAGTGTTCCGCTATATAATTGCATCTTCCAAGTGAGTTCGGGTCTGGTTAGTAATAATGGCGTACACGGAATCAAATTACCTTGGTGTGGTAGATGGACGGGTGCAGCACGGGGCTCGGCTTGCTCCAGCGTCGGTTGAGGTCCTCGTTCGTCAGTCCGCACCGGTGGCTGAAACACGTCACCAGCTACAGGGGCCGCGCCCGAGACAAGTGCACTCGTGTGCATCCGTGTCTCGGACCATCTTTGTTACGATAGAGAGCTTGAGAAGAAGCTCTATTGTAGGAGTTTACTCGTCAAATTGACGGCACGCGGTGTGGATAAAATTCGTGGAGTAAAACCGTCAGAAACTGTAATCAACGGAGAGTTCACTTTCGAATCTTTTAAGTAAGAGGTAGTGCGACATGCATGTACGAATATGTAGCCAAATTGGGCCGGCACGACCGGGGAGAGATCTGTCGCTTACACGAGACCGGCGTAAAGTGACAGCTTGTTGTTGCGTTACGTGGGGTGTGCAAGTAGCCGGTGGCCCAAGGAGGGGGAGGAGGAAGGGGGGCAACGCATATGTGTATTCAGGGAGTAAACACCAGTCTAATTTTTGTATCAGTCATCATTGTCATGATCGGGCTACCTCAGACAACTGAAATAACGGGGACGTATGTATGTCTAACATTCTATTACTTCACATATAGCAAAGGCAGCGTTTCGGGCGGTTCTTGACAATTTCGCCCCTTCTTCATCATGAGCAGTATACAAAATCACTTCCGGACATCCAAGGGCATTGAAAGTAACTTACCAAGTTCTGATACAGGTGCCTTCAAGTTCCAAGTACGCAAGTTATTGTAACCTGAATATTTCTCAGACCAGCCGATAAATACATAAGTGTACTAACTTTCGTGTGCAAAATCTCTTAATTATTTTAAAGAAATTTCGTCATAAACGCGATAGGCACGACATACAAAGTTGAATGCATTTCCCATGTCAAACTCAGTCTGTATAAAAAGGTAAAATAAACTCGATACGAACTATAGTATCGTAGTACCCCCGTACTCTATACGACGCCTGTAATCCTATAAACTGCATACAATGCCACAAACAAAACATATCTTAAAGATGGCCAGATATTTTAAAATAACAAAAGATAAAGTCAGAAATATTATATTCCCGTGTCCAGTGTCGGAGCCCGGCACCTCGCCCTGAGCCTGCTGCTCCATACATTGTATGGCACAAATTTAAGACCCCGCCGGAGCCTTTGGCTCGATCTTTAGATATTCTCGTATTGTTCCTTCACCTGGCGTCTGTTGGTGAAATACTTGTGTTTTTCTTTGGTGCAATGAAATAGTTGCGTTCTATTTTATTTGTTTGAAAAGCGAGTTAATAGTTAAATGGTTCTTTAGCTAGACCGCGTTCAAAAGTCTACTCAATACTCGTCAGTTGTCAAATTCGTTTCCACAGTATTGATTGACAACTGTAAAAATACTGAGCAGTAATTTTTGGATCGCATCTTTAATCTTAGGTAAGTGATAAATATTTCCAAAAAGATAATAAGTACGAAAAAAATATATCGGTTATGCCTGAAATGCATGCTACTGTGGAAACTATTTTTACCGGCCATATCGAAAAACACACACAAGGTAATAATATAATAATAGTAATACGTATAAGAAATATAGAGACATCACATCACAGTGAAAATGTCGGAGAAGTACTGGTTTAGCTCCTCTTCTGTCACGTGGTCTAGTGGTAAGCATGCTCAACCGCAGACGTGAGATCCCGGGTTCGAATACCGGCTCGGACCAGCGTGCTAATGGGATTTTTTAATTTCTAACAACAGTCCGGATTCAGGAAGTTGGTGGCGTTACACCCCCGATAAACATTGTAGTTCTGCGCCTGAATTTTCTCCGGTCGTGTCGGACTGCCATCCCAATTCCCATCTGAATTGGAGAATGAGGGAATATAAAGTGCACTTGTGTCTGTACACAGTGTCTTGTAATTTGCACTGTAATATGTCCTGATCAGAGGGTTCGTTTCTGTAGAGAGGCTTCCGTAGCCGAAATTCGGCTAGAACGACAGCTGACTGCTAGTTACCAGACAACAAGTTGGCGTGACCTACAAGACGCGCCATCCCTTTATAGAGCTCTACACTTAGTTCGTCTATGACGTCATTAGTTGATTTTCTTAAGACATGATTGCACGTTAGAACCTCATGCAATGAAAAAAACTCGTCATAACATATCTATTAAACCGCACCATTACTAAGAAAACCTTTATAACGTCGTCAAACGTTAATAAACGTCCATGTCTCCAACTTACGCTCCTTAAATATCTTTACGATGGTTTTATAATACGCGTGATGCGACTGTAATGTAATTGCTGCATAAACCTTAATGGGTCCGTATACATGTATGGTGTCCGACAACCGTCGGCGATATGGACTGACAATATGATTTAATTAATTAATTAATACGCCAAACGCTGTGTATCCGATTGTGGTTAATTGCGCGGAATGCAAACGCAGTTTAAAAGAAGAACGTTCGATTTTTTTTTAAATCGTATTCGCTTTTACTTTATGGTTTTTTTTTGCGACATGTTAAACGCCAACATGTACTTACGTCGTGATTGTTAATTTTTAACAATATTAATACAATACCGTGGCAGCAAAAAGTTGCATCTACGCAACTGATTTAACTGATTTTGTAGCAATTTCAAAACCTATAAACCTTTTTTTATTAAAATGCTTAATGTCACAATTAATATATTACATTAGTTCAGTTGACAGTTGTTTATTGATATAGTGCCACAGACATATAATAGCTGACCCGGTGGCCAAGACTGGAACATTTTGAAATGACAATCTGTTGTCAGTTTTATTAGTGGATACGACGCACATAATACATAACCCTAAAGGGATGCGAGAAACATTATTTTAAAAGTTTTATCTTTCCTGCAAGAAGAGAAACGTCTCCAACCGCCATTAATACCGTTTGTAAAATTGTTGATTGTTTGTAAATTTGATTTTTTACACGAGCATAATAATTATAACAATAAAATGTAATACTTCACTCTATTATATCTAATTTATTATTTCAAATTAACTATTAAAATTAATAGTTATCATGATTTTAGTGTAGTGATGTGTGGTATAATTTTAATTACTCCCTGCATCACACATTATTTTTACTCTACAAATCGGGATCTTTATTTTCATTGACAACACTTCATTAGACAAGAGCGCTGCTGTCACCAGCTGTCACCGGGTCAGATAAGTTAGGCACGATAACAATTATTTCATTTTAATATTCTAAACACTTCATGAACACACAAAGGAGCACTTCACTATACTCCTCTTCTACACTCTACTCTTTCAAGTTTATTTTCTCCGCATATTTTTCTGTACATTGTGTCTGTGCTCTATAAAATGAGACCATAACCGATTTTATAGGTTTCTCTTTCTCGCAAATAATTTTAAATTTAATAGTTTTTAATAGATTTTAATTTTAATTAATTATAATTTAGTGAACTATATTATTAACATGTGTAAACGTATGCATTGATAATTAAATCAAAAAGACGTGTACACCTGTATTGGTACATGCATAAGAACCGAGAACTAGCAATGTAATTATTGATTGTAAAATGTGTGTGCTGTTGGTGTGCCTTAAATAAATAAATAAATAAATAAATAAATAAACAAATAAATAAATAAATACGAGCCGGACTCCCTTGGAAAATTACTCATTATACCCATAAGGAACTGAATTCACATTTTTTTTAAATTGTATATCACTCGCCTCGAAGTCGATAGAACTTATAAGACTCTACATACATTATGATAAAAACTATGAGCCTCTTATAATTTCCTTACTTCTGGCACCTACATAGAACCATTTATGTAATAAAGATTTGCCCAGAACTTGTGGTAAGTAGTTTCAGTAGAAGGTGATAAACGGCCTGTGTCATTAGTAACGCCTTCCAGTTTGGGCTTAGTTCTTAGTCCTATTCGACTTTATAAACATATTTAGTACTCTACTCATTTCACCTGCGTTAGTGCCATTATTCTATTATATATATTATTAAAAGCCCTGCATTTTTTACGTTTGAATATAATTTAAGTTACAGCTACTAAAATGGTAGGAGTTACAATTGCGTTATTATCTACAGCTAGATCATCAGAGCGTTCGCAATCTACGACAAATTACTATATCTCTCCCGTTATTACCCGGGCATTTCTCATAATATATCACGGTGTTCCAACCTAACAACCAACGTATACATAATACAGGACAAAGACAACCAATAGATCAAAATTACTTTATTTTAATGTTTTAATATACCTAATCCTAGCATCGAAATAAATAAGTTGTTTCCTTTATAACTGGCAAACTTTTATACAATTTATAGAAAGAAATTTAAAATTAAACAAATTTGAATATAGAACACATAATTTTTTCATACATTGCAAAATCTCTGTTGGATTTAAACCTGTGACTTCGAACATAGTAGAATACTTCGCTGTTTCTCTCCAGATCCCCATATAAAAATTAAAAAAAAACCAGCCTGAACACTCAATTCCAAACTCATAAAAGAAATGGATGGAAGATAAGTTATAATAAATTGATTGTGTACTGTGTAGCGAAGCGAAACACATTTTAATGACACATCTATTTTTAAGTGCAATTTAATTTTGTGTGGTTACCGTGCCCGCTTGAAGTACGCACTATTAACAGTATCTCGGCATGTGTCTTGGCGCGCGGTTTTTTTTTTGATGATGGACCGGACCATCGTCCAATTAGGAGCGATTCACCGAAGAGACATCATTAGCAAGCCGCGCGTAGGTCCTCGACTCTGAGGCGCGCGTCCTCTAGCGACGGCCTTCGCCCTTCGCCGACCGGTTGCGCATCTTTTGCCCGCTCTAATCAGGGAGAAATAAGGATGAGCCACATGCGCCGAGAGGGAACAAGCGAGAAATTGTACGCTCGTGTTTTATGGACGGCAGACTACGGTTAGGGCTGATACATTTGAATATTAACACTCTCAAATATACCTTTCAAACATTGCCACATTTGAATACTTTCTTTGAAAAATCTGACGTAAACTTTCAAAACGATATTCACAGTAGATAAACGAGACCACATAACAAAGATAATATCCAATTAATTAAGACGCCGTATGCAGAGTAAAAAGAAAGGTTGTTGCAAAACGGTGTCGCTGTTAACCCTCCGGTGCAGTGCCTGGTCCAGTTCAAGGGTCCAGCATATCTATTTATAGACGTGCGCGCCGCGATGTTATCGGATTTCAGCCGTGCCTCCCCCCCGCCCCCTCCATCCCTCACATAACGTTCGGGTTAAAATAGACCAAAGAAAAACCCACCATATTTTATTCTACAGCTATTTATATCACGTGTCCATTGTTTCTGTTGCAGTACGAATTAATAGCCGCGGGGCAAGTACAGTTCGCTCGGCGGACATGCTCGTTAAATTGATAATGCTGGATATAGGTAAGGACGGCGCTGGATTTCGCATTCAAATAAAAGAGAACAGTCCACGGTTTTATATAAAGCATATTACACGACTTGCTTGTGGCACACGCTCGCTTCATACGTATTCCCATCGCAGCGGCCGCTTCCTGTAAACGTACAACGAATATTTTACTAAAAAAACCGAGAAGTCTCCAATAAAATCCCATTCGTGCCTTTGTTCGCCCACATGCATATTATAAACAGACGCATTCCCGGGGGTTAACATTAATGAACAGGATTCGCCCGCGCCAATTCCGTATTCGTGGGCCACCGTGCGCACCGGACACCGGACACGCCGCTAGTAATTTACGATAGGCGGCAGACAATCGACCGGCGGCAGCTTATCCGGTGGCCGACGCGGTGCCAATATAATGACGTGTCACTATTAATAAAACACCATACTTTGGAATTAACACACGAATGTTTATACAAATACCGCTGAATCACTACACGGGTATAATAAGCATGACGCACGCCATTGTTACGAGCGCGTTTGCATTTCAGGGTTTGTTTTCTAACGTGGATGGCGTTTCGTGTTCGCCATTCCCCATAATGTCCACGGCACGGTCAAGATAACGGGCCGGAGTTGGCTAATTGATTTTATTTGCCGTCTGTTGGCGGAAACGGAGCGATTCGCTACAGGTCGGTTCAACGACACGCCTCCTCTAGATCGGACTGTCCTTACAGCACTGGAATGCGGCCGGTGCATTGCGCAACATTTGATTCCGAGTTTTACTTTGTGTTACATCACACATCCACGCAGCTGCGTGTAGCGACTGTAAAATTTTCAAATTAGTATTGCCTTATTAAAAATTTTCAAACGACCGTCATTAACGTCGACTGCGCATAAAATCTGTCTTTAGAGTTAAATAAAGATTGTATGTGCTCCTAAACGCCTGCATTAAGCGAGCGTTGAGTATTTCTATTAGGGTTTTCATAGATTGCGTTTATTCAGCTAATCTTCGATGTTACAATTCCGGTTAGACACAATATAGCCGCTCGGTCGGATTGAAATAGCTAAGAAATTTCTATTAAATGAAATTCTTAAGCTTCTGCAATGATAGTACCCATAAAATTGTTACGATACATAATTTTGTAATATACCGTCTTAGTACCCAACTTGCTTGTTATGTACCTAATCTACGATATACCTATTAGATAGACTATTCATATTGGATGACTTTTATTTTTCTTTTATATGCTATGGAAGGCCAATGTTGCTTCATCGGAAACTAAATGACGCGTCAGTTGACAAGATGTGTGTCTGTGCTGTAACCGATGTTTAAAAAAAAAATAAAGTCACATTTAAATTTGGAATATGTATGGAATATAATAATAATTTTGGCGCCAGCCATTGATTAATCAACTAAATATCGACGATATAATAAATAACAGCAACCCATTCTCGTGACATTAAACTAGAGAGCAAGATTATGAGATTACTTATTACTCTGATATAAGTTAAGTATCCCTGTACTTAAACTACTAAAAGCTAAATGTATTTTTAATCCTACATCTTATTGATATGATGGACATACCGACTCCGAAGCGTTGGTAAATGTGTGTGTTCCATCAAAGCAGTGTACGAGAAATTATAATGCGAAAATAATGTCCGGAAGCAGCAGTTTATATCTAGACTGTAGATCTAAATCAATAAAGATGCCTCGTCGTCATCGTATGGACGAGCTGACAGTTACACCGGATAATGTGGCTGTACATGATGAAAATAAACTTGTAAAATTAAATGAAAAACGTCGCTTTTATATTTAAATATAATATTTATTACATCAATAAATATTAATATAAATATTTATAGATGTAATAAATATTTATATAAAACAGCGACGTTTTTCAGGATCTAGGATCTTTCTAGCACCAGCTAAAGACCACATCTTAAAGAGAAATTTAATGTCATTATTAATATCAAATCGCACTCTCATCGCTATCGGATCGGTGAAGTACCTTCGACACAAACCTAAAACTGGTGTGAAGATCGCTTTACAAAGGTATTAACCGTCTTAAAAGGTTAGGGCGGAAGTTACAACACATCAGGTCTTAAGTAGGCTCATTTCCTAAGCGATTTAAATATGTAAATACTTATTAACTTTTTATCGAAGCAGTATTTTTACTGCGGTCAAAAAAACTATAAACTAAGTAAAACTACGTTAATCTTAAAGACGTTGAAACAGCAATCAACAAATCTAATGAGATTACGTATCTTGAGATTTAACACGTTGATGTGAACGTTGAACTTGGCTCGCTTATACCGAACATTCTCAACACACGTTCAAAGGAATACCTAAGGGATTCCATTAGCGGCTGGCGCACACGAATACCATCGCAAAAACAAAGAACAAAAGAATTATCCATACAGATGAAGGTGATAGGGAATTAAAATGAGTCATAAGAAGATGAGCCCGGCAGGGCGCAGGGCCGCATCGAGCTGACTCACGGCTTGTGGAAAATTCTCTTCATAGGTCCTTGATTTACAATCATTTTTATATATTAATGTTAATGATAATCTAGATCGATATATGCCCTTGTGGGTCACGTAGCATTGCTCCATATCGGGGCCCTATAATAAGCGGGGTCCGCAGCAATTCGTGCTCTTGCTGCGTGCTGAATGCGGCCCTGGCAGGGGGCTGGGCGCAGGCGGCTATTTACATAATCGCGAGAACCCGCCGACCTTGGCTGCCTGCTCATCCTACCCTTTTCAAAACTTATTAAATTAATCCCGTCCGAGGCGCACCGAGAGATATAATGATTTAAGTAACAAAACGGTATCTTATGATCATTTAATCTTGTAACATCTTGATGTATGTCGTGGGAATGTACGTTTTATTATTAACCAGCTATAAAAAGGGAGGCTTCGATTCGATCGCATGTTCTTGTTGTTAGTGATTTTTAATTTTTAAAATGACGAAATGTGCGATACGTTAAAAATCATTTATTGTTTATTTGTACTCGAGTTGCCCAACGGACGGGATTTTCTTTTTATTTCTTACAATCTTTGAGTTTACCTATCTGTAAATATCTAAGGCTGGTGTAGCACTAAGATTTAGCTGCTTTAAAGAGATTGAATGAAGAAAATGTATGTGTATTATACATTTACTTTAATCTGCTAATTCAAAATCAATAATATAACTAAAAGTGACTAAAGATTGATTGGAAATTTAAAAAAGAGATCACTTGAATACTTTTTATAAATCATATTTAAATAACACGGGACTAACAAAAACAAAAGCAATGCTAAACAGGTGGAGTTATAAAATTGAAAAACAAAAAAGGTTTCTTTTTCAGTTTTATAACTTAGGCTTTTTTACCACAGGTTTGCTTTTGCTTATGATCTTGTTGTAAATACTCGTGATTGCTGTTGCAGATCTAAAGCATTTATACAACACGTTTAACTCCGTCTATATTTCACAACTGTTTCTTGTTTTGATACGCGGTACAAGTTTATCATAGCAGTACATGGTGCAATGTGAGGAGATGATTCAAAAGGAGTTGTTATTCAATCCTGCAATTATTTTCTACGTTAGATATTATGTCGATTTGCTAACGATGAATAGGTAGGAAAAAGCAGTGTTGGATGATTATTATCTATAGTTGAAAAAGTAAATTTTTTGAATCAATTATTACATCTTTTAGTTTAAACTAATTATAAGCTAATAAAATCTATAACTTATAATAAGTTCTAAACTATACCTACTTTTGATGTTGATGAATTAAGCTATGTATTAATAATATTACAGTTTAAAAAATATAAATATTTTTTTTTGTTGTTTTGCTTTAGATATTCTAATCTTTTGTTGTTAGCTGTAGTATCAATAGTCCTCTATAGATAAAAAGCAAACATATGGAGAAGTGAAGTGATTATTTGTTCCTACACGGGTTTTGACAATTATTTCTGCAACTCAGTCAAAACATAGATTTTTTTTGCTAACACATAACTACTAAAAGTACGTAAGGTGAGAACGATCTAGAAATTTTGGTAAAGGTCGCGTATTGTTAGCGTACTGGTTGACAAAAATACGACAACAGACGCATTATGCTGCAGCGAAATTGGGTCGGCAGGACACAGACATGTCGCTTAAATGACACTGCCTTAAGAGGAGCACACTTGCATAAAAGTTGTGCGGATTTGTATGGTAGTCGATAGCTCTCAAAAGGCTTTCTATTTGCCTCTTTATACTATAAGCAAAGTTGTTACTCATAGTGTGCTTATAAACTATCCTTGTTACTATGTTTACTATGTTTGTTACTCCTTCATGCAAAAACTGCTGTACCGATTTTCATGAAATTTGGGCACACACGTAGAGGGTAACTTAGATTAACACATAGTTTTTATCCCGAAAAAGTGTTCCTATGGGATGCCAGGGGATGCTTTTCATGGGATCGAAACTTGAAGCCGCGGGGCGCAGCTAGTGTTGTATAAATCTTAGATTTCTTTCATCAGGGAAATTTGACGTCATCTTCGAACGCCATAACACCGATTACTTCCATACTTCCATTTCATAGCTGGCAGTTTGCGGCCCGTTATCTCCAGGCCGGATAATGTTTAATATTTATGCTGCAGTGCTGTGCAGCGCAGCGCTTTCCGGTCCGAGCGGACAGGAGCCGCACCCATTTGGATTAACAAATTACAGGTGCCACTGACGACCGACGCGGACGAGCCTGACAATCCTTCAAAGACTATAATACAGTTACTCGTTAAGGTACTAGTGCGTTTTATCCGCATAACATAGCTAGGAACAATTTCTTTCGGGATAAACAGTGGGTATATGTACGATACTTGAACTAAATCCGTTTAGTTTTGACGTAAAACAGTAACAAATATGAACCTTCGCTTTCAGCTAGACATCAAAATTCGTAGATTAGGATTAGAATATCTATACTAATATTATATAATTATTACCCCACAATTGGTAGATTAGGATTATAACATCTATAAATATTATGTACTTATTACCCGACAGACGTTGTCGTTGACGTGTTGTTATCTTGTCATCTAAACGATTTTCAAAACCCCTTCAACTCACACACAAAAATCGTCAAAATCAGTCCAGTCGTTTAGGAGTTCAATGACACACAAGAAATACATATCTATACTAATATTATATACAGCAGTGGTTCTTAATCTTTTAGTCCTGAGGGACCATTTTTTGTTATGCCGCTTAAATAACTAAAATATTGTTTATTGATCTGGAGGTAATGGCTTAGCTCGTGGATCACTTGAAATACTTCCAAGGACCACTAGCGGTCCGCGGACCACAGGTTAAGAACCACTGATGTAAAGTAAAAATTTGTATGTATATAACAAATAGGCTACGAAACTACTGAACCGATTTAAAAAATTCTTTCACCATTTGAATGCTACATTATCACAGATTAACATAGGCTATTGTTTACCGCGGGAAAATGCTTCATTCCCGAGGGAAAACGAGTTAACTTCTAAACGGCTGAACCGATTGGGTTGAAATTTTATATTTCGATGGTTTCCTGAATGTTTAAAATTACAATTGGATCCGGTAGGTGGCACTGCTGTCAGTATGTCAACTACTTAACGGCTTGACCGATTGGGTTGAAATTTTGTATGTGTATTTCCATTGTCTCACAGACACGAATGAATATTATTATCTAAATAAAAAATAATGTTTGTCTGTGTGTCCTTCCTAAAATCGTAATGCATAATGCATTTGAGAATGTGATAATTTTAGTAAAGTTGTATTACATGCGCCTACGAAGGTTTCTGAGTTGGTACGACCAATTTTCTACAGGTGGCGCCACTGTAATTCCAATGTATTTTATATATTGCTGTCCTGTATATTCTGATAGGCTTAGCCATTGTCCAATTTGGAACAAGAACGCGCAGAAATTGTCAATATTGTGCCAAATTACGCCCTTTAAATTATGTGTTATTAAATATATTGAAATGTTATGTTTTATGCTGTAATAACCAATGCAATAGTTATAAAAAAATTAATGAAGCATACATTGTTTTTTTTCCTAAAGTATCAAAAGGCAAATATGACTTTTGTCTAGACTGCCTAGAAAATCATTTATGGCGTTGTTTAATAACTTCTACACTATAAATCCATAATATTAAAAAAAAAAACGTATTTCACCTCTTTAATAATTCATCCAGTTACCATATTTAGTAAACTTTGCATTAGCACGATAAAGTTTGTTATATCAAGTTCCCATGCAACAGTATTTGTAATATCAATGGAGTTTGGTTACAAACTCAAAGGCGCTCCGCTTCACCGATAATTATGAAAATATTGGTGTATATACCTGGTAGTACTACCGGTAGATCTGGGAATAGTTTATAAAATATGTTATTGCCTACATTTACGACAATTTTGCACGGAACATAAACATACGCAGATGAAATCAGTTTTGACTCTACCTAGAGCAGCAGATGAACTTTAATTATCAAACATGTTTCTAGATAGCTCACAAAATTTTGTACCAACTCAGAAACCTTCCCGGGCACACATCACATGATCAAATGTATAGTTTACGATTCTATAAAGAACATACAGACACACATTTATTTTTATATATCTTAATCTTAATTAATATTAATATAATATTATAAATGCGAAAGTTTGTATGTTTGTTTGTTTGTTTGTTACTCCTGTACGCAAAAACTACTCAACCGAGTTTACAGACTTAGAGGGTAACTTGGAATAACACATAGGATAGTTTATATCCCGAAAAAAAAATCCTATGGGATGCCGTGGGATGGTTTTCCACGGGATGGAAATTTACGCGGGCGAAACCGCGGGGCGCAGCTAATAAAGATATATAATAAAATCTTATATGAAAATAGCTTAAATCGACTTTTGTCTAGTGATTATGGGATGATAGCTGGACAACAAAAATCGATCATCATTTAGAAGAGCTTCTAAATGATGACAGATTTATGCAAGGCAGATGCCTTAGATGCAGAAAAATTAAAGAAAATTGACAAAATCTGTCAAAAAAATCACGAAGTAATGATGAAAATTTAGTATTTAACATTCAACACACGAGATGGGCATAGCAACATATTTGAGTGAGACTCTCATTACAGGACACCCTGTATAAACATTACATAATACTGTTGTATATTGTAATATTTCGCGAGCACGGGCCCGAAGGTCACGCCGTTACACGGGTCGCTGGGTCCCACTGGGAACTGGCATGTATTATGCATGCCGAGTGTTCTAGGGTCAACATTACAATTACACGCCAGATAAATTATGGCTGTCTATAACACATATATTATAACACGGGCAAATATTAAGACATAACTGCATATGCACGTGACTGTGACTGTGGCGACTGGCTTTGACTGGGGCTTTCAGGGTCGATTTATTTCGAGCTGTGTATTTGGACTTTAAGCCGTTTAAGCGCAGTGTGAACCGAGCCTTAGGATAATATCTTCGCTTGCGTATGCGAGTTGAGCCTTAGAACAGCTACTTCGTGTTGGGCACATAATATGTGACTTACATCAGTATTTTTTATTTACCCGATGTTATTCAAAACAAACTGATTGCTAGGACGTCCACGTCGTCTGCCATTTAATCTATATCTAAACATTTAATAAAACTGCAGAAGATGCCATTTTGTTTGTATCTGGTGTGGCTGGTAAATTACTGGTCGGATTTTAATTAACCCTTTTTTTGTTATATAGGTCCTCGGTAGCATAAAGGCTATAATTTATATTATATATACATATATAATGCTGCAGTCGGTATATCGACTTGAAATACACTATTGTAGGGCAAAATAACAATTTGACAATTCAGCCACTTAACATTATACATTACTATGATAACATATTTTCCAATAACGACAAGACGTGTAGTCTACTATTTGAATATTAGATATTTTATATAACTGATTTAAAAAATAAGCTGTCAAATAAACAATAATCACAATGACATTTTAGATATTAATCTAAAATTAGTAGTTCTGCATTCAAGAAATAAATTTTTATTTATTCATCGATTCAACTCGAGTATATTATGGTCAAGCCCTTTGATAAACGTTTCATTCAAGTTTAAATTTTTTGAAATAACATTCCTTACATTTATAAAATTTAATTTATTCACACGTAATATAAATATAAAAAAAACTATGCCATTTTCGGATACATAATTTATTTTGTAATGAAGAGTTATTTTTCTTTATGCCAGTTTATTATTATCATTTTTAAAAAGTTTGCACGAATCGCACGGTAACCTGTCGTGCATAGTTTACGACAAAAACACTATATGTTCTCATATTTCTTCTGTCTATCAAATAGAAAATCAAAAGTACTTAAACCCGTCATTATTCAATGTCATATACAAAAAAAAAGAAAAAAATTCAAACAATACAATCATCATTCGAATGTAATCGTGATTCGCGATAAAAATTATCATACATTACTCACTAGGAGGCAGTGGATTCGGACATACGGCCTAGCCGCCAGCGTATCGCATTAAAAACTCTTTTATATTTCGAAATGTATTACCTCTATAGGACCGCGATTGAGTCGATCGTATCGTAAAATAATGCACATCTCATGCGTACGCTCAAACCCAAATCGTATATAACATAATCCGGGGTGGCGCAGGGCTGCTGGCGGTACCGGCGCGGGCGCTCGCTCCACTATATTTATTATGAGACTTGCTGCCGTCGTAATTCATTAGAATGACTCCGTTCGCTTCGCATTATTTATGGCCTCCTGGTACATTCTCAGCAGCCCTTAATGGACCTACGATGGAATAATAAGGACATTTGAATAGGGCAGCGGGGTCAGGGGTCCGTGTACTCTGTGTACCCTTTTACAGATGTGTATCGTTTAATTTAACGTTAAGACGGGGCGACAAACATTATTTAGTGCTAATAATACGTTATCACTAAGCTGGCAATATATCCCTTCATATCGTTAATAATACAGCTTCTCCGAGTTATAAATTGTTGTATTTGAAGCTTCAGATATCATGGCGAGATAATGTATGAGCTTTAATAATAAGCTTTTAAAGCTTTCAGATATTAAAAACTTTCATTTCAATCTGTGAATGGATTGTATCAATTTGTATTTGTTATTTTTCACGTATAATTTTGTCATAATTATTACATTGACTTACCGTTCACATCACTATACAAGAGTACATACATGCCACGCCATTATTTACCGAATACATAATATAATGCCCTATATAGTAGAGCATGCCTAAGTATATCAATGTCACCTACAATGTAGTAAAATAAAATAAGCTTTGGTAGCTATAAGCTTTCACAAACTTTTAAGTAACAACAAGAGCTTATATCCTGATCCCGTACGCGTATACTATACAGACTAAGCAATAAATAATTAGAATATTATTTGATAAGATTTTAAAAACTTTTTCAGACTATTTATGAGTTGTACTTAAAGATGCTTAGCTATCTAGTATACCCGAGAGCTTGCTGGTGATTTACAAATAGCCCTGTATATAAAGACATTTTTGGTTGAGTGTATCGAATAGGGCTTAAAACTATTAGACCAATTATAACCATTCTTTCACTAATCGAAAGCTAAATTATCAGAAAGTAACATAGGCTTTTTTTTACGGTTGAATATTTTTTACTCGAGGTCCGACGAAGTAAGCAGGGGTCAGAGTGTTAAGTATTTTGTAATTATTTCGACAATGATCACGAAGTACCCAACATGTAGCGGATGCGACCAACGTTGTTAAAGTAATGTTATGTTTTTAGTGCTTACAGTAATGAAAATTATCTTACCTGGATAATTAAAAACTGTTAATTTAATTACCGTTACAGAGTGGATTGTGCTGTATTGCTCATATACAAGTTCATAAAGTCTCTACTTCATTTGCAAACTTACATATTGGCTTATAAAGTTGTGTAATAGTGTTCACGAGCAACAGTAGGTATACAAACACTTTAGTACTTTGTCATAATTTGTATTTTTGAAATTCTATATTTTTGCTTTTACATGTCAAAGAAAGTTATTGTGACAGGGTACTAAAGTGTATACATACTCGTGTCTGTACATGTATGAATCCCCAATAAAAGTCTTCTAATCTATTCTAATACTTAAGTCCTTACTTAATAAACTTAACGTTCGTCAATACCATAAAACTGTAACACGTCTATTTAATATCTGAATGGGTTCTTTAATATTTTAAAATTTTGTATAAATTTTATAATAAAACTAACTGCGCTCCGCGCGGCCGCGGTTTCATCCGCGTAAGTTTCGACCCCTTAGAAATGTCGAGATGAAAAATAGATTTCGCGAGATTCGGTTGAGCCGTTTCGGACGAATATGGCAACTAACATTGTGACACGAGAATTTTATATATTATGTAGAGATTAAGTTATAGGTTGTTTTTAGAATTTTTGTCGGTGTATCCATCTGTTTATTATACATTATACGGTAGCCGTGCACAAACTTTTTATATTTTATACAGATTACAAGCAAATATTACATCCATCATACAACGTAGTACATCATTTTCTTTTCACTTATGATAATTACATAATAGATATATTTTAGAGATGTGTGTGAAGACTGCCGGTATATGAAAATATAATAGAAAGCCTATGAGCAGCAGCAGAGCCCCTTCAGTGATTTCTAAGCAATTAATACATTAACTCACCCATCCGAAGGGCGTCCTCACGGTGCGATGCTTAACTTTATTGATCGGTTACGAATGACCAGTCAAGCTGCACCGCAGGGACTTCAACGTCACCTATTAGAATAATTAGAAAGATCTTTTCTTGTGGCCAAACCGTGTTATGTCAGACATAGTTGCATACTAATTCCTTTACATGCATGTATGCATGGATGCAGTATGCACACTTCATCGCGCGTAAGTGTCTAGAAATGCAGAGAATTGAAATGAATAACGAGCAATAGGACAAAATAACAAAGTATTCTTCGGTCCGACAATTTGATGGTGTTTTATAGTAAAAGGGGGCAAACGAGCTGTGCGAGACTTTTGGTGACTACCGACGATCGTTCTTCACCCCTTATATTAGCCAAAGAACGAGAAATCCTTCACTACTTATTCTTTACTGCAAAAGACTTGGACTGAAGCCTACAGTCATTACTCATCAACACCAGGTGAAAAGCATTGTCGAACTTCCATAATAAGCCAAAGGAAATCTTTTCCTCAAAACAAAGTACAAAAAATTCCACAAATATTGAGGAAAACAAAAAAGCCCTTTAGATACATCAAGTCGTAGGTATCTTAGATACTCGTAAACTGGCAAAAATAGTGCAAACAGCACAGCGAAATCTATTTTATTTTTGACTGTTTTTATTAAGTCTAGATTTGATTAATCGTAATTTAAACGTAATTATAGCTTTGACTACAATTGGACACCCATCACAACAGCCCTAAATGTTAGGAGGCTGTTCGGGCTGTCAAAAATAATTAGCCATAAAAGGTTCCGCTCGACCAACTACAGGGTTGCCACAAGCATTTTCACAAAGTAGCCCGAGGAGGATTCTCCTAGTACATACACCATGTCTCTTATGAATGTTATATAATACATAATCTAAGTAATGAGCATATATAATAACATAAATAAAATAAAAAAAATATTAATTAATTAATGTATTTATTCGTTATATTTATGCATATAATATGATAGAAAATAAATGCAGATAATGCTTGAAGCGCCAAATTATATTAAAAAAATAAAATATGAGCAATGATTAATTGTAAAATCTTAAAAAAGACTTTCTGAAAAAGGACCTAAATTGCATTTTTAAAGCAGCTCAACCGTATGAAAAAGAGCCTGATCTCGTAACCCTGACCAACTGAAGGCACGCAAACTGCAAATAAAAGACACACAAGTAATTATGGACAGCTAATATGGTGGTGGGATATGGCGAAACCTTTCCAAGAAGGGTTAGCTTTAATTACTGGGCTTTCATGGGACTCCGTCACTGAATTCAATACTCATGGACTGCTCATTTTTTAGACTGCCATTGACACCCTTTGAACAGATATCAGCTCTATCGTTATAACCGATCGAACTATAATATAACCTAGTGAACGGGGCTGCTAACATTCTGAAGTATATAGTTTTCAAATACGTCAATGCTCCCAAGCTTCATTCATGTGCCATGCAGTTTAATTAGGTCTATGGATAATGTGCAAGGGTGTTGGTCATTTTGTCTCTCAGTGTTGTTGCATATTTTTGGAATATTTTAAATGTGTATCAGCTATCCATATATGGATAGTATATATATTGTTGAGATCAACGGACCCCGTGGAAAATTTGACGTTCAAGGACTAATGTTTATGATGTGTCAAGACCGCCACGACCAAACTGAGTTATGGATATTAGAATGGGCAATCAAACAAAGTTTTATAAACCTTCCATTACTAGCCTCCTTTAAACCTTTTTAAATGAAATGTTTAATATCAAATAGTATCTAAGTGATAGAGTGAGTTTGTCGATAACCATTAATTTTAATTTTGTTTAGATAAATTGGCAATGAAGAAACATATTTATATTTATTTTTCTTTACATATTTTTCTGCACAACTACGGCTGGTACGATTAAAATTTTCATTTAAAAATGTTTATTTATTAGCATAGATTTCACACTCGGTTCAAATGAAGTATTAAATACATTAGATTTTTATGAGTACAGGTCGAAGTTATATGACATAGTACATACATACACTCAAACTCTAGAGGTTTAAGTGGTACAACAAATACTAAAAAAAATGTTAAGTATGTTTTTAGTTTGTTAATAAATAAAAAAAAAATAAAAAAGAATACATAAATATAAGAGGTAGTGCTGTTACTGCTTTGCACTCGCACTGAGCCTGCACCATCGTGGTGACGAAATGGCTATGCGAAAGCTTATGGGCGTAGTATGTACACAATGAGCTTTTATGTGCTTTGTCCCCTTATGCTATAAAAATCAACATCGCTAGTGAGGAACACACGTGTAGTAAGTTCAGGAAAGCTCTCAGGAGTGCTTTACCCCTATTAGGCATATGCCCATCAGAGCGACGTAAATGGATCGACGTTGCTGGAGAAGATTTAAAATAAATACGGCGACATTGAGAAGCAGTCTCGCTCTACATGGCTTACGAAACCGTCAGAGAATAACCATTAGCATTTTATTTTTACCAATCCACTATTATAGCAGGCCACTTTCAATGGAGATAAAGACTGCTTCAACTTATACTAGCTTTTACTCGCGGCTTCGCATTTTTTTTAATAAAATGTATCCTATGTGCTTTCAAACTAGTATCATATAAAAAGAAAAAAGCGATGGATTTTATAATAATCACCAAACACTACAACACAGAAAGATAATAGTGCCATCTATTACGATCCCTAAAATCATTAAATAATACGAATATAGAGAATGGAGGTGGCAAAAACACTTTTCCGATATATTTTATCTGTGCATTGTGCGCTATCTTAACAATCTTCCCGTGCTTATAAATGGCCGATTTTTAATAGCACCACCGGCCAACAATAGTCTCAACTCTTTAAATTTTAATAAAATCGCTTTAAAATCCCAAATAAGGCGTGCGGTAGGTTTTTGTTTTTTTGCGTATTGTATTGTATTCCAACTAATAGAAACTCTGCCTTCTGTAGCAATCCGCGATAATGGAATTTAATATAACAGTTATAAATAGCTAGCTGTTAAGGTAGTTGTGGCTGTGACTCTTGATTATATTGACTGTTTCCTTTTCTTTTTATTCTATTTATGTATTACAAAATGCCACGAGTAACTAACAAAACTTTCATGTCTATTCAAATATATTTTAGTAATTTTGAAACCATTTAAATGAAAATTTTAATGTCAAATAGCTTATACGTGTACGTTTACTTGTGTGTATTTTATTTAATTCTTCTCTTCTCTTTATACTTGTGCTCATATACGGTGAGTCTCGTAGTAACTAGTGAAATAATCGGAATTTGCTATTAATATACAGGACAATAACTATTATGAAAATACATCTTAATGTATGACATTCTCGTGTCACGGTGTCTGTCGCTGAATTCCTCCGTTGAGTCAGGGATCATCATGAATATTCTGTTTATTTAATAGATACGAGTGTAGGTCGTAGAGTATGTTTTAACTTATACCGATACCGCATATCTTCACGGTGCGCGTATAACTGCGGTCGCAACAAGCAAATGAATAACAATCTATACATATATAAAACTCAAACGTGACATAGCCATCTATCAACGCACAGTCCAAACCAGTGGACGGATCATGTAGAAATTTGGCATCCAGGTAGATGTTACGACGTAGGCATCCGCTAAGAAAGGATTTTTAGAAATTCAACCCCTAAGGGGATGAAATGGGGTGTTGAAGTTTATATGGATTTCTTAGAAAGTGAACGCGGGTGAAACCGCTGGGCACAGCTAGTTCAATCATATGCGCTCCAGCTAGTGAATAAATAACATTTAAATAAATTATTAGCTATTTTTTTTAAGCTTTCCAACCAAACGCTTGAATATATTAATCCGTGCCTACCACCCGCCAGTGGTGGAG
>LUGF01034276.1:224299-235713 GCA_001625245.1 Calycopis cecrops | reverse complement strand
GGGGGGGGGGGTCCGAGCCCCCCAATCATGATAGCTCATAGAGCTCTTCTAGCTCAAGACCCGTGTCGGCCACTTTCTAGCTGCCGCGCGTGAGCTGCTCCCCTCCGTAAGAGGAGGAGAGAGGAGGACACCCGCTGTCCTCGGCCAAGATAATAATAGCATAACCTATTAATTTCAATATTCCGGTTTGCCTCCTCCCAGATTAGCTGGGAAAGAAGGGGGGGTCTGCACCCCCATCGACCACAAATACAGAGGCTCGAGTACCCTATGGAAATCGCCTCTCATACAGATGAAGCTACACTGGCCTTCAGCCGTTAGCGTAGAGTCTATCTAAAAAAAAAAAGAAAAAAAATAACCGTGCCTTTTGTACCTGTTTGAAGCATGAGACAGCAGTAAAATGCCACATTAATATTTATACGGCGCTAATCACAGCAATCTCACGGAGTTGGCGCAAAAAGGGCTTCAGAACCTCAGCAGCTCGCCACTATCCCTAGAGAATCCGGAACTGTAACGGCAGCGATAATTTGTGCAATTGAGCCCACGTACTGGTTGCGCACCGCCGCGCGCACCACAAAAACACCACTCTTTCCCATGCTCTTCATTTTATTATAATTATTGAAATGAATGAATGGTTAGAAAAATGGTCCAGTGTGAGCAGGGCTCGCTCGCCGAGGGTTTCGTATGGATAGGACGTGGCTCAATATCTCGATAGATGTTGGTTGGACATGGTCTGCCAGGGTCACAGTTTATATGCTGGTACGGCCATTCTCTGTAGCTTTTGTGACGTCATTTTTCAATTTTGTTTAAAAAAACTATTGATAATTTGCTTAGCCCTCTATCTCCCTGCCTCACGTAATTAACGGACAACCCCTTTTTTCAATCCATTTCTTTTAAAAGAAAAAGGGATTGTCCGTTAATGAAGTTATTAATAACTTCACATTGCAAAATATATGACGCCACTTGGACCTCTCGCTTGTACGATGTATCCGGTGGCCTTTTGATGAGGGAGGAGGAAAGAGGCCTCTATTCGGATGACTATCCGTGTCATGAAAAGGCACCGACTGGTCGCTGCCCCCTGCACTTTAAAAAAAAAGTTACATCACACAACAAACACACACACATACAGAGGATTTCCAGTTGTGACCATCTGTAATCTTTCGTCATCACGTGCCCGTTATTAACTAGTCCCACCAAGCAGTTCTAATGAAGCTATAAAATTTAGGCCCCCGTTAAAGGGAACCTGTTCCAAACGTTCCCACATAAATAAAACGGACATTTTTACATAACAAAAAACCTCAATAAATTATTCTAATGTGTGCATTTTATTTTAAACATGCAAAAGATAATACAACTTACTGTAATTACAATACGAACTGTTTTCAAATGAAAACAATTAATTGTTTACATTAAAATAAAAAGATGAATGAACTCAGTTTATATAATTTAAATAATGATATCATAGATGAGAACTACTAATATACAATAAAAATACCGTTATAGCAATTAAAATATTTAAAGAACAAGTCTGATACGCATTATCAGAAAGCAGTTCTTTTACGTTATTTTGTTACTGATATGTGTCAAATTTCAGTCATATCCGTTCTTTAGTTTTCCCGCGAAATGATATGTATAATAGGTACTTACATACAACCCTTTTGGAACATAATATGATTTACAGTCATCATAAAAATATTAATTCAATTTTTTTTGCAACAGTTGCAAAATTACAATAATATTAATATGAAATTCTCAATTTTTTTTTCTATTTTGTTTTATTTTTTTTTAATTTAACATAAGGTATATATTATACAGAAATATATGCATTTATATACAATAAAAAGTAAAATAACTAAAGACTAAAAATGAAATTAAGAAATTATTTTAACTAAACTTCTCGAAAAATACAATATAAAATACTTATAATATTTTTATCAATCAGTAACTTAAAATATTTTTTATTTCCGATCAGTTTTAAATTAAAACATATTGAAAAAAAATTCGCACAAATTTTTGCCAAAATGATATTCTCTCAATAGCTGACAAAGCACATGCACTTTATTAATAAAGTTGTATCACAACATGAGATATTTTTATATCTCCGGCTTATCAAAATTACCTTTTTCCGAAATGGATTACTCATACAGTGCTACGACCACATTTCTCGAGTGCTCCTCTATTTTTAACAGACCCCTGGCACCGGAGATATGCGCAGGCAAATAGCGCAACCACGCAGCATCCACGAGGTGCAAAGGTATTTTTATGGATATTATTTATTAACTTTTATCGTGACATCTCGATATCCCCGCGGGTAAGCAAATATATTTATCATACAGCGGCCCACGGTTATCGGTTCGGATTGTGGATAACACCATATTGATTTGCCTTGCTCTCGTGACGTCGGTGATTATGTGTTTAAGCAATTACTTCTAGTGGATCCGCTACATAGTGATAGAGGCAGGGTCCCGTTATAATTGGCCGGGCGCGCAGGATCCGTCTGGGAAGGTGTCAGATCATTCCGAGCATCGATCTGAATCGCGGACGCCACGATATCCCCTATAATTTGCATTGAAGCTCATTCGGCCGGCCCTTCCATCTCGCGCGTAACAATCCGTGCGTTTTGCCGCGACGTCGCTTTATTTTTACTTTGAAACATTTTTTATGTGCCGTTAGAATCGTACAGCGGTTGATGAACCCCCCCAGTGGCTTTTCTCGCGTTCGCGTTGAAAATAATTAGTACTATTGGAGCCGCTTGATGCACTAAAAATAGCAGCTTCCCGTAAAAATGCAACCAACTTAGAACCCTTCGTGGAATCATAATTGTATTAAAAGGAATTTCATATGCGAATGCAAACATAATTCTAGAGAACAAGAACTAAGTGCAATAATTACATGTGCGTTTGTTTCTCCTTTTGCATGTGTAATTTAAAAAGAAAACTATAATTTAAAATAATATCACCGATGCGAAATAACAATTTGTATCTGGCTGTTATTTCAAATAATTGCATAGATTGAGACAAATGTGCCGCTCCGTGTTAGAGTACCTGAGAAATCTGGGATCAGATCCCACGAAAATTTGGGTGAATAATTTACAGTGGTGAAAAAACGGAGATCGTAGATCTATCAAATCAGGTTACTTAAACTACATTAGTTCTCTCAAATGCTCGTGATCTTTGCTCGGAAATAGAGCAACAACCCTTAGCAGTACCATCCCGTGGAGATATAGGGATGCAATATGCTTTACGCTCCATCGACGACTTATAGAATATGCTCAAATATTCATAAAAATTGTTCGAGTCGTTTCGGGCGCGTCCGATAACAAACAACACCAGTTATTTTATAACAAACATATTTTTTTAAAAGAGAGTTGAAATTGGTTGTCTTAAAATTTAAAGCTATAAAAAATAATAAGGAAT
This sequence comes from Calycopis cecrops, assembly GCA_001625245.1. Lineage (NCBI taxonomy): Eukaryota > Metazoa > Arthropoda > Insecta > Lepidoptera > Lycaenidae > Calycopis > Calycopis cecrops. The sequence continues at coordinate 232,300 of LUGF01034276.1, read as the reverse complement.
GAACTCAAATTGTATTATATTTTCTAGTTTTTCGTTTATCTAGTTTCAAACTTATCAGTTCGCCACGCATTCAGTTTGTTTTTTAACAATTATTGTCATTTTTGCAGTACGTTAAAGCCTAATGTTAACAGATTTAAAAAACAATACTTTTTTCCATAGTTTAGGGGGGCAAACGAGAAGTTGGGTGACGAAGGTGAAGGCGATTTCCGTCCACAGACAGCTACAACACCAGAGGATTTTCAGATGCGTTGGCGGCTTTTAAAAATTTGTTAGGTACGTGTTCACTACTAGGTACTAACTATCTACTAACTAGTGTTGTCTAAGACAAACATTCCAAAAAAAAAAATGTATCGATTAACTTTAAAAAACAAAGGAGTGTTTGTGTAGTGTGTTTGGTCGCTAGTATTTAGCAGCTCTATGATTTTGTTATCTGTGTTGATTTTATCAATATGTCAATATTGATAAAATCAACATCCCCCCCGACCACATGTCAATGTGGTCGGGGCGTTTTACTGTTTGTTGTTTTGCGATGCACCGAGATACCTTCATATGAAGGGAATGTAAAATATCAATATAATCTCCATAAAATATATACAAACTTACACGAGACCGGCTTAAAGTGATAGCTGTGCTGTCGCTTTTCGTGCGGTGTGTTAGCAGCCGGTGGCCCATGGAAGTGGGAGGAGAATAAAAGAAAGAAAGAAGTAAGAAAGAAAACATTTATTTGAGCACAACACAAAAGACCCACAAAATAACTTGGAGACTAAACAATAAAATTAACATAGTGCGGCTTAGGCTGCGCCAAAATCGTTGAGGTTCGGCATACGCTAGGTACTCATGCAATGCATGGCACTTAACACTGGTTTTCAACCTCATCAGTCGGCGTCTTTGCCTTGAAAGGAGAGCAGCGCATCTGTGTAGCCTCTATGCGGATGTCTAGGGGCGTCGGTAGTCATGAAAATGACTGCTCGTTTGCTCCCCTGTAACTTAAAAATAATAGTATAATCTTTTTAATTTTTGTTGGGTTTCCTGTTTAAAAAAATGCAATAACAGACGTAATGCAAAGGCGTGATAGATTCTCTCACGCCGCTAGTTTTGCATGAGTGCAGCCGAACTGGGCCGGCAAGATCGGGGAGGTACCTTCCGCTTACACGACACGGGCGTAAAGTGACAACTGTGCTGTCGTTTCGTGCGGTGTGTAAGTTACCGGTGGCCTATGGAGGGGGAGGTGGAAGGAGGGCAACACATTTCTATAAACTCTGGCGTCGATAGTTATGAAAATGGCTTCAACTGCCCTTATACTCTAAAAAAAAAACTGGCTACAATGCAGCTTTCTTTTTTATGTCTATAAATTTGTCTATCTATTAGATACTTTTTCATTAACCTATAATTATTGGTTGTACATTATCCCAGACTCGAAGTCACGTTTTCTATTACCATAGCACATCCCGAATTGAAACCACAACAAAAACCGGAACTCTCCGTGGGAGGGACTCTCCAATCGCGTGTCCTTCTGAAGGACGACTGGAAGGCCGGCGCGGCAGCCATAAAACAACGCCATCGATTCGACAACAAAAACCCCATTGAATCCCCATTCCCGACGATCAGTGGAATGATTAAATAGGTTATTTTTTGTAGCGTTACAATTGAAAGTTGAATTATAGGTACATCTGTTATAACTTGTTTTAATAAACTTAATTGTTTTTTTCCTATTACAATATACACAGGTTGTCCCGGTACGCAACGCCAAGCCAGTACCGGGTGATAAGCTAAGTCATAACAGTAATCAAAAAAATATAAAAAAAAATCTATTTGAAAAAAAAGAAAAATGTACACCTGTGATGTATTTTTACTTTCCGTTTCTACAAATTTCCACTTTTATTTATTAGTTTTTCTCATTTGTAACCCTGAGTAATGCCCCTGTATATATAATTATTAAAATTGCTAGATAGGGTTCGAACCCGGGACCCCACGACTGTGACTTATTGTGTTAACAACAAGACCACGAGGCAATTAGTATAATATTATACTATTTTATTCTTATATAATTCCGAATGCAAATAACGAGAATTAGATAAAGCATAGCAACGCATTTGCGTTTACTAACAGGTGATTCTACTCCGTCTACAAAAAAACAAACCAACCAAAAAAAAAACACAAGACATGTCTATGATTTTACAACGCATGATCGAAGAGGCGTGAAATGTACACGGGCGTAAGAAAACAAACTTATTTTTAATTATAACATAATTGTCTAGGGTGAATACTCACTGGCCGACTATCAACATGACTATCATTACGGGGCACTTCTGCAAATCATACTAGGCTTGTAGAGGAAATATCGATATATCGATATTTTTGGGCGATATTATTTGTAACGATATATCGAAATATCGATATAAAATATCCAGTATCGAAATTGTATCAACTTGTGGTGATACAATTTTAATAGGTAGAGAAGCCCAAATTTACTTTTTTTTTTAGTTTGGCCTTTTTTCCATAGCCGGTTTAAAAATATCGATATATCGGTACTTTATTGCAATTCCGACATCCCTAAATCATACGCCTCTAACCGGGACCGAACAAGTGTGCAATGATTATATTGTTAAAAAATTTAAACATAGCCTAGGTCCTGTAACAACCTCTCAATCTATAAGGTCCCTGGGGTAAGGGCTTGATATAAATAGAATTTTAATAGCGATTCCGATTGAGGGCGAACTTTTTTTGAGTTTTTTGTGTGTCAGTCAAGCGGGCGTCGTTTTCTGTGGATCTTTCGAAGAAACGCATTTTTTTTTACGTTGTTAATGCTATTACAAAACTTTACACATTCAGGATCAAGAATATATTAATACAACATAAAATGGGTGAGAAGAAGATTTTGCGATTTTCCAAATTATAAAATTATCATAATATACTTTATAGTTTATACTATAATTGCTCTATCAAGATTTTAAAACATGATTAAACAATGTACATAGAATGTCATCATATCACATTAGAGAAATTAGTTTATCAGATAGGCTTTTCCGAGCAGAAAGCAGGGCAGCGCATCTATATAGCCTCTATGTGGATGTCTATAGGCGTCGGTAGTCATGAAAATCAATAACAATTGATTTTTTCGCGTTCTCATATCGATGAAGCTGCACTGACCTTCTGTCTCAGCATAGTTTCTATCTAAAAAAAAAAAAATTGATTTTATTTTTTATTAGACCTTTTTTTGTACTAGCTTATTTTTCTAAGAAATTTCTGAGAAATCCATATAAACTTCAACACCCTGTTTCACCCCTTTAGGGGTTGAATTTCTAAAAAATGGCGGCGACTACGTCATAACATCTACGTGCATACCTGCCTGACGCACCCTGCGTCCAGTGGTTTCGGCTGTGCGTTGATAGATCACTATGTCAGTCATTCACTTTTGAGTTTTATATATATATAGATATAACTTAAATTTTGCCTTTTTTTTCTGCAAACCTACAGCTAGAACTTTTTAAAATGAGACCACAATCGATTCTGGGACAAAAATCGACTTGCACTTAATCCTACTAATATTATAAATGCGAAAGTTTGTAAGGATGTTTGTTACTCCTTCACACTAAAACTACCTAACGGATTTTTATGAAACTCTACAGTAATATAGCTTTCATGTCAGAATAACATAATAAGTTAAAATTTTGAATAATTTTTGAAGCCCGAAATCCACACGGGCGAAGCCGCGGGCGGAAGCTAGTATACATGTAAGATTAATCTCTACTTAAGCTCGGTCTACGTAAAAAAATAATCTATTGCGTTGTGGATTTTCATATTACCTTACTTAAATAAAAATAGGTTCGAATCGACATGAAAGCCTATAAATTATAATGCCATTAAATTAGCTCTTACAAGTGAAGTGCTTAACAGGTTCCAAATAGGTTCACAACAGGCTTAATGTTAACAAACGATGTTAAATTTAGTTATCATGCGTGCGTCACCTAACGACAAACAAAAGGAAAACAAACCTGTCCAATTAAATATAACTCAAAAAAGTAAAAAAGGTTAGTCAATTTCCGAGAAAACTCGCACAGGCAAACATAATTCGTACGCGGCGTACTGCAGATGCCAAACCAGTTGCGAGTAGCAACTTGAGTTACTTTGTTACCATTTCATGTGCACAATTTAGTAAGAGGTACCTCTCGCTTACACCGAAAGTCGCGTTTAATGTGATGTGTAAGTATCCGGTAGCCCATGGAGGGAGGAGGACGGAGGGTAACGCATCTGTACAGCCTCTATGCGGATGTTTGTGGGAGTCAGTAGCCATGAAAATCAATTGATTTTATTTTTTATTAGATTTTTTTATACTTTACTAGTTTCTTTTTCTAAGAAATCCATATGAACTTCAACACCCTATTTCACCCCTTTAGGGGTTGAATTTCTAAAAATCCTTGTCTACGTCGTAACATCTACCTGCGTCGGTAGTCTTGAAAATGAGATTGCTCGTTTGCCTCCATAAACTATAAAAATCCCTAAATAACAAAACATGTTCTAAGGCGCGCTGCGCTCCGTCTCTCCTCTCGTCTAGACATCCAATCAACCTAGACTAGACCCACCCAACTAGACAACCAATCCATCCAATGTTTGTCGTGAAAATGGATCAGACTGCTCGTTGATCCTCTATAAAAACAAAACACGGCCTAATAGTCTTGTTTGTATGGTACGTGCGCGTCTATTATTGGCCTCATTCAAACATCACAGCATTGCACCCGTTCAATTAAAGCCTCTAGGCGCGTAACATCGCATGAAAAAACCCCCATTGTGTAGTCCGTACCTCGCCTTCCTTTTGCAGCTATTAAAGTAATATCTCCGAGATAAAACTGTGAATTTTATTCTATCGAACGCCGAACGTAACTCATCCGATGTAAAACAATACGATAGCCATCGAGATTAAAAAGAGATCCAAAAATGTTCCTGAAGGCAATAAGGCATAAGCCGTGATTCATTTTAAGTGCAGTACCTTGTTGCGAACGCTTCCATGGTTTTAAATACGGATAAGGGTTAGATGTTGTTGTATTTTTCTCCCTCCGCAGTAAACTTAGTGAGATAATGGCTCTAAACAATTGGCCTACACTTGGTTCATACCGGCCAATAAAATGCGCTATCGAACTGCCTCCTGGGGCGCGATCACGATTATAATTTTTCATTATAAAGGTTTATACAGTTTTTGTGTCTTTATCTTTCACGTGCCGTGTTCAATTGAGTGTCTGTTCGTTCGAGTTCTAGAACCGGTGTTGTAAGTGAGTTTATGTGTTTCGAAAATCACTATCAATTCTCTCAACTATTTTATCTAGCTTTGGGACCATACGAAAAAAATTCAAAGAGATATAAATTTGAAATTGATTATTTGAAACCAGCCGAGCGGGCCACGCATTGACGTTCATAGGCTTCTACGGTAGTTATTAATTTCTATAAATGAAAATAAAATGTGGCCTGTATTTTAAGTAATTTTTCAGATCACAACTGGACAACCATTGTGAAACGTCATTTTTTATACCACCTATGCCCCGATCTTTCGAGTGACGTAATTAACAAACTTCAACCCTCTATTAGAGGTTGAAACTTAAAAAATCCAACTCACTAACTTTTGTGGGCTCATGCACAACAACTTTGCTAAAGAATATCACACGATCCTATAAAGGACATACATATTCATTTTTACAGATTTTTATATTTGATTAATCTCCAATTTTGGCGTTTATTGAATCAGCAATGGACGAGGAAAGGCCGTTGATGACGACGACTATTCGGCAGCTTATTTCACAAAACGGAACGTATTTTACGCCGCACAGCGAGCGCCCAGTTCAATTATAAGGGTTTATTAGTCTAAGAGGCCGAGCGCTTCGTTTTTTTCTCCCTTAGTTTATGTGAGTGCTGGCGCAGTTCTCCCCTGAACCACAGACACAGTACCACCAATTAACGTACCTCTCGAAGCAACATGCTTAAGTGAAGCAGCGGCGGCGGTGTCTTTGTGCCGCGCCGCATAATTTACGCGTTTTTATTTCAAAATAAATCTAATATTCACTCTACGGAGGCTCACTTGCAAAACAAACAACCTTTTTGTGAAGACTCCCTCGACATGCTAAACATTTGTATGAATAAGTAAACATGTTCCGAAAGCATTGCTCTGGTGGTGACGGCGCGAGAGTGCTAATGCACATTTTTGCAATTATAATTATTTAATGTGCCTATATTACTTATTTGTATTAAAGAGAGTTAAAGTTTCTATGTTTTTTATCAGTTTGTTTGTTACTAGGAGGTTACCTAATCTTTGGAAATACTAATCCTGTCATGACACCAGGTTAGTTATAAGACAAGCTACACTATTCAAGAATAACATAAACTATATTTATTACCCTGTCGTTTTGCCTGCGTAAAATTCCAACGAAAACATTAATTTTTTTTTTGAAAATAAGCCGAAGTGGGCACGGGTCAGCTAGTATTACTTTATTGTACATTTTCAAATGATACCGATATAGGTCAGGACTAATTAAATCTTCTTCAAAGAATAAAGACCAGTTTTCACTTGCGTAGGATCCGATTTTTTATACAAACTTTTAACGACTATTTCTTTTTGTTGTTCTGTTGTCTCAATTGTATGAATTATTTTTTTTGTTAAGGTATTTAGCACGGATCTAGGACAAATTATTAGTTATTAGTGAGATAGCTAAGTCCATAGGTATTGTTATATTATATTGTAATAATGATAATATTATTTTTAATTAATTTTCAACCACGCAATCAAACATGTGAATAAAGTATTCAAAAAATATCGAGATTTCTTAAAAACTTCAATATAATTCACACCTTTGCGGGAAAATATCTTAAGAATCTTAGCGCCAAAGTAAAAAGCTGATTCAATCTTGTCTCAGTCCGTTAATCAGTGACAGATAGACCGACAACAAGCTACTTGATTGATATAGATTAGATGCTTAAATATTAAGGAAGCTCCATTCTGGCATATATAAGTATATTGGTCTGTTCTCTCTATATGTTATCACCTGAATAATAAAAAATATAAAAATGTTATAATCTGTGGCGACTGGAACATCGACATAAAGAAAGATACAAAACATACAAGGGATTTGAATACCATATTGTCAAATCACAACTTCGTTTGCCATATTACACAACCGACTAGGAAAGCGTCCTGCATTGACCTTATCTGTAGTAACATAAACTCTAATATTAACTCAAAAATACACTACTTAGGCCTATCAGATCACGAAACAGGGCAATCTGTAACTTTTAAGCATGAAATGACATTAGCAAATCAAATAAACACCATTACTACTTCGCAAGAAAAAGGGATTATAGCACTGACAATGTTAGAAAGTTTTTGGAATGCATGAACGCTCTGTCATTCAAAGACATTATCCAAGAACAGAACGCGGATAAAGCCTTTACATCATTTTATGAACAATTCTGTCTATTCTATTATCTATGCTTTCCAATTATAATGATCAAGAATGTTAACAAACAAATTAAAAATAAGTGGCTAACTAATGGTATAAAAAAATGTTGTGTAAAAAAAGAATATTGTATCTACGTTTTGAAAAATCAAACAAATACATAAATAAACTAAAATATACATCATACTCCAAAATATTAAAGAAATGTATGTTTGAAGCACAAAAAATAAACCATATTAAATACATAATTCAGTCCAAAAATGTAGGTAAAGCAACATGGGACATTATTAAATATTGCAAAGGTAATAACACAGAGAGCAATAACGGCATTAATAAAATTATATGTGACGATAAAATTTTAACTCAACCGAATGATATAGCCCAAATATTTAATTTATTTTTTATTAATATGACTAATAAATTTAATAACACTATGACAAATAATTTGGGGGTTTATGTTGACCGCGTCCGTAGGCTTTACCCTCGAGACCCTACACGTGACCCCTGGGTGGTGCCAAATGGTCAACAACGCCGAGTCACAGGCGGCGGTTAAATATCCTGT
>LUGF01034276.1:194817-209982 GCA_001625245.1 Calycopis cecrops | reverse complement strand
TCAAAGACAACAGCAACTTTCGTTGATTCCCGCCAGAATTTGTACAAAAAATTGGTATTCTTTTTAAAATAAGATCAGTCAAAAATTTGAATTTCGAATGTATATTTTTGGCATCACGACACATTTACGACCGGCCAGTAATATATTAAGAAGACTTAAATCCTTTTTTGTATCATATTGTTTCCAGGAATGAAAAAAATCAAAACCGCCCGTTTTTTTTGCAAAAGAGTGTATATTGTTTTATTAATAAAACTGTATCTATATCTTCAGTATATTTTCATGTTTATATAAATTGATTTATCTACCTATCAGCTGACCCAGTTGATTGATCCCCGCCCGACCGTCGTAATAAGGATATCCGTTGATGAATCGGTGACGACGAGCATACCGAATGCAAAAGCTACCTGTGTTAGTCTTAGTCCCATCCTCGATTGAATAATATCTATACACTTACAGGAATTTTAAAATAAAGATAAAATAAACTATATCTACATGAATATTTAGTATGAGTGTGACTAAAAAGTAAATACGTTACGTTTTATTAAAGAAATGCTTTTTAAGATAGATAGTTCTAGATAGCATACTAAAATGGTCTATAGATAACCTTGATGAAGATAAATATTAGAATATTTTTTAAAACTGTATTATTATGTTTCCGAAATTACAGGTATTGTATTAGTCATTGTAATAAAGAGAGATCGTATTATAGGGTGATCGGGTAAACTAGGGATGGAGATTAATTAAACTTCGTGATCTTTAAAATATTTGTTAACAATCATAAATTAATATTCCACAAAAGAGTTCTCTTTATATTTCTTGATTCTGTAGAAAAACACACTATTATAGCATGATAATTTATTTCAAAAGATATTTTAGGATAGGAATAGAGATTAGAGACTGAATGCAGCTAAGTGGACTTTTTATCAAATGAAATTTATGTACTAATTACACAAAATAATGACAGTTCATTCTAAAGCTGGGTATCCACTTGAGGCAGCCTCGGACCGAGCAGCTGCCTCGACCTGAGGCAGATCTAGTGGAGACCGTGCCGCGAGTCGAGGCTTGCCGCGACTTGAACCAAACGCGGCGGCCTCGCAGCGAGCCAAATCGTGTCGGTAAATGGCCATGCTCAAAAACGCCTCACACTGAGGCGTGCGGTCAGTGGAGACGGACGTACGTGTGCTCGGACGCGAGCGACAAAATGGATAACGAGAAATGTATCGAATTAATTAAGTTATATGAAAACCACCGACATTTGTGGGATCCAACTTCACCGCATTATTATGGCCAGTCGTTTTCTTGTTATGATTGCTTTGCGAAACGATGTATCTTTTTTCCAATTATTGGTTCAAGCTTGATACATAGATCTTCAAAGGTTTCAGAGTTCATTCTGGTAAAATTTTTAATAGTTTCTTCTACGCCCTCAAAGGTCATATCTGACAACAATTGTTTTGCATAAACATTTCGCTGATGATATATTTCCTTAATCCGCCATCGATGTTTCCGTTTCTTATGTTGCCGCTTCCTTTTGTACTGACTAATTACTACTAATGCTGCAGCGACTTTACGTGCGTCAATCATGGTGGTTAATGAGGAATTGTGAAAATCGTGGCTCGGGTTGAGGCATGCCGCTCGATACGATATTGCGTGTGCTCAAGTGGAGACACATGTACTTTCCTCAACCCGCGGCACGCTCAGGGTGAGGCAGCTCGCCACGAGGCTGCGCAAGTGGATACCCAGCTTAATAGTAGTTTTTGATGACAAATAATGAAATTGAAAGCTAATAATCTGACTAAAATATTATGTACACAAATTCAGTTAAAAAACGTAAGTTCTCAAAAACACATTCACAAAACTGCTTCAAGTATAAACGAAAAACGAAACAAGTGTAAACAATAAAAGAAAAAATTAAATAAAAAATCCAAGCAATCTCACACGTAATATCAAATTCATAGGTCGAATTATAAACTCTTGCCCGAGAGAATAATTTAGGTCGAGATTACATTTGGAATGCGCTCGTCGAAGCCGCAAGATATTAAGTCTTTATTTATTGTGCTCACCTGATTCTTTTTTGTCACTTTAATTGTACCGCCGGGGTCGGCGCGACAGGTGGTGATTATATCAAATTACTTCGGTATGAGGCCCACGAATATCTACCTTCAGAGCCGTATTGGTTTCCAACATTGAAATTAGTTTTTCCTTTATACAATACTCACTGTTACACCACGGTATTCGATCTGTGATTACATTTACATTTTTAAAAGTCTAGTCATCTCTAGATTAGATATTAAGTTTAAACAAAAATGTAATTTAATCATTAGTCAGATTTTTTTAACTTTTGCATGCCACTTATTGATTTTAGAAGAGATTGGGCCCTGTTTCATTTCATTACAGTCGAATTGCGCCGATACAAGGAGGTCAGGCGTGCCGCAAGGTACGCACCTGGGCCCTATTATGTTTCTATTATTTATTAATGATTTATCTCTTGTTGTAAAACATAGCCATCATTTTACGCAGGTGATTTAAGCCGTATTGTTTCATGCGGTTTGCGAGTAATTTTGGCACATTGGGGAGAAGCAGGGCAACACATCTGCATATGCGAATGTTGATGGAGGCACCAAATGGCCCCGAAGGCTTGTTTGTATGCTAACGTTTTCCAATAATTTCCCTCCATATTCTATAACTTGCCATAAATGTATCCTTTATGTAAGTAACATGGTGGACGGTTAACAGGAGCTACCGCAACAGTAAACTGTCAGCCTCAAGTTACTAACCGCAAGCACGCGCTGCGCAATAAATAACTCTTTACTTTAGAGCCATTGAGGGCTACCGATTTTTCGAGTTAAATTTACAAATTTTTTTAGTAAAAATATTATGATCTTTAGTCAGTTACTTTGATATTTTATATCATAGTACAGGGAGGCTAAAGAACAGTCAGAACCATTTTCATGGCTACCGACTCCCATATACAGATGAGTAGCCCTTCTCCCTCTTCCGTCTCTCATGGACTATCGGATACTTACATCCTGCATCGTGGAAGTGAGAGGTACCTCCCAGGTCGTACCGGCCTCATTTGGCTGTAATGTAGTTTTGTTCTACCTTTTACTAAAGTACTACTTGAATATTTTTATGTTTATATATCGCGCATGGTTATTTATTAAATACTCATACATTATTATTATATACATCATATTGTGGTAATACGGCGATTATATTAAACATAGTGTACGTTTATTATTATCACCATACAGCTAAACACATAGCAGTTTGTCTACTTGTCTTGCGCATGTAAATTGAAATAATCTACGACCTCAGTTTTAGTTCCTGGAACTATACTAACGGTGTAATGCAAGTTTAATCATGGATAGAATCTGGTATAAAGCCCTTAAATCAAGTCGAAGATATCACAAATTAAACTAAGCGCTGCAAGGCACATAAACTTGATTAGCAGCGGGTAAGGTACAGGGAGCGGGCCGGTACCGGGCACGATTACTAAAAATAGTCCCCGGCATTCCGACGGGAGGGACGCCCTCCGCTCGCCATTATCTCGATCCCTTTTTTTGCGTTTCGATAGTTATCCGACCGCGAACAATTCGATCATTGTTCCCACGGACGGTAATCATCCGATGATCTCCAAATTGCCAATTTTTTACGCTCCGCCGCCGCGCGCCGCTCGATTCTCCTTATTTCGTTCGTCATTACAAAAAAGTATCGAATAACATACTCGTGACGAAAAAACATGGATAGAATATTGAACATCGATGATGCGTTCCAAAATTTACCACTAATACTGCTCAGTTGTCAAATATGTTGCAGCAGTATGAATTTGACAAGTGTAAAGATATTGAGCAGTACTTGCAGTGATTTTCGGAACGCAGCCGTAGTGTTGTCGTAGAGTAGTGTTGAACGTGTGGTGAATGCGCTTGGCCGTGAAATGGCGACTACCTTGCCCTTGCACTTGGCGGTAACATAACTCACTCGGCCGGTCGCCAGTCGCGACCGATACGAGACTGGTTTGCGTTATGTAAGCGCTCGGTACGGAGTGGTTTGCGGCGCGGATGTCGAGCTTTTACGGCGCGGCGCCAAGCGCGTACCAAGCTATTGCACTACTACCTACTTACTATTCATTTATAGTCTAGTTGTCTCCCTCGGTTTCACACGCGTAAAATCTATTATAAGGGAACTATTCTTTATCCAGGATAGAAAGTATTTTTGTTATATGAGATTGTACCTATTTCTGTGAAAAATTATACCCAAATCCACCAAGCAACGAGTAATATTAACAAACATATGGTCACATATTATATAGTATTTTTGTATATATTATTTGATGTAGTAAGTAATATAACTTCGATTTAGTAGAATTTCTTTATGGACATTTTTAACCTACTTGTATATTTTATAATTTGGATATATCGAGCTTAGTTAAGAAGATTCTTTTAGATCTCAGTATTTCATTGATGCACTTTTTGCACTATTATACTTAATATATATTTTAAATCCAGTGACTATGTAAAATCCTATTAATATTATAAATGCGAAAGTTTGTATGTTTCTTTGTTTGTTTGTTTGTTACTCCTTCACGCAAAAACTGCTGAACCGATTTTTATGAAATTTGGCACACACTTCGATAGTTTTTATCCCGAAAAAATGTTCCTATTGGATGTCATGCGACGATTTTCTACTTTTTACGGGATCGAAATTTACGCGGGTGAAACCGCGGGGCGCAGCTATATAAAAATAAAGTCATATTATTTCATGATGACTAATATTATCGTTATTTAAAATGATCTTTAATATCTTATCAAATCTTAGCTTTCTCCATAGTTTAAATGTTAAAAGTATTTGTAAATATGATTCTGAGCTTTTTTGTTTTGTTTATCTGCGAATAAATGCCTAACAACAAGCCATTCACGGGCTACTCCGGCTAACTAGGCGAGACCTTAATAAACCATTTTTCAACACAAAGCATAATTTACACGCCAGGAACTGCCACAACAACCGGTGTGAACTCACTCGTGTGGGGGGCCCTAAGGTATTAATTTCCCGAGTGACATTTATGACCTCGGCCCTGCGTAAGGAGACTGCGATGTAATCTCAGCGCGTAAATCATTACGTGGTCGCATAGCGCGTAATAAATTACGGCGTCAAATCATAACACGTCCCTAAGGGCAGGGCTGCCGTCCCGAAGTATCTAGCTTGTGAAGCTTCGGGACGGCAGCCCTGTTCTACAGATTTGTAATTTGTACAGCTGGGTAAGATAGATTTCATGGCATGCACTGCAGCTGAATAGTGCCGGAACGATCGAGAAGGTACGTCACAAAGTTATGGTTATGCGTTATATGACGTTTTTAAGTAGCCGGTGCTCTATAGCAGGGAGGGGGGAGGGGGTAATGGCGGCAATGCATCTGCGTATGGATGTTATTGAGCTACGACAGTCACCAATGACTGTCGAATGTAAAGAAACGCAGCAAGTTTAAGAACTATTACATACAAATTATATTGGGCTCATAACACCCCTCTTTTTGCGTCGAAGGTTATGGATATACATGGAGCGACATATCCAGAAGAAGAGAATAGTTGGCAACCCTACATAAGGCATCTACCCCCTTATTAATAAACATAGAATAACTTTATCCAAGTAATAACCTAGTAATAAGCTGACATCTGTCAAATTCCATAATAAAAACACAATTAAAGTATGGAATTTGACAGATGTCAGTTTATTACTAGGTTATTACTTGAATAAAGTTACTCTATGCTTATTAATAAGGGGGCTATTGTTTAGTATAAGCTTCTTCCTTGAAACATTCTTCCCTCTCTCCAGATTTCTCGCGAGCTTTTTTCACGCTCATTGGTTCCGGTCCAACCAGGGAGACCCAGCCGGGTCAAGGCTAAAGAGGATCAAAAGTCTTTACATGAAAGATGTTATAAAAAAGTAGGCTGTGTGTACTTACTTAGTACACCCCGCTTTTTTCAATAACTTTTTTTGATACCGAGCCGATCCGTGCCTACTTCGTTTAGTGTACTATAATAGAAACTGTTCAATGGTAATAAAATATAGTCTATGTTACTTCTTGATAATGTAGCTTTCTATTACTGAAAGAATGGTTAAAATCGGTCGACTAGTTTTAGATCCTATTCGATACAAACAAACACACCTTTTGTGTACATAATCTAAGCATACCTTATAAGACTGTCTGTTTATAATATATATTTTGTGTACAATAAAGAATAATTCATTCATTCATTCAAACCTTTCCTTTTTATAATATTAATTTGATTAAGGTAATATAAAACGTTCCAACAATTTTCTACTTATTTGTTTTTTGTTCGGATTTTCATGCAAATTGTACTGATCTGTCGAGGACAGCCCCGACCAAGTGGTACCTAAAGAATATGGCGCTTGGAGCATTATTTTATATCACATATCACCCAGCGCCGTATATCCGCTCGCTCATCCACCGAGCGTCGAACAGGAAGCTGAGTAACGGCCCGCTGCCCAATCCCATCGATGGCACCGCACGGTGACTCATCACCATGGTGCGAAAGCCTCAGGTGGGTGCCGTAGATGGATCCACGATCTATTTACTGTTCCATCGACTTTCACGAAAAGGCTGCAATTTCTCATTTGTAAGGGACAACTACTATAAAAACTACTAGACGATAAAAACCTATCAAATATATTTAATTATATTAAAATATACAAAAATAAAAGCCAAGCTATGCCAGTGCGCTGCGAATTAGTTTTATAATGAAGAAAATAAATGTAAAATCGTATTTCACGGAATTTTTCGTGACGTGAAAGTAAAAAATACAAAATAATACATAATTTGTGTTGTACACATAATATAATTATACTTGGAACACACAAAAAACTAATTTACAAGGATTTTAATGCGCGGGTCACTGCCCCCTTTTCATTAGATAATCTTGCCTATGTTGAAAACTTAGTTTTTTGCAAAAATATACATGTAGTTACTTACTATTATTCTATCTTTTTCCTAGTTGTGCCATGCGGGTTCAACCGGGTAAAATTTATTTAAAGGAAATCTTTTTTTCATAGCCAGAAAAAGTAAAAAAATGACAAAAAAGCCATTTAAAATGCGTGAAATAAATTTTATAATTTTTGACTCTACATCTTTGAACATCATGTTCGGTAAAAAATGCCCCATAAAGTACTAGTTTTTTGTGTTATTTTTTAAGCTCTATCTTAGCTAGAGCTAGCTCTATTGTATTTTTGAAATGATTTACAAGTAATTCAACCAAATGCAAGTTTTTTTCAAATTGAAGTCAAGCGTAAATTTTAATCGAGGGGAAATTTTGTTTTTGTGATCAAATTCTGAGTTACTAGTAGTTAGAATTTGGTTGTTTTGTATTCTTACAGGCGAGCACACATTCTAGCCAACATACTGACAAAAAACACTGAAAGAAACAACGCACATATAAGTTATAACTAAATCCATGTAAAATAAAAAGGAATCTAAAAATTAAACGAAAAAAATTATATCTCGAAAACTACAAAACATCGTGGAACATACATTGGGGCTTAAGGATACGTATTAGTGTCCCCTAACTCCAGACCTCGGCTGGTATAGGTTTCTTGGGACAACCCATATCTACGATAAAAATACCCTCTTTAGGAAGCAGTCGGGTAAAATAATAAATTTTCAAGCAATTCAGTCAGTTGGTTTTCTTTTTTCATTTTATAATATTTTTTAATATTATGTAACACTAATCTGGTTTAGTTTGCGTACTAACACAGGCACAACTATAATCTGTATTGTATTATACTATTAGCATATGCATTGATCGTGGACGCATTTATGAGCAATTAAAACGCGATTTCAAAACAGTACCAAACGACCGCGGGCAGGTTTCAAATATCGTCGATGTTGATAGATACTCGAGTCGATAAGAAATCTAATATCACGTAGATCTGATCCAATCAGTGGCACTTCCTTTTATGAACAAACACATCTACATTTGTCTGGTCTCCAGAATAATTTGAATATCGTTCAAAATGCATGAAACACGCCACGTATAATGGGAGGAAGTTGTAGTTATTACGTGGTGTTTAAGATTCCGATACGGGACAGTATGAGCGAATGCTAATGGTATCCTGGGCCGGTTATGTCGGTTATGTTCGTTCGGACACGTTTATGATACGAGGGGCAATTTATCGAGCAGCCACCGGAACCACACCAGACGTGCTGGCCTGAGGGAAATATAAATCGTCGGGAATATTCCCGAGCATGTCCTGTATACATATACTTATAGGAACATCTAGAGCAGTGGAGGGCAAACTTTGTATAAACAAAGTTGGTCCACTGCAACCTCTACCCCATAAGGGCGTAATTTAGTCGCAATTTCAGAGATCAGAAATATGGGAATTGGAATGCATTGTGTTGAAATTTTTATTTCTATCACAGCATTACACATTTGCATAAATAGCACCAATTACAATTTTTTTTCGAAGGATTATATCGAGACATGAAATTGGCTTTGATTTTCCAGAAACTAGTCTTATACAAAATGCTTTAGATATTATCTCTTTAACCATTTACTATATTTTTAAATACATTCTATATTTGAACAAACATTTCACATTCAAACAATGCATTCAACTATTTTTATTTGCACCTCGGGTTTCTTTTTAAACAAAGTTGGCGTCGTGGTTACGTGCGCCCGGGTCATGGTGCCCCATCAGTATGCGGCACTCGTGACCCGCCTCTCCTTTGCATTCGTTCCATTCCCTCCATCCCTCCGAACCAGTACCTCTGTTTATTGTGTCTAAATAACTTTTACTACAAAACCACTTTCGTATATTTAAAGTAGTTTAAACACTACAAAACTATTTAAATCTATCAATTCAATTATTATTTACGGACAATATTAAACTACACAAATATGTGTGTAGGTATATTAGGTAAAAGGTTGCTTATACCCATGATTTAGTTATACTTATATTAATTATTATTATTATATATTATTATTATACTTATACATATTTACACTAGTAGTAGATACTTCATAAATTTAACTTAAGAGTTATTACAAGATGTTATTATCTTACGGAATGAAAGGGCTGTCGTACCTTGTATAGTAAAAGCCTATAAAAAAGAACACAGACTATGCTCAACCAGAATGACTCAAGTCTATAATCTTTGAATAGTTTTTTATGGAATCCATGGGTTTTTAAACATGACCACTATTGTAATTCGATTTCTTGTCTATGGCGACGCCATTAAGTCCTGAGCATTTTAAAACAGTGTGAGAAACGACAAAGTATCCACAAACAAGTCGTTATAGGGCTACAAAAAGGCAACACATGACGGGGTCCCGGTTTATTGCTTATTTATGAGTTTGCGGAATGTATAACTTGAAAGGAACAGACAGGCAAATGTTTGTAGCGTCCACATACCTAAGTTTGTTTTACAGCCGTATAGATTATTATAGTACAGGGGGAGCAGTCGGGTCACCGAGATGAAGGTGATTTCCGACGTCCACAGATATCAACACCAGCCCCCTTATTAATAAACATAGAATAACTTTATTCTAGTAATAATCTAGTAATAAACTGACATCTGTCAAATTCCATACTTTTTAAGTGTTTTTTAATATGGAATTTGAGAGATGTCAGTTTATTACTAGGTTATTATTTGGATAAAGTTATTCTATGTTTATGAATAAGGGGTCAGAAGTTTTGCAGTTGCGTTGCCTGCCTTTAAGATAAGAGTAGGCTCTTTTCTTGAAGATCCCTAAGTCAGATGCACAATTTTGACGAGAAAACTAGCAGGTTCCATATAGGGTCTAAAACCAATAAAATATATTACTAAAATAACAAAAATTAATGTTAATTACAAACGTAATGAGTAATGACTTGACTATTGAGGATTATCCCGTGAAAAAAAAACATAAGTAAATGGAGTTTTCTACTGGAAGTGTAAAGTCGCTAGAAAAATTGGGATTTAGTACATGTAGGGACACACATTCGATGTTTTTAGGAGTCGGCAAATATATTACGTCTTTTGTACCTGTATATTGTGGGCTTGAGTCGCGGGCAAAGAGAGTCGATGTAAATCCGTAGAATCGCATAGTCGTATGTGTGTACCTAATACCTAACGTTGTGTGAAATTAATATATTTTATCAGGATTAACTTTCATATACTTCCTATAGACATTGAATATCTACGGACAATAATCCCCGAATGTACTTTTTATTTTGATTTACATCATCACATTCACAACGTTTTTTGACCTTTGAATACTTTAACACTATCAATACATATGAATTGTTTTGTTTTAAGACCACTAAAATGCAGCTGTTGAATCGATGTCAACAGTTGTAATGCCAAATACAGACATAAATAGCTCGAAGATTTGATACCTATCTATACTTTATTATCCTAAAGAGGAAAGATTTTTGTTTGTTTGCATCGAATATGTTTCGAAAATACTAGACCCATTTTAACCATTCTTCCATCTAAAGTAAGCTTCATTATTAAAAAGTAACAGGTTATATTTACGGTTGAAAAAAAATATTTTTGACGCTCAAAGTGGTGACGGGTCGGCTAGTCCGGGATAAAACTGACACGCTCTGTTCACGAGCGAACTTCGTACAACACTCTTCACAAGTCAAGTACAATTTATTAGCAGTGCTCTAATAGGATTGACTACACAATACGCTGGCTGACGGCTGGATGTACAGGATGCGTTTTATTGCCCAGCCGGGGTCGTTGAACTGGATCAATCGTGAGCGCCGATTAGCGCAAGGAGTAGAGGCTACACCCAGACCGTGATTTAGTTGCGAATAAACTTTATTTTTTTATTTGTTTCCACTGGTTGCTCACGACGCGACGGTAGAATAGATTTTAAGGATTTTGTCGATGTTCGGTTCTAAGCGCCGTAAAATATGCATCTGCTTTATAATGCATGCAATAATTTTTTTACACAGAGGGACAAATGTGTAATTAGATCCATTTGGTCTCTAACAACGCGCCCATTGACATCCGCCTACGCAAAACTACCACACTGGCTACACACGATTCAACACAGCACACCCATCACTGTAAAGGCGATTTAATGTATTATGTAAGGGAAACTTTCACACTTGGCACTACCTCATACTTATATTATTGTTCCAGCCCAAAGGATAACAACAATTCAGCTAGATGGCGTCCAGTACTTCATATCCCGGATGAACCCCTACAGCCCCGAGCTCAACTACTTCCTCGCCTACCAGTACTGCAGGTACACACCTCATCACTATTATAATGTTTGATTCTTTGGCATAACGGATGTTGAGATGTTGGCTCGATCTGCATATTCTTTCGAGTCAGAGTTCGGAGTATTTCGAGGAGTTGGTTTAGATTACACCAGCAGCGGAATTCCGCTTACGAAAATCGCGACAGAATTAGAATTCTGTCGCGATTTTCGAAACTTTAACGAAACGAAGGATATCGAAGTGGTGACAATGGAATCTTAGAAGATTCCATTGTCACTACTTCGATATCCTAAAGTGTCGAAAGCTGTGCGTTTCAGGCGCAACATGTTACCGCGCATCATTACGGAACTAGCTATCGAACCACCCTACAAATCGAACTGCGATCTGGGGCTGTTCAAGGAAAGTGCCCACGCTCTCACGATCACACTGTAGGATATATAAATCTAATCTAGTCCAAAGCAATTCAACTCACCCAAACCTTCAAAACGGACAACCAAGGTCTAGCTTCGCACGCGACAGTTGCAGAGACGATAAAAATCAAAAGGCCCGTAATAACTCACGGAGCAGTTGGGAATAATCACATCGTGACCGGCCGAGCTTATCCGCGAGTCACCAAGCTAACGACCACCAGGAAGTGTCAACGGTTCCCGCTCACCGTTTACCGGTTCTTGGGAACGTTCTAGAACAATATCGACACGAGCACTTCCGCGCTTCACGCACAATGGCGCATTTCTCCCACGAGCCGTCGAAATGGATAAGAATAGAAGACGTCATAAAACACCTAAGTGGCGTGTAAGCTGTTGAATCGCAAGTGCATTGGATTCTTCAAGTTTGGAGTTAATGCTGCAATGTCTGCTCAATGTATTGAACATTGTGCGAGAGCAGTTGGGAACAGACCTCTTAGATCATTGAAATTTTACATTTTAGCGAGAGTTACTTAGCAGTCAGAGGATACAATTTTAATGTGAAGTTATCAAAGGGTGGTGAGAATTAACGTAAAGTTAAATGCAAAAGTGCACCCTGCACTTTTGCATTTAACTTTACACATGTTAGTGGATCACAATTTGAGAGAAAAAGACTCTTTTGCGTTGATAAATTAGTCTGCGTGATCATTAGTTTGTTTGGTTGCTATTAAACCGTTCGTCCACTGTTTACAAAATAGATAGATTGATGGATAGATAAAAACTTTATTTGAAATCACAAACAGCACAACCAAAGAACTTTACTTAATGTATAACAAATAATCTTAATCAAATTATAATAATTAATCAAAGTGGTTTCCTTTTGAATTTATCATAAAGTTCAATAACTAAGCAAGAAAATTGCGTAGTCCGTTCTAGTAAAATTGATACACTTGAGACAAAATACGCAAATAGCATGTAAGTTCTGTATTTAAAATCTTGTATTCGATTAAATATATTATGAGTCCATTCATCCGTACATCGGCGCAAAACACAGTCATTGTTTGGCAACGTGGCCAAATTTAAATTTCGGTATTTGCTAAGTTTGCCTTAACCTCACCTAAAAATATAATAAAATATATATTATCGATATGTGTATGGAAAATATATCGATAATTATCAACTGGCTTCAATTTTGTCGAAACTTTGAATATTATTTTCTATTTTCAAAAATAACGGGATTGAAAAAAAAATCACCTCGAAATTGCTTTTAGTTTACGTGAAATCTGAAGACAACTAGTAGTAGAGCATACTCAAATATTATACAATTTCAGCCATATAACACGAATACTGATTCAAATTCATGACCTCTTTTTGATGTTGGATGTTTTAAAGGAGAACCTAATTTCGTGTGCACGACATTAACTAAGTTTCATATTCCATTCTGATATAAGAAAGGAAAGAAAAATGATTTCTTTGGTGTTTTATATAGATAAAACCACATGGCACACCCGAGTAGTGTAGTTTTTTTTTTTTGGATTAATATTTCCGAATGTTACCNNNNAACAAAGTGAGAAGCTATAACCTTTCTAGAATTATTATGGATGGAAGTATAGATATTGAAAATAATGGACTGTCTGTGAGTGCACAATTAGATGAGCGGATAGATGCGATAGTGACATTGGGACTTAATAACTTGGACTGGGATGAACGCCCGACGCCCGACGCCCGTCACCTCACCGCGCTCGGTCACGAAGTGGCGCTATTGTCGTGCTGCACACAGTTATATACTTAATTTACGCTAGCTATGATCGGCGGTTTCACCTGCGCTCTAGGTCCCAAAGGCCAAGCATTCATTTTTAATAGCCCACCACCTAACTTCTTGAAATTTGTTGATCCGGGAAAGCTTGCACGGTCAAAAGGTTATCAGATCTCATGTCCTTATAGCATTCCCGAAACTACCCGCCTGAACTCTACAAACCCACAAATTCTCTAACATATAACCCGACCGGCCGAGATTTTATAAGTAAAATTTGTCTCAAAATCCCTTGCAATGTCAAAGCTCGCACGGTCAAAAGTTATTAGATCTCATGTAGATCATTAGAGGCCCGAATTTAACAAGTCACAAATTCGAAAACAAAAGGAAAATGAAATGACTATTTTGATACAAGGGTAAGGTGTAGAGTTATCAAATGGGCACAAACACAAAAGCAAGTGAAGCTTTCATGTTAAAAACACCACAAATAAGCGTAACCACAAAAATCGATTAAGGTCACACTTCGACGATGTGACGTGACGAAATTGAAACGCGACGAGCGTTACGAGGAAGCAGGTGGCTGGTGTCACGCACCGTGACACACACGCCGTATATAATCTGTGACAGTTGCTTCCAGACCATAAAATTAGCCTAACTGTTAAACTAGATATCATTAGGCACTTTTTCCCGAAACTTTATGATTCTGTTCTTGGAAACTTGATTTATCCATTTTATACCATTGATGAGATGTTGAGAAGTATAAATGTTCCCATAAGTTTTGATTGCATAGTTTTGGAAATAGTTTAGGTAATTGGTAGTGTTTTTATCAGAGCCAGAGGTTCTGTTATACAATAATAGTAGTTTATGCAACTGTTGTATCATGAAGGGTATTAAAACTCTGTTACTATTATGAAACTCGCGTTCGCTCGTTTCATAATGGTAACACGAGTGTTTTAATACCCGTGTTATATGCAGTTGCATACACTACTTTATCTTCACTAATGCAATTAATCCATTAATCAAACATTGCGAAACATTAAATTCACGCGTACGTGTTTTGTCATAGTGAACTTGTCGCCATTAAAATCTAACCAATGAGAGCGCAGCTGCAGCGCGCGCATGGCAATCAGGAGCGAGCGCGCGCTGTTAAGGATTTTGACATAACACCACAACACCAGCACAATGTTATAATGAGATTTTACGATATCGATTTGGATATTATAACATCATGTCAAATTGCTTAAATTGAGTTTTTTGTTGTCTGAGCTATAACAGTAGTTATTATAAGTCAAGTATTGGAAACATAAGTAGAATGTTACAACATTAGTGTAGATAAAGTATATTTATGTCATTTTAAACTAATATATTAATGGCAACTATTCATAATTGACTTTTCTATACGCAATGCCAATAGAAAAGATACTGGGCAAATTCTATCCAAATCTAGGGTAGTACAAATAGCAATTATTATATAATAAAAAAAAAATCATTTTAAATTCTTAATTGTAATGTTATAAAATTAAAATTTAAAAATTTTTATTTTAACACGTAACGTATGATTATTTTTTATGTCAACTTAATTAGGATTCAATAAAAGCTACACTTAACATTCTGGGTGGCAAAAATGCACACGCACATTGCGCATTAAAAAATGAAACGGTTAAGTGTCAGTCTGACACACAATATGTCGGGATCCGTATTACCTTATAAAATATAACATAGTTGCAAGATGTATATAACACAAGAACAACTCAAGACATATTTGTTATTTATTTCTAGCT
>LUGF01034276.1:150154-184119 GCA_001625245.1 Calycopis cecrops | reverse complement strand
ACGAAAAAAACGTTACAAAAGTTAAAAATAAGGGGATTTTTGATAAAAATCTTAAAGGTTAAATATCTCCACAAGGGTTAAGTTTCGGACACCATATGATATGATCAAATCCATCATAAATGACCTGAAAAATAACGTCCTTTAATATTCAGTACTACTTTCCCTGTAACCCTGTATATATGTATAAAAAAAAACCCGTCCGAAGCCTTGCTACACCTATACATACAATGATGACGGTCAGTTGTATTGTGCGCCATGTAAAAGGGCCTTCAGAACAAAATTTGGCTTTGCAAGCCACATCTGAGCTCATCAAAGAGCTTAAACTCAATGTTCGCCATTGACGGATACGTCACGGAGGACATCATCATCATCATCATCATCATCATCATCATCATCATCATCATCATCATCATATGTATCAAAGTAGAGGGAACCAGACCACGCGGCAGAACACCTACGAGCTGGACTGATCAAGTAAAATGCACAGTGGGAAACTGCGTGTCAGACTGCGCCAGGCAGGCTATAGACAGAGAGATGGCGGGAGATGGTGCGAAATGATCTGCACATTTCTAAACCTGTTAGACCCCTTGTGTTACGGATGTCTGTGGGCGTTGGTGATCACTTTACATCAGGTGACCCAAGTGCTCGTTTGCTTCCTATGCTATAATAAAAAAATCAACGCGTACACCTCAACGTGATCACGACCGCTCTGCCAACTGCGAAACGACAGAGAAGATTATATTATGTTTTTATTGCGCTAGTCTTGACACTTGTCAAGGACCATAAGGATTTGTATCCAAAATCTAGACATAATTTTCATCAGTAGCGAGAAGGCGTCCGCTTCTAGACATATGCCTTCCAATCCCACATAACGATGGCAAGCTGTGTATAACAAGCATGCCAGTCCACCAGATGGCGGATTAGACGCCAATCTGTCGTCAGCACGTTAATACTTGGTAATCAAAAAGAAACCTCCCTGACTTATACATCAGCGCATAGCCGAAACCATTGTACTTAATAACTAAAATTTAGCACAGGGCTTACTTTCGTGATGTTAGGCACTAAAATAGGATTTTAAGAAATTCAACCTCTAAAGAGATGAAATAAGGAAGGTTTATAAGTTCTTGATTACAATTTAAAATTATGTATTTTTTATAGTACCTATAAGGGGGCAATGGAGCAGTCGGAGCCATTTTCATGACTACCGACGTCCTATAGAGATCCGCATAGAGGCTACACAAATGCGCTGCCCTCCTTTCTCCTCCCACCTCCATGGGCCACAACATTCTTTCAAAATCCTCACCATCATCATGGAGTAGGTGTACGGGAAGTGGTAGGCGAGGTAGCACACGTCGTTGGGGTGCGGGAAGTCGATGCTGAAGGTGACCGTGAGGTAGCACTTGTTGAAGTTCTTCTGCGGCGGGCTGTGGTAGCTGTTGCGGTAGTAGCAGATGTCCGACCCGGCGCGCACCCAGCCTGGAACATGGTTAATGAGTCTAAGGTCTGAGGGCCGGTTGTACCTGTTACTATTATAGTAACAGTTACTTGATACGTATAAAAAGAAGGCATATATTTACATGATTGCATTTCATATATCAATTGTACCTACGCAAGGGATTGTGTTCTTATTTTAAATTATTATCCAGACCAGATACTCGTATCTGCTCGAAATGTTATCTAAGCAATTCTTATTTTGATTCTATTTGAAACCCGTGCGAATAGGATTCGAAATTTATGTGATACTTATCGCAAGCTATTCATTTTTTAAAATAAAACTATATTTGTAAAAATGAGGAGAGAAAAAATAGTAAACAAATTCCAATTGGCAACAGATTGCAGACAAAATATATTACCAGAACCTGAGCAGTCCTGACACTGATATTCAGTGCCACCATTATTTTTTCTAATCTAGGCGGTGACAATGTGATTTTGTTAAAGGAAAGAAAAAAACGATAAATAAGAATAATTAAGTTCGATATTAAATATAAATACATGGTATCTTCTTACAAGAACACATGATTATATAAATAAACCTAAATACAGTTTATTATCATACGAAACACATGTTATAACAGCAAAGAACAGTAGGATTTACCGCAATTGTTGATGATAAAGTTGAAGGAGTGGAGGAGATTCATATCTATGCTTGTCTTAAAATATTTGGACCGGATCGCTCATTTGCTTTCTTCAAAACATACCTGGCCTGCCAAGAACAGCCTCTCTGACGGAGTAAAGAAGCGGTTTCATGCCAAAGTTGAACTGACTGTCCGACTTCTCGCAGTTGACGATGTTGAAGGTGTAGGGGCGGCCGGGCTGCATGTTGCGAACCTCGAAGTAGAACCACTGGTGGCGCTTCGTCGAGTTCACGTCGGGCATCAGGATCAGCTCGTACTCCCGCTGACTCACCTGAAATTGCAAATCTTATTATTAGAAATTAAAAAAAACCCGGTATTCGAACTCGGGACCTCAAGATTGAGGTTGAACATACTAGACCATGATGCAGTAAAAAAATAGTTATACCTACAAATTTAAAATGAGCAACAGGTGAGTGAAGTATAGTGGAGCAATGAGAGACAAAAGTAAATACTATTATTAGATTTTGACATTTGGTTATAGTAGGACAATCCTTGATTTGACGGAAATCGTGTACAGGACCCCTATTCAAGGCTAAGTGGAGCATTATAGGCACAATTGAGATTGCAAGACTGGCGTACCAGAGTCAGATTGATCAGACTGTCCAAAGGTAACGTCAAGAGTCTTCGCAACCGGCGTGTTTGTATGAAGAGAGTTATGAATATGGTAGAAGTGGAAGCACGGCAAGTGTGAAGGACCGTGATATGTGGCACTGTGTACTCTCTGCCCAGCTTTAGAGGACTGGCGTGAAGGCCGTATTGTTGGTGTTATTGAGATCTCATATATTTTTTCTGTAAAGAGTTTCTTACCTGTATTGCTTTCCTAAGATTGCCGGACTCGAATCTCGATTCAAACACCAGCTTAGTATTGAAGGAGTTTACTCTTGTGAGTTCTTGTATGTCGTAGTTGTTGAGATATTGGCTCTCGGAATTTTGGCCGAAAACACTGTAACAATTGGTTAGCCATAGATGACAAAGAGGGTGAGGGATCATGTTGGTGAAATAGGACGACCGTGGGTGACTAGCTTATCACTGTGAGGAGAGGGTTGCAGATATCCAATATATATACTTCCTTGACGAGTAAGGTGCAAGCTTTAATTGACAAGATGCCATAACCGCCTTATGGCATAGATAAAATCTATGCAGATTCTTGTGTATTACCTACATAGGTAAACGAAAAAAGTACCGTAAAGTGGGGCTACATGAACACCACGGGGCTACATGAACACGTTCAGACATGTTCATTCCTGTCTATCTCCAATCGTCACTGCATTACTTTTTTGTTCATTTGTGATTTGTTTCTTGTTGATACCGGTAGTGCGTAATAAAAAATGGTGCGTACTTATCAGAAGACTCCAGGGTCTAAGCCCTACATGAATTACAAACAAGAAGACATGGAAAAAGCTATGGAAGCAGTTCGTGGGGGCATGTCGAAAAAAAAGGCAGCGGAAACCTTCAAAGTGCCTCGGCCAACGCTTGTTCGGAAGATGCTTGGAAAAAATCAGGGACCTGTTGGACATCCAACCGTTCTTAGTAAGAGTGAAGAGCAGCTAATTTCCGATACTCTTGCAGTTGTGGCAAATTGGGGATTTCCTTTAACCAAGGCAGATATTCGAGATGTAGTGAAAAAATACCTAGACAAACAGGGTAAAACAGTCAGAGTGTTCAAGAACAATACTCCAGGTCCTGATTTCATTGATGCCTTCATTTCTAGGAACAGCCTTTCCATCAGGATTGCTTCAAATATCAAACGATCCAGGTCGTCAGTAAATCGAGATGATATAATGAGCTTTTTCAACAATGTGGAGCTGGCTTTATCCTCAGTTGAAGCCCAAAATCTGTATAATTATGACGAAACAAACGTTACAGACGACCCTGGAGCAAAAAAAGTTGTGGTTCCTAGAAATACAAAGAGAGTGGAGAGAGTGCAAGAACATTCTCGGGCCTCAATAAGCATAATGGTTTGTGGAAACACGAATGGTGACTTGCTTCCACCCATGGTGGTTTATAAATCACAAAACATTTATGATAACTGGACCCAAGGTGGACCTGCCGGTTCCAAATATGCCAGCAGCCCAAGCGGCTGGTTTGATATGAACCTGTTTGAAACGTGGTTTTTCCAAATTTTATTGCCACATGTTGAAGCTACTCGTGATCCTGAAGACACTGTTGTATACAACATTTACTTAGATAGGTACATAGTTCTATTACTTAGTTGCATTTCACGGGGTAACTTAATCATTTGAAATGTTTACCGAGAGATTTCTACTGAAAAACATTTTCATGTTCAAGTAGCCCCAACTAAGGGGCTATTTGAACACCAATTTCTTATATTTTTTTTTAAATCAATATATGGTTTTATGAACTTTTTATGACAAATATGTATTCTCTGAAGTAAGGGCGATATAATAAGTATTTTTTTATTCTTCTAATTCAAAACAAAAACTTTCAATCTCAAAAAATGTGTGAAAAAGGTGTTCAAGTAGCCCCACTTTACGGTATGCGTTATAGAAAATTTCTAACTGCGCTCCGCGGTTTCACACTCGTAAGTTTCGATCGAGTCGGGAGTCCGGAAGTTGGCGGTGTAACAGCCCCCTGCCTCGGAGAGCACGTTAAGCGGTCGGTCCTTCTCCTGATTTCTCTCCAGTCATGTCGGACTGCCGTCCCATCGGAATAAGAGAATGAGGGAATAGAGAGTGCACACTTGTGTACTATAATATGCGCAGATGGCACGTCTATATATAAGGCCGCCGTAGCCGAAATCGGCTAGGACGACATTAAAGAGATATTCAGAACATTTACCATTTTTGTGATGTGATATCGCCTGTGACGTGTGTTGTGTGTGCCGAGGTATTCGAACACAAGTGATCCAAGTCGTATACAACTTCATTCAAATACGTATCAGGGTTTATGGCTCTATCCACAGAAGCTAGGAGCCTATTTCTATAACAAACAGATTAATGTCACATTTATAAGTCACTATTTTAAATCCACTATTAAATTAAAATTAATAATAACAGCTTTATTTGTCAAAACACACTGAGCCAAGACACTTATATGAATAAGTACTGAACTGGTACGACTCATTTAATATACATATACATATATAGTAGTTGTATAATTTATTTCCTTTAAATTTATTTTAGTTGGTAACGTAGCAACGCGTGCAGGACACAGCTAGATAAATATTATGTATGTTTAAAATAGTTAATAAATAGTTATGGAATGACGCATGTTTTATAAAATGAATTAATTAGTAAAGTAAAAATACGAAGTAGGTCACTGTTGGGCGCAGATTGGGGGCGTAGTGATTTACAAAAAGGCGGGAACTCAGCAAAAAACAGACAACACGCCTGGTTTAAAATCATTTATTTTCACGTTTTATTAAATCGTTATGGGATCCCAGAAGGGGACGCTCCGAGTGGGCTTCCCCAGGGCCCGATATGGATGCGTCCATGGAGGAGGGGTTGCGGGAGGAGAGGTGCCTCGGTGTGTCGTTGCCATGCACCCTGTCTCCCGCGACATAACAGGGGCGCACCGTCAGATGCGTTGGCAATGGGGCCGCAGAGGAAGAGGAGATGCGGTGTATCGTTGCCGTCCTCCCTGTCCTCTGCGACCGTTTCATGTCCGGTCCGTTGTCTGGATGGGGCGTGCTCCGTTGGAGCATTGGGACCTGGAGTCAGGATGGGAACCAAACCCCATTTCACGGTTCCAACGTTGGAGTAGGGACCGTTCAAAGACAACCGGACAGTCCCCAAGGAGGGTTAGTTTGGCCTTTTCACCGAGGCCAGCCTGTCGCTGGAGAGGCCATGTTGCTTGTAGAACCGGGGACATCCAATTTTAGCGGCTGAAGGCACCAACACGGGTTTAGTCGGTAGGGGCAACTAAGTTGCCGAGCCCGACACTGTACCCGGTTGATCCACCCGGGCTCCTGGGTAGCGTACGTAAAGGTACGGGTTACCAAAAAAACCGCTTAAGCCAAAGCTTTAAGGCGCTGAATATCGTCAATGACCTTGCGAAAATGAAGTTTAAGCCACGCCTACTAAATATAAAAACATTCAATAATTGAGCGCCACTCTTCGGACATACGGCAAATCCGCATACTAATATGATGTGGAGCTAAGCGTATTTGCAGATCAAATGCGCCAATTTTTTTCATAGATGGCGCTAAATTTATGTCATTTATTGGCACAATGTATTTGATGCTTGGATAAAGAATAATATCTAAGATTATTTTGATGATCGCTATTCATAGACCTTAGAAAGAATGGACAGGACACAACTCATTAATATTTTTCGTTGTAGTCGTACAAAAAAATCAAAGGGTTCATATAAAAAGTTTTGTTCGTGAAACTAAATCCTTTTTTGTAAGAGTTAGTGCCATTGCTGCATTGCAGCCAAATCTGGCTGGAAGTACCGGGTGAGTACCTCTCGCTCTCATAATACAGCCGTGAAGTGACATCGTTTCGCGCGTTAGAACGGTTAGTGATTCCGCTAGCCATAACTATATGCCTGTGCACACGGATTCAAATCCTGTCTAGGTCATAGATGTATATTATATAAGATATGATGTATAGGTACATAATATATGTATTTGTGTAATAATATTTTAAAACTCGCGCCGGCCCAATTCATCGCAACCGCTTGTTGAGTTGGTGTTAATGTGCGTCGGAAGTCACCAAAATAAACATTCGTTTGCAGGGGGCAATAAGTAAAATTAGTCTCCGTACATTGAATGTAAAACGAAGAATACATCATTACCCTCTATATGATATCTATACTAATATTATAAAGAGGAAATATTTGTTTGTGTTTGTGTGTGTGTGTTTGTGTTCGTATTTAACGAATAGGCTCCGAAAGTACTGGACCGATTTCAAAAATTCTTACACGATTTGAGTGCTACATTATCATCGCACATTAATTATTTATCATATTTTTTACCACGGGGTAATGCAAATGCAAGCCATGGGAAAACGGGTAAACTTCTAAACGGCTGAATCGCTTGGGTTAAACATTATATATTGGTATTTTGATGGTCTGGATGCTTAAAAAATGCATCCGATTGGATCCGGTAGGTGGCGCTGCTGTCGGTATTTGACATACCTACTAAACGTCTTGACCGATTGGGTTGAAATTTTGTATGTGTATTTTCATTGTTTCACAGACACGAATGTATTATCTATTTATAAAAATGAATGTTTGTCCATATTATGTCCTTTCTAGAATCGTAATGCATAATGAATTTGAGCATGTGATGATCTTTAGTGAATTGTTCTGAATGCGCCCACGAAGGTTTCTGTTCTGGTACGACCAATTCTCGATAGATAGCGCCACTGTCATTCCAATGAATGTATATATTTCTATGTTAGTCCAGTCCAATTAGTATACAAATAATAGAATTTAAATGGAAAATGAAGGCAAAATATTAATAGCTATTAAGTTCGTAAATAAGTAATAACGTCAGTGCAACAAAAGCGACACACGTCCGTACAGCAACAGACCCCAGCGGGCTCTGCTCGAATGAGTACGAGTGACAGAGAACAAAACTCTATGCTTGCAACGCTCTGTTTGATTTCAGCCATAAATAAAAAATAATTTTATTATTGAAAATCTAGTAAGTTATTTGAAAATATAAAACACTATGATGAGCATATCGGTGAATTATTATTACAATACTAAGAATTCTGATAGACATTTTTTGTTAAATTTATTGTTAAGAGGTATCTTCGGGATTTATTTTTATCGAGCATAATAAATAAAATTGTGTTTTGAAGACGGGCAAATGATCAGAAATATCTTCAAAAATAATATATATTTTTTCACCATGATATGTCGAACGGATGTTGCTAAAAAAATGTTAAACAAAACCTTTTTAGGTGTATTCAGCGCCTTAATGATAAAATATAGTATTCTGGTAGTATTTGCAAGTGTGAAATGGAAATGCAACTGCTAAACGTCTGTCATCCTTCTACATCGCTTTATATATCAGTTTTGTTGACCTTTCGTAATATAAAAAACTGCAAATAATATTCCAAAAGAGTAATTAAAATCAATACCTGTACGCGCTTCGATCCATTTTGTTCAATGGTTCTGGAAGGCACATCTCGTTATTGAATTGCTCACCAGTCATATCAGGATATGCGACTTTGACGAACGGAATCACACTCTTTACTCTTGATGAAATTATACTATATATAGTGGCAAAGCTACCATGTCTGGGTATATCTCTGTGAATCTTCAAAGAAGAGTAGGACGATGATGCTGAAAATGAAACAAAATTAAATAAAAATTTGTATAAGGGATGAAATTCAAATGTGTCCACGTTATACTCTTGCGAGCGGCGAACCCATCAAAATCGACTTATGACCCCTAACTCTTTAACAACCGATCAAAAGTGATACTAAAATGTTTGTTGCAACATTCTACACAAGACGTAATTTTTTTTTTGATTTGAGTGGGGGAACATATAAATAAACAATGAAAACGATAGAATTTCGAAATTTCAAATTTCTTAAAATTTTGACTTCAACTCACGATATTTGAGCTCGGTTTGAATATTATGATCTGAAATTTTAACAGGGTATACTACAAGTTATCTGCAACAAAATGGCTCCAGACCGATCTCTTAATATTAATGACAAACAAAATGGCGAATTAAAAAAAAAAACATGAAGCACTTTATTTTTTTTTCGAATTAAAAAGTTGTGTTATGAATTTTTGAATTTCATATTTTAAACAATGTCACATTACATTACCTCAAGAATTTTTTTTTAGATTTTTTAAGCCGTGAGTAAAAAGTTATAACAATATTTATGCCACACTCGAGTGCCCGCTCGCGGCTGTAGTGCGGTGTACGGCACATGTCTCACTTATAAAATCACTTATAAACTTTGGTATTGATATTGTATTTTTTTGGTATTTTGGTATTGTATTGATACAACTTGATGACCTTAGATTAGAAAATCAAAATATCGTCATTGAATCTCCTGATACAGATGTATTTTTACTTTTATTAGCGCACTTAAACAACTTCAAATCTTGTCGTAAAATTTGGTTTTATACTGGTCGAAAAACGAAATTTGTTGATTATTGAAGATATATTCCTACACATGTTCTGGCAAAAAAACTTGAGTCGAAAATTATTAAGTCAATCCTTACTTTTCACGCTGTAAGTGGTTGCGATACTACATCTAGTTTTTTTACTATTGGAAAGAAAAGGCTTATTTAGCTCTAAAAAAAATGAAGGAGGAGGATTTACAAAATTTCGCCAATATTACGAATATACCTATTGAAAAAGCTGAAAAACCCGTTAGTTACTTCCTAGCTTCAGCGTACGATCCTTCACTAAAATCAAAAGCGGATAGATATTGCGTGAATTCGCTGAGATGGAATTTAGTTGAAGAAAAAATATTTCGATAGAAAAATTGCCTCCTTCAAAATCAGAATTAAAACAACATATCTTGCGATCAATATGACAAATTAATGAGTGGAATCAAGCAATTTTGCCAAATATTAATTCCTTAGATATTACAAAATACGGATGGATTCTACAAAATAACCAGTTGCAATGAAAATTTTTTTGAAGGACCAACTGCTATGGAATTTCTGCAACAATACTTTTGCTCATGTACAAGAAAAAAGGTTTGTAGCACCGATATTTGCCCATGTTTGGCTTCTAGCTTGGAATGCTGCAGCATATGTACACGCAGTGATTCGTGTTGCAATATGGAAAAATCCAGATCCTTTAATTAATGACAATAATCATACTTAGTATATTTAATAAATAAAAACAGATAAAAGATCTAATATTGAATTAAAATTTTATTTATTATAACCCTCTAATTTATAATCTATTATTCTATGTTCTTAATTAATAAGTTGGTATTTGTTTGATTAAATAAAATGAATACCAAAGTTTATAAGTGCTTTTATAGGTGAGACATGTGCATTGTGCATTGTGCTGTACACCGCACTACAGCCACGCGCGGGCATTCGAGTGTAGCATAAATATTGTCATAACTTTTCACTCACGGCTTTAAAAAATCTAAAAAAATTCACAAAACTTTTTGAGGTATTGATCTTTAATGTGGCATTGTTTAAAATATGAAATTCAAAAATTCATTACACAACTTTTTAATTCGAAACAAAAATAAAGTACTTCATGTTTTTTTTTAAATTCGCCATTTTGTTTGTTATTAATATTAAGAGATCGGTCTGGAGCCATTTTGTTGAAGATAACTTTTAGTATATCCTGTTAAAATTTCAGATCAAAATATTTAAACCGAGCTCAGATATCGTGAGTTGAAGTCAAAATTTTAAGAAATTTGAAATTTCGAAATTCTATCGTTTTCATTGTTTATTTATATGTCCCCACTCAAATAAAAAAAAAAAATATATCTTGTGTAGAATGTTGCAATAAACATTTTAGTACCACTTTTGATCGGTTATTAAAGAGTTAGGGGTATCTCGCTAAATAACGCACTTTTTGGGGGTTCGCCGCTCGCCTATAATGAGCACCCACAATTTAAATGCATCTAAGGCCATAATCAATGCCATAGACGTGAACCGTGATTGTAGTCAACTCATAAGAAAACCTACTACTTTTTTTACTCAAGGGAAATCATCCAAAACATCTCCTGGTCGCAGAAGATTATTTGTAAGGACAATCAGATTAGGTGGGATTTTTATCGGCTAAAACCCCTGCGGCACCTATTTTAGACGATTGGTGAAGCTGCGGGAACTCTTGTATAAACTCACTCTCAATCCGTCTGTAAGGTCACTGGGGGGACATTGTTCTATCCCCACTAAAAAGTTCCTAAGATCAGTTAATATGGCCATTAGGGTGTCCCTTATTTCACCGATTTTTTTTCTTTTAAATATTGAAATACTCTAATTCTTTTTAAGGTACTAAAGGCTACCTTCGTGCAAGTTCATCGCCATAATATGACAATGGCAACCCGTGCCAACAAGGCATCATGGTTTTCTAAACAACGGTTTTAGAAGACTTAGTTGCATGTAAGCTATATTATGATCAAAATAAATATTTTATAATAGAAAATAGTGGAACATTAATTTTTATTATGTCTTTATAAATTACTATGTATTTACATTTATAAAATAGAAAAAGATATATAATTCACGATTCAGGATACTTTTTTTTTATTTTTTCTTGCAATCTGGATACAACTTTCAGTGTTCTTATGCATAACGTAATAAGAACTGTTTTTGTTCTTCTGCAGTAGTGGAACAGGTAAGTCCATGAAAATCTTACATGAGCTTCACGCCTCTCTCTGCTGTATCATTGAATGCCTTCAAACGCATAACTCGTTTTTTAGCTTCCCGAAGGGAAGGGATTTGTTCCAATTAAGAGACGTCTTCTTGTTAGTTGATTGATTGCGTTGATAACGCTTTTCTACAATTACAAATAAAATTGATAATTTTTAACAGCGATTATAAATTTGAGCTCTAGATTGTCACGAAATCACTCAAACATTTTCCTAAATCAATAAAAAAAATATATATTAACAAAATTATCACATTGAACGTATCACATGAAAAAAAACACTTATTCAACTCACCGTACAAAGAGCCAGATATTTCTTACTTCTATGGAATATAACTTGTCCTTTCTAGTTTTTGTTCTAAGAGCACACAAGCTTTATTTAAGCGGCTTATGTTGTTGTTGTGTCGCAGCACATAATCTGTACCTTGTTATTGAGATCCCAATTAGAAAGGCCATTTAAAACAGCTTCAGCTTAATCTTTGTCAGTAAAACTATCGAGTTTAATCACTGTTAGTCTGTTCTTTTTCTCTGCATGAAATGGGAATCGGCAGGCGTTCTTCTTTGTAACCTACCATATTTAAACCGGGCAATAGCTTTCCATCCCAATAACAGTTACAAGTATGCCTGAAGTATATTGTTGTGAATATCAGTTTTTATCGAATCTGCTCTCTCTTTTCTCATATGGGTCATTCGTTGAATAGAAGACTTGTTGACAGGAAAGTCTTTACAACTGAGACCAAGTGCCTCTACACAGCCTGAAGTATGTAAACAGAATCCCTTACACTTACTTGACATCTATCTAAAGCTGCAACGAGTTTAGGGGTAATAAAACATGTCCTTTTTGTAGCAGATAGCGAAGTCACGGATTGCGATTGCCAGGTGGAAGGTAAATATTCTTCCCAACTTTCGTCTGAACTGGTAGACTGTTCGTGAAGATCTTGAGGTGGAATAGAGGTGTCTGAAGTCAATAAATTCATATCAGTCAAATACCTTAGTATTTTTTTCTTCTCCTAGTTTTCTCTGCCTTGCTCTTTCTTCTTTCTAAGCTAACTTTTTCATCACCCGCTAAGCAACCCGAACGCCCTGGTTTGCTTCGTTTTTGTAAAAATAATATCTTCCTCTATTTTGATTCTTTATAGTGCATCGGCGTGCGCGATATGAAATAAACTAAATCTTTTTAGAACTTCTCCTCGCGGTGCTTATAAACGTGCTGTGTTTTTTACAGTTTTTTGTAGCTCTGTCCAAATATGGTAAAGATCCACAAGTTTTTCCACACAAGTAGGTACAACTCTGGTAGGTTTTTTAGCTTTTCCCCAAAATATGTTGCACTTACGAATCACAAGATTTCCACTTTCATTAACAGTGAATTTTACCTCGCGAATATTAAAAAAACAGAACTAAGAGTACTTGACGATTAGACGGCAACTTTGCACCCGTTATTTAGTGTTTTATCTCATCAACCAAGAAAATATTTTTCCTATTACTTCTAAATTTCACTGATATCTTAAAAATAAACTTTTATACACGCTAATACGCGAAAAAATGATGATCATCTTGATTCTTGGCCCATCCTACCTGAATTAGGTAGGATGGGCCGAGATCATCATCATTTTTTGCATCTACGAAAAGACGAGAGGAAAAGGACAGCAAGGCACAAGCGTTGATTATATAAGATTGAAAAGTATCAACATTATATTTGAATATATATAATACTAGCTTCCGCCCGCGGCTTCGCCCGCGTGGATTTCGGACTTCAAAAATAATTCACAATTTAATTGCTTATTATGTTATTCTGATGTGAAAGCTATATTACTGTAAAGTTTCATGAAAATCCGTTATGTAATTTTTGTGTGAAAGAGTAACAAACATCTTTACAAACTTTCGCATTTTTAATATTATTAGGATAAATCGGTTTCAGCATTTGAGTAACAAAGTAATTTACAAGTCTGATACTCACGGTAAAGTTCATGTAACTTATTACTGTACAACGGCGGTGTTTGAATTATATTCGAATCGTGTTCTGTAGGCGATGAATTTCTGTGTGTACTCGACTGCGGCGATAAAAAGTCATCAAGAATAGATTTCGATGAATTCGATCGGCTTTTCACAGATCTTATTTGTTTACTAAAAGACCCAAATTCCTTGAATAAAATGAAATATCTGTAAAAATAATTACATTGAAAATGGTTGTATAATAAGTACTATTAAATAATTTTATCGGTAATTGTACAAACTTTTTTAAATCTTCTATGTCTCTTTCATTATGTACACACATAGAACTTTGGTTATCTACATTTTTTGAAGCACTCTTAGGACAGTCGATCCTCGAATCCACAAGTTTAATTTCATTTTCATCATTCATCGCCTCCGAGTCTTCATCATTGTCTACGTCAATGCCGTCGTCATCAAGGTCAGAGTCTACTGTCTTTGTATCAGAAAAAGTTCCTTCGTCATCGTCATCATGGCACGGCCAAGTAGTATTTGTTCCTGTAAAGAAATAAAAAGTTGTGTAATGATTGAGCAAATTGTATTGTTTTGAAAGACAACATTTCGCAAACATACCAAACCTACTAAATCTATTCACTGACTTATTTAACATTTTCTCTTTTCTTTTGGAGATGCCAATAGGGAACAAGCTAGACTGCCACGCTACCTAGTGGCTGAAATGTAAACCTTATGCTAGCAAATTTTCGTTTGTACATATGATATGACATATGTCAATATGTTCTTGTCATTGTCTTTTGTTTAGTGTTTTGCTAGCACTTAATTAAAGGAAAGGAACTAAAATGATCACTAGGGAGCGTTACATTCGGTGAAAGTGCTGCCTTTATATTTCGTGCACGATCCCTATATTATTATTTACTACCAATAACATCAACAAGGTTTCTTTGAAAACCAAGGATAGCTCAAAATCTTTAACTACGTAAATCTTGGCATATCTAATTGTTTACCATGGCTCATGGAGGTGGGAGGAGTATCGAGGGCAGCGCATCCGTATAGCCTCTATGCAGATTTCTATGGGCGTCGGAAGTCATGAAAATGTCTCCGACTGCTCGTTTGCACTCCTATAGGTACCATAAAAAAAAACCTTCAAGACATCAAATTGGTGGACACAAAAAAAATTGGCTTTACCAACATATCAAATTTTCTAAAAGTCTAATGGTAAATCCCTAAGAAAAAATGCTACAATTAATTTAATTAACATTTCCATATATCTGAGAACACATGTTGAGATATCGTAGACGTTATGATGTACTTTAGAAAGAAATAAGTAATTTTTTACAGGAAACGAGAAATCAAAGCCATTCAGCTACCGACATCCAATAATTCCCATATGCCACCGGTTATTCAAAACCACGACGGCACAGCCATCACCAGAGACGGCGCTTGGACTGCTGCTGTAAACGAGAGCCACCGCCCGCGTCGTGGCCCAGTCCAGCTACTGCAGCTTCGAAAATCACGAGCTGGCTATCACGGAATAATTTAGCAAAAAATAAAGGAAAATCAAATATTACCTTTCAATATGGGGATTAAGTTGAATGTAGCCGGGCTGGTCACGGCCACCGGCAGTGCCTGATGCCTGAGACACAGGCTGATGACGGAACACACGCGCGCCAGCAGGTCGTCGAACTCCGGCTCGTCCGGACACTGAGTACAGAATCTGTGCAGGGTTTGGACGTGCCTCTTCGTGCATAGGACTCGTCGACCGGGCTCTGTACCAGAATAACTTACTGCAGAACAAGCTTTAATCAACATTGTGTTGATATCCTCGTCATCAGTCTTTATAACCTCACTGCTCATGTACATATTTCATTGTTCAAGAGGTAGTGCCACACTGCGTGCTTGCACGCAGTCGAATTGGGCCGGCACGACCGGGCAGGTACCTCTCGCTTACACGAGACCGGCATAAAGTGACAGCTGTGCTATTGCGTTTCGTGCGGTGTGTAAGTAGCCGGTGGCCCATGAAGGTGGGAGGAGAAAGGAGGGCAGCGCATCTGTATAGCATTTATGTGAATGTTTGTGGGCGTCGGTAGTCATGAAAATGGCTCCGACTGCTCGTTTGCCCTAAAAACCATAATAAAAAAAAATTGTACGTCAAGACGTTCATCCCGGACCGGCTGCTGCATGGAGAGTAAAACACGGTACATACTGTCTACTGTTACGTAAAGTTATACCAAGTGTCCTGAATTTTATTGCTTTAACTAGCTGTGCCGTGCGGTTTCACCTGCGTTACCACCTGCATTAAATTCTAAGAAATCCATATAAACTTAAACACCCTATTTCACACCCTTAGGAGTTGAATTTCTAAAAATCCTTTCTTAGCGGACGTTTACGTTATACCTTCATGTTCCGTCCAGTGGTTTGGGCTGTGCGTTGATAGATCACAATGTCACCTTTGAGTTTTATAATATATATGATATGTGACAAAACTAATTCAGTGCAACTTTCTCTAGAGAAAGAGATCTTTAGCGAAATATTCGTGGGATAGCAAATGCATGCTCACATCCGGATTAGCTTGTTACCAGCGTGCTTTTCAAATTTTGATGTACCTTTGATGTCGAACTAGTTAAAAGGCAATTAGCAACTGTCAAGACTGTGAGTTGACATTACCTGTGGACCTAAGATCCTTAAATGACATTAAAAGACCTACTGAGGTCGTTTGCGATCGGCCAAGTTGCAACATTCGTTTTTATACTAAGAATGCCTTTTTTATATTGTGGTGTAAATGAACATGCACGAAACCAATACAACATTCTACCTTTGCAGTGTGAGCCACAATCGTTGGAACATTTTATGGATATTATTTTTTAAATTCTAAAGGCGCCGTGGTAAATGTCAGTCTCTCGAAATTGTTTGGTTTCACAACCGTTCGATTCATACTGGCAACTTCAGCTGCGTAAACTTTGCCATAAACAAAAACAGTGCATACGTACTGATATTGCAGGTGTGTTTTAATGTTTGAAGTATATGTGCGCATATCTTCAGCCTCATGCGTCCCTCGTAGCGGTCCCACTTGTCGAACACGCGCAGTAGCACGGTACAGAGGCCGGTCTTTACGATCTGCATGCAGCATACCTCTGTGTCAGTTACACATGAATCATTCATTGAATTGTAGTCTTGTCCACATTACGCATAACGTAAACTAGAGTTAAATACCATTTACACTTTTCAATTTTATGAATAGAACTTTACTAGAGAATGAGTTGTAGTGTCCAACCGAAAGTTTATTTCTGGCCGAAACCGAAGCCCATTAATCGGCAATCGCTACAACCTTCGACAGAAGCGGAAGCCGAAAGTTTATAGTCTCTCAGCTCTCAGTAATTATTTTTTGATCAATATTGGCTACAAGCTACAGTTAAAAATAAAATTATTTCAAAACTTCAATATTGAAGGTTTATATAGACTGTCTCATATAGAATTTTATTTAGAAATGGTAATAAAATATTGTGATTTTGTGATTTATTTGTAAAAAATATAATATTTCTTTATTAAGTCATTCACAAATTACAATTAGACCAATGAATCAGTCTTTCTTTTACTCGACGAGACCGAAAATAGACAAATAAATAAAATAAACAAACACAAACTTATTAATAAATGATTAAATGTTGGTCTATTAAAGTCAATTTGTCAAATTCAGTTCGTGCAATCTCGACGGTTGCTCGGACCTTCGGCGAAACCTTCCGCTTCGGACGAGCTTTGTGCCGAAGCCGAATGTTTCGTCGAATATGGTTTTTTTTGCCGAAGGTGACCGATGCCGATGCCGAAGCCTAAGTTTTGGCCAGACACTAATGATTTGGTATCTTTTGAACATCTTGTATTCTTGAACTTTGATTTATTAGGTTGTTTCACTTTCGATACATTTGGTACATACCTACACCATACATAAAATGTTTGTGTAATTGATTTTTAAGGTAGTTTGTCGGAAAGTGAGCTTGACTTGACTGCTCATATATTATTGTTCTGTAATTCCGAATTACGTCATAATATGGACATGACTTTCATGTGCTGTGTGCAATTAGTAAAAATGTAACATATACACATATAAATGGTTACACAGTTGAATATTTTCCTGTATTAAATATTTGTGATGTTGGTGCACAGATATAAGAACTTATGAAAAAAAATAGGTATAAATTAACAAATAG
The DNA here is from genome assembly GCA_001625245.1 of Calycopis cecrops. Lineage (NCBI taxonomy): Eukaryota > Metazoa > Arthropoda > Insecta > Lepidoptera > Lycaenidae > Calycopis > Calycopis cecrops. Next base: position 166,555 of record LUGF01034276.1, on the reverse strand, counting down.
TTCTAGCGAACCTGAAGAACTGTCGATTTAGAGCCACAGCATACACGCGACTTTTAGACGCGGCGACCGGCGTCTTGACGCTTTTTAGACGCTGAACGCAGCGACTAGACGAGGGGCGCATACTTGAAGACGCCAAAGGGAGACGCCAATGTATGTCAATTAATGTCAAATAACGTCGAAATGTAGTCGCGACTGTCGCACGACTGTCACACGACTCTCAGAGAGACCGGTCGCAGGATTTAGCGACTCTGCAATCAGTGCGATCGACTCGCAAAGTCGTCGGTCGTGGCGTCTAAAAATCGCGTGTGTGCTGTCGTCCTTAGGTAGATCAATCCAAAGGAAATAAGTTCCAGGAAAGCAAAACCCTATCCACTTCTGAGAATTGCGTTACTTGGGAGTAGAAAAGTGGAGCTGAAGAGACTTTTGGACATCTAGAACTCGAGCAAGGACCTAGTTCCACGACGAGGTGATGTTAATAGGTGTTGATTGTCACTTACATCTAAGTAAGTCGCTTTTTCGTAACCCATACCTACGTCAAGGAATGATGCGTCTAGTCTTGCTGCGAAATCACAGCGATAGTAGTAGTTTAGATCGAACTTTATACCTCATGATACATTACATATATGGTACATTCATCATATCATCAAAGCTAAAGATAAAAATCAAATTTTAACATTCTAGGATGTCTGTACGTTTGATCACATTCACAACAAATACATAAAAAACGTTTACATAAAATGCTATTAGGTACAAATGTATCAATCAATTCGAATTTTGACGTCATGAGACGACATATTGCAGGTGGCTCCATGGAGTGTATCTGTGTGAATACTCAACTGTTTTTACTGAAATAGTCTATGGCATCGAGGCAGAGCCGGAGCCTGGCGGTGGGTATGCAGCCCATGTTCGACAGGACCCGGTCGTATGTAGTTATCACTCCGTCGCGGACGAGGATGGAAGTTGTTATTGCTGTAATCATTTCAACATTAAAACTGGTCACCAAGAGGGAGTACCACGCTGCTTGCATGTAGGCGATTTGGGTGTGAAAATGAGGTACCTCTCGCTTATGAAACCGGCGTGAAATGAGCTGTGTTGTCTCGTTTCGTGAGGTGTGTAAGTAGCCGATGGCCCGTGAAGGGGAATAGGAGGAGGAGGGGGCAACGCATCTATGAAGCCTCTATGCGGATGTCTATGGGCGTCGGTAGTCATGAATTGTTCTAATTTTAATATTTTTTAATAACTCCAAAGATGATCTTGCAACTCAGGGTGGTTATTTATAGTAGTTTAGTTGTCTTAGTCTTCATTGACATTGAGTTCATCTCAATGTCAATGAAGACAAGATTAGACATTTATGATCCTGATTGTGGATCATTATGAATCAATCCATTTAGTTGATTTTTGGTGACATGATTATATTATATCGGGTCCTATCTTAAATACAGGGCTATTTTTTGGTCACCGGCCAAATTTTGAGGTTTGGTTCAGAATCAATAATACATTCGATTAATGAAATAAAAAAGAATATAAAAATAATTAGTTAAAATTCCTTGGTCCCATATTATAAACATATTTTTTGGTCACTGCGTGGCTTATAACTTGCGAGTATTGCTCAACTGGCGTCACTGACCTTGAAGTCGACACATTTCGCGTATGCACCACGATCGCTGTATTTTTAAGGACCATTTCAAATCGATTTTTATTTAACAAAATATTCCTATTATAATAAAACAAAAACACACCCTTGGAATTATGTTTTCTTCTTTATTTTAAAATTTGGCCGGTGACCAAAAAATAACCCTGTATATTTCTTATGTACTTGTATGTGTCACTGAACTCCTCTTAAACGACTAGACTGGTTTTGACGAAATTTTTTGTATATTGTAGGGGATGTGAGAATGGTTTAGATTCACAAATCACCCCTGCAGACGGCGCTGCAGTCGGTAACTCGAATATACAATATTATATGGTAAAGTATCGGGTTGACAATTCGGTGACATTGTTACACGTTACCATGACAAAATATTTGACAAGACAACCAATAATGACAAGACAACGTCTGTCGGGCAGCTAGTAATTATATAAGAAAAATAATTTGCTACTGAATGCAGAGCTCCATTAATATTATAACAACATTTTGTAACGGTAATTAGTGGAGTCAAATACGGATTGGACTCACGGTTTTTAGATAGTTGTTTCATGATGACCAGCAGAGGAAATATGATTTTGCTGTCATTTATATGACCCTTCAATGTAAGATGCATCGTCCTCACGCACCCCAACAATCTAACTTTGGCAGCAAATTTAGTATCTGTAAAAAGGGGGAGAAAATTTAAAACTTAAGATCTATAAATATTATAAATTGGCTGGTCCCATCCGCTGGGCGGCGGACCAGCCATTAAACGGCCGCCGAGGACAGGGAGGACGGCAACGACACACCGCATCTTCTCTTCTTCTGCGGCCCCACCGCCAACGCAACAGACGGTGCGCCCCCGTTCGATCGCGAGAGATAGGGTGCACGGCAACGACACACCGAGACACCTCTTCTCCCGCGACCCCTCCTCCATGGACACATCCAGAGCGCCCACCCGACGCGTCCCCACCCCGGATCCCTCTTGGTTCACCGTAGTTGTCCAAGCCACGGCTACTAAGCCCCCTCACCACGACAAGGTGGAGATTCGTCGAGGGGGCGTCCTACGCACCTACCTAACGGATTTCAAGAGTAGAAAGAGTGATTCTTTAGGAAGGTTTAGGTATATAATTTACTATGTTTTAATGGAAGCAGAAGTACGGCATTAAATGTTAGAGGTCGCAAAAAATCTCGCCAACTGGGAGCTTTCCACGCGAACGACGCGTAAACTAGTAGAGAATAGAGATGCAGTAGAGTAACGTACAAGCGAATTGAAAATCTGTAAACATTCTACAAAAAAGTCCGCAATTGCATCTCTATTTCTTACGGTTGACTTACTAAAACCGCTTATATGTGCAATTTTTTTATTAAAAACATTGTTATTTTCAAAGCTATTTTCTTTAGTTCAGTATTAATCCTTATCTAAATAAATCTCTTAGACTCTTATCTTAGATCTTATATTTTAGATCTAACTTAGGCAATAAATGAAGATTAAAATTGCCCATTACACTTTATCAATCAGATGAATAGTTTTGAGATATCATCGTTAGAAGTAATTAACAACGAAACATTTAAAGCTCGGCGAGCCAACGCCACAGATTGATAAACTTAACAGATGCTTCACTCCCATACAAAAGTGAAAATACCTACTGCTATAATTACCTATAAAACCTCGCTCATGTTCGCACTTTTACCACCCATGCAATTCACAATTGTTACTTGGTTTCGGAATTTTATACAAAACACGGGATCCTACAGTGCACAATATGTGAACGCGCGAGCGTGCGATGGCCCTGTGTCGCAGATATCTTCGAAGATAGCCTAAGTGGTAGGCATAAAACGCGTGACCTTGAGCGAGTGACGCCTGCCAGCGTCAGCGTTCGTTCCTTGATCTCAAGGAATGATGCCTATAATATTTGAGGAGTTCCTCGAATTTCACCACGATCCCATCATCAGATTGTGACCGGGCAATGCAACCATCTGCATATCCCCATACGTTAATTAACATTCCGAAGAATTGAGAACCTCTTTCATTTTTGAAGTCCGAAATCCACCCGGGCGAAGCTGCGGGCGCAGGCTCGTATATTATAAATTACAATACTTAAAACTTATGAAAACTTTTACTGTAAATTTTAACTCGTGTAAGAATTTAAGTTGTGTACAAAGTGCTGTATGCTGCATTGCTTGCAAGCTAATTTGATTGGAATTTTCGATCGACGTGGAACCCGGGTATACACGATCTGTGTTTCTAACATACCACTAGAGTTAATAGACTATGAAGCTCCGAACCTATACCACACGGCAGACCTACACTCAGTTGAACGCAAATGAGAGTAAGAGATCACTCTCTCGGTCACACGTTACCGTTACCGCGTTTCATGTGGTGCGTACGTAAGTAGCCAGTGGCCCATGGAGAGGGGAGGACGAAGTAGGGACTGACATCTGTATAACCTTTAAGTAGAGGTCTATGGATATGCTCGTTTATCCTCCAATACTAAGGCCATGGCATATATTATGGCCCATGGAGGTGGGACGAGAAAGGAGGGCAACGCATCTGTATAGCCTCTATGCGGATGACTATGGGCGTCGGTAGTCATGCGGGCGGATCTGACTGCTCGAAAAAAAAAAGAAAAAAAAGTAGAGTCCATCCGATGCTGTACCTTTGGGCGCGAGCGCCGCCAGCACCCACACCAGGTCTTGCTGCATCAGCTCCATGTTGACGTTACCGTCGCGCCGCCCGTGCATGGCGATCAGCGTGCGTAGCACCGCCTGCGTGCCGTGCACCGATATGAAGTACAAGCAACACTGCTGCCGGGCGAGGTTGTTCGCTGGAAATGTACATTGTGACCAATTGAAAAAACTCGTATACAACGCACGCTGTATATATAATACATAAGATATCACCGTACAACGAGGTGAATAGAATTCACGGGGGCAATAGAGAAAAAAACTTGGTTTTATTTCAAACACTTTATATGGCGAATTCGGGAATCATAATGCATGAGGGTTACTCCCTATAAAAAGAAACGATACCTCCCGATTTTAGGTTAGGTACAAGGTAAGGTTAGGTTTTTGTATTTATTTCTATTGATTGAATTTTCTTGGATATCTCATTTATTCAAAAAGTTGTGGTACAACCACATACCAACATAAGGGTTTAATAGAGAAGTTATTAAATACATATTACCTATAGATATGTTAGTGGTTATTTTTTAAATCATCGTCAAAGTTTATACTTTGATATAAAATTTTTTTCTTATTTTTTCACTTTATGAGGTAGACATCAGTTACTAAGCTGTGATTGTACCTAATTTAGCTTTGCTTGGCCTAAAGATGTATCAGATACCAAACTTTAAGTAGAAACTTTCAGTCTAAAAAGTTTAATAAATATTTAATAAAATATGGAGGTAAATAGGAAAATTTTCGGTAAAAACAGAAAAAAAAGGAAAAAAAATCTAAAAAAAATTGGGGTTCAGCGATTGTTTTTGGCCAATTTGTATTCTCTAAATCAGTGGTTCTTCACCAGTGATATGAGGACCACTAGTGTCTATTTAAAAATCAAATGCACAACTTTAAAATAGGTAGACATTATTATTTGTGTTATACTCAACACATTCCCGCAGGCTTTTAAACTATACTGTTGCTGAGAGATCCGTTAACGTTTTTAACGCTCCGGACACTCCACTACTAGCCATGTCTAATATTAAATTCCTAGGTAATTTTTTAATTTTAATAGTCCAATGGTAGCCATTACAGACATATCCCAATAAAATTGCCTTCCTGATTTAATTAAAACTTGGCGTAGGCATCGCAACCGACGGCTTATTAAAGGACTGACCTGCACCTGGACAGTCAAAAGAAGAAGATTAAACAAAGACTAGAAGGTGTATGGCTAGGGAGGAAACATTTTACACAAATATTTCTTATGTTCTTGTATTTTTGGCAAATACTACAGGTAGACAGTCCTTACTTGTGTAAGAGACATTCCAAGGAGCCTCCTTTTATTGAATTGAAGATCATTTCCGGTAATTGTACATTCTTGGCTCTGACGGATCAAGGTTGGAGGGTTCCAGGGTCTCAAATCTTATCACCTTATTTCGAACGCTTTTGTAAACATACGTGACCGATCCTAGATTTCCTAATTCCTAGATTATATGATGGATAAATATGTACAACAGAGTATATACTTATAGCAAGATATAAGTCAAATGTGAGCTAGTCACGTTTGCGTACCTGGCGCACCATACATGATACATCTGGGAAATCAGCCGAAGGTAGCAGGTGTACACTGTACAACCTTTACTGTACACACTAATACATACATATTTCATCCCTATGAGATTAATCTCTAGGGGCCTAGATTGATCTGTTAGACTTTAATCCAATTCGATGGTCAAACTTGTTAAGATTGCCTTATCTTTTTTATTCTCAGTACGTTGCATAATAAGCATTGTTATATTATTGCATCAAACACAAATAATAAAACGATATATATCATTAATAATTAATTTTGGGCATGAGACGTATGAATAGATTGTAACACACTCATTGATCACATTCAAATGTTACGGACAAGGCTGGTGTCAAATTATGTTAAGCTACAAACACTTAAAGGTGTGTGGGTGGAATATTGAATTAGTGTAAGTGCCTTCACAAACAGGCTGTTGATCGACGAACGAGTAAAATCGCGGCTTTAAGCTGTTGATAAAACACACTAGAATAACGATGCCGATCGGTATAAGCGTTTTATTAAAAGCAGTGGCGGTAGTTCAGGGCGTAATAAATTCATAGGATGGGGGCTAGCTGTCTCCTAAATAATAAAGAGTAAGCTTCTCTGTATTTGGAAGACGGGGAGGCCTCCAATGAATTCTTTGTTCCACTTGACCGTCGGAACCACTGTGGGGAGGTTCGTGCCACCCTATTGTTACTGAATAATAGCGAAATCTGTTCACACAATACATGTAAAGTGATGGCTGTGCTGTCGTGTTTTGTGTGGCTTGTAAGACTCCAGGGGCCCATTAGCTAGGATTATGTAACAGATGGCATTGCGTCTGCGTAAATTCTGGTTGTGTAGAGGAGGTCAACGGTAGTCAATTAAGAGCATGCATTACAGTCAAATTGATCTGGTACGACCGGGGAGGTATCTCTTACTGATACCGTCTTACAGTTATTCCAAGGTATTACCTTGTGGTTTGTGGTGGTCTGAAGAGAAAGAGGCCAATACATCTGCATAACTATGATACTATGTGTTGGCTTTTATCAAGGTGTTCCGACGTCGACTGTGGTCTTCTCACACTCCCCTTAGGGAAGTGGAGGTGGCCGCTTCGGAACCTCACTGGTCCGCTTACGGCGGTTGCCTTTTTACACCCCATTAATATGAGATGGTAATCTTGTGGCGGCTCCTAGAGCCGTCCTTAAGGCTGCTTAATTCTCATACCAGGGCTCTCTGCGACGGCTTTTCCGCCGGCGCCGCCCGGGCGGTCAGCCCCTACTGAGTGAGATCGCTGTTTACTCGGCGAAGGCCAGCAGTGACCAAGGCAGCTTGTCAAAGTGTTCCGACTGAACGTTTGTCCTATAAAAAAAAAGCAATGACCTTGCGAGAACGCTCTTTTCCTATGCTATGAAGACAAATGATGTTATAACGTACATCGAAACGAGCCCCGAGTAAAACCGTCGTTTCTCAAAACAGCGGCATTCGTTAGTCGATCACACGTCTTAGTTAGTTCGTGTAAAAGCGTAAGCAATTTAAAGTGGATTTCCAGCAATGTTGCTAAGCGCCACACTTCCACGTACCCCTTTTACTATTTGGAGCTAAATTCTCTTTCCCGGCATTTTTATTTTCCTTCTTCGTCTCGGCAGCTTCTATAGAGCAGTTTTTAATACAATTAAAGGAGTATTTTTTTTATTAAGCCATGGGTCGGTGAAGATTATTGAAAATACCTGTGGATATTTTTGTGGGAATTATCGAAAATACTTGTGGTAGGAGTTAGAGGTAGGAGGTAGAGGTAGTAGGTAGATAGCAGGTTGAGGTAGCAGGTAGAGGGAGAGGTCTTGTATTGAAGCCGAATTGGACCGGAATGGTGAGAGATTCATATGATACCACCACAATGACAATTATGCTGCCGTAATGCGACGGTTCGTGTGTTTCCGGTGGACTGTGGCCAGGGGGAAAAGAGGGCAACACAGTTATCAGCTAAGCGTACGTCAATGGGTGTTACCTGTGATTTTCTTCCCCTTGCCCTGCTTCAAGCACAACACGTCTCGCAGTATGGACGCTATGTGGCCGGACGCTACGTAGTCTCTTGTGTTCTGAAACAGTAGATCACATTCACATGAGTTTTTGTCTTTTTTTAACAAAACTAAATTTATGAACAAAATCGTAAATGTACGTATACGTAGGACACTCAGAAAGTATTGCGAAAATATAAAAAAAATGTTCTATAGACAAATGTTTTTATTAAATCTTTTCAAAGTACTCTCTACCAGCATCAATGCCAGGTTTCATGCGTCTAAACCAGTTTTCGAAACACTTTTTCCATTCCCCCGCAGACACCTCATTTACAGCCTGCTCAAACGCTGACAGCGCATTTTCCCGCGACGAAAATTGTATCCCTTTGAGCAGATATTTTATTTTTAGAGAATAAAAAGAAGTCGCACGATGCCAGGTCAAGGCTTCAAGGAGGGTGACCTACGATTTTGACCGGCGTGTTGTTCTGGAAATTTCTTGTTTTGAGCGCCATGTGCGCGGGTGCGTAAACGTGGTGACGCAGTAACCCGCTGAGTCCTGTGTTTGGTCGCTTGCTGCTCACTACTGAAAAAACTACTGGCAAGCATTTGGTAGTATACTATTCAGCGTTAATACCCCTTTGATTATGTAAAGGAATTGACACCAAGAAGACAGTCATATTGAAGTAGCTAGCGACCAAAATCTTCCCTGCGCTTCTAGATCACTTGGTAGGGGTTGTTGTTGTTACCAGGTAGTGCCAAGGCATGACACTACCTGTCACCTACCTGTCACTACAACAAGCTATTCTGTCGTTCTTCGGATGGTAAAAGACCTTAGGAGTATAGTATTTAGTAAAGATGATGATAGAGATGAAGAACCTTTGCTTATAGAATAAAAAGAAGAAACGCACATGGTTTACCTCCAGTATAGACAGCAGAGTTTGAATGGCCCCCGTCTGCTTGTTCCACAGCCGGTCCAGTGTGTTCTGACGGACATGTTTGTCTGTAACAACGTTGTACAACATATAATATGTTACCGGAAATGTATGAAATCTAGGGATTGTATACATTTCCTAGGAAATGTATATATAGGAAATGTATATTTCCTAGGAAATGTATACAAGCAATTTCGAACTCTGAACTATTGAATATACAATATTGTATATTATACATACTGACAGCAGCGCCATCTGGTGGGCTGATTTATGAATCTAAACCATTTTCAAATCCCCTTCAATACACACAAAAAATTTCGTCAACATCGGTCTAGTGAATTTCTCACACTTAGTATTTAGCATTTTGTTTGTTTCCAATAAAAAATAAAGGGCATGCCACCAAATATCTAGAGGCGTAATTTTCAAAATAAGTAACACACGTAATTTCTAATATGTTTTTTAATAATTATAATTTGTTTGAGCCTTCATGCAGATGTTTACAGGCGCCTGCAGCCACCAGAGCCTCTGACTACTCTTTTGCCCCCTTCAATATAAAAAGATTCGTCCCTTTTTTACTCAGTCAGTCATCACCACGCATTCCTCCTGAATGAGTCGTCAGTCACTTATCTTATAAAATATCCTATTAATATTATAAATGCGTAAGTTTGTTTGTTTGTTTGTTTGTTTTTTTGTTTGTTACTCCTTCACGCAAAAACTGCTGAACTGATTTTCATGAAATTTGGCACATGCATAAAGAGTAACACAGATTAACACATAGGATAGGTTTTTATACCGAAAACGTGTTCCTATGAAATGCCATGGGATGATTTTCCTGGTATCGAAATTTGCGTGGCTGAAACCGCGGGGCGCATAGAGTAATGAATACAATGACACACTGACAGACGCGCCCTGCTCGGAATGCAGAGCACGGAAGCCAGACTGGTTAATGTGTCAAGGCAGTGTACACCATTCCGCACTTGACATTTAATCGGTGTAAAGAATTCCCAAATTTGTCAATTCGCACCGTGGTAATATGAGCGGGTATGCTCAGTCCGTGAGGCCACAGGTCGCGGGTTCGAATCCCGTGCTGGTTATGGATGCAGAACATCTACGGCTGGAGATCTTCAAAATGACGCAACGAGGTCATAATTGATTTTTATCTACACTAATGTTGTAACATTCTACTTATGTTTTCAATACTTGACTTATAATAACTACTGTTATAGCTCAGACAACAAAAAACTCAATTTAAGCAATTTGACATGATGTTATAATATCCAAATCGATATCGTAAAATCTCATTATAACATTGTGCTGGAGGGAGAGCCTTATGTCAAAATTCTTAACAGCGCTCGCTCGCTAATGATTGGCCCTGCGCTCGCTGCAGCTGCGCTCTCATTGGTTAGATCTTAATGGCGGAAGTTCACTGTGACAATACACGTACGCGTGAATTTAATATTTCGCAATATTTGATCAATTGATTAATTGCATTAGTGAAGTTAAAGTAGTGTATGCAACTGCATATAACACGGGTATTAAAACACTCGTTACTATTTTGAAACTCGCTGCGCTCGTTTCAAAAACTTACAATCAAGTTTTAATACCCTTCATTATACGACAGTTGCATAAACTACTATTATGTGCAGATATCTTCCTATAGAGACTGGGACCAAATACACTTACGCTATGAATACCAGCTATACAAGAATAGTACCTGTCTACCTATAGTATAAGACTTTTAGTAATTAATAAACTATTCTTATTATTTTTTTTTCTTGTTATTGTTTTTATTGCCAGATATCTAAACCAATCTTAAATAATTATACTTATTAATATTATAAATGCGAAAGTTTGTATGTTTGTTTGTTACTCCTTCACGCAAAAACTGCTCAACCGATTCTCATGAAATTTGTCACACACATAGAGATTAACTTGTATTAATACATAGGATAGTTTTTATCCCGAAAAAATGTTCCTATGGGATGCCATGGGATGATTTTCCACGATATCGAAATTTACGTGGGTGAAACCGCGGGGCGCAGCTAGTATCATATAAACAACAAAATATTCTGTTTGTTTGTATCGTAAAGGCTTCAACGCTGTTTAATTTTAACCATTCGTTCACCAATAGAAAACTACATTTATCAAGAAGTGACATAAGTATTGGATAACGCTTGACAAGTTTTATTTTTGACACTCAACGAAGCGGGTAGGGGTTGGCTAGTGGTAAAATTATCAGGTGCGAAAGTTTTGCTGGCGACCCGCCAGTAATAATCGATATGCTGTCGAATTCTCAATAAAAATTGACGATAATGAATATAGAAGACATTGAAACACCTCGAGCGCCGCCATGAATACGATCTAAATACCAAATGCCAAAAAATGCCATCACCCACATATCACCGGCGACATCTTGGCATTGCCACTCGCTATTGCGCTTCCGACAGATACCGGTATGCGGGAAGTGCATGTTTGTGCACGTGCGATTAATACTAGTGGTGTTTTGTGACTTTGTTCGATATCCTATTAATTTTGTGAATGCGAAAGTTTGTATGTTTGTTACTCCTTCACGCAAAAACTGCTGAATCGATTTTCATGAAATTTGTCACACACAGAGGGTAACTTGGATTAACACATAGATTATAGTTTTTATCCCGAAAAAATGTTCCCGTGGAATTTACGGGGGTGAAACCGCGGGGCCCAGCTACTTTTCTTTATAATATTTACGACTTATATAGATTGTGGATAGGGTCCAGGGAACCATCGATTTTTGTTTCGAAAAGTTTGAGGAGGCCACAAGCAAGCAGAGAAGTTAGTATGTCCCCTGCTTCGTCGCCCGTGACGGATGAACGGTATTGCAATGTAAATTCTTTATTTTGGACCTGTTGCTGTGGGCGCGAAGTCGCAATACAGCTTAATCGGATTTCTATTAGTGCTCGTCGAGCGACGAGACCATTGTCTCGATACATACACCCATATAAATGCCATCTGTGTCTAATTCGATAAAGTAATCAAGTAGAGCAGCGACGGAACGCCAACCTCAAGGTTCATTGTGAACTCTCTCTTACGACTCCCATCTATGTTGGTTGGAGCCATGAGCTAGGGCGACCTGGATTCCTCTCATGTCATGTCCCCAAAAGGGAGTTTAAGTCCTCAAACTGATGGGTATCCCGGGGTGAGCAGCGCGATAAATGCTTTCCCGGCGATAAAAATACGGTCTATACTCTCACGTCGTCTAGGTCAGTTTAATTTAATATGTATATTAAAACCAGGTATCCACTTATTATTCGCATGAGTAGGTAGAAGTCGGATGTGACGGGAGGAAGTAAAATATATTCTTGGAGCAGTGCCACGTAGTTATAATACGTAAATGAATGAGAATCGATAACTTGCAGTTGCTACTTGGTAACAACTTTTAGTTGCTGGAAGACTGTTTTACTGTTTAAGACTGTTCTGAGGGCATTTAACGTTTTTTTTACAGTAGGTACAGGAGGCAAACGAGCAGTCGAGTCACCGAGATAAAGGTGATGTCCGACGCCCAGAGACATATGCAACATGCGGGACAATTGAATGATTTATCACGTGCACAAATTTCTTATTATTTATTTATTTCTTGTTTGTCGGAAAAGTCACTGCAAGATTTACTAAATTATCCATTTTTCTAGACAGTTCGCTATTTATCTATATGAAAAGTTTTATTCATGTCCCCATGTGCAAATGATATTCAGGCGTGACTCAAAAAAAAAAAATTCCATTTTATTATAAGAATGTAAAATTTGGTACAGTTGAAGATTCTGTATAAGATTCGCACTGGAAAGCAATGTTGGACGGCCTCTCGCCACGGGGACTGACTACCTGGTCAAGGTCGCATCTTTGACCTGGTCAAAAAGCAGCTGGATGGCGTATATCCAGCAGTGTACATGCTCTGACTGCTGTTAATACCTACGATGAAAAATTAAGACTTATTAGTTTGACGAGCGTATGTGTTTGTGACACAGTCCATATGGACAATTAGATTTACTGGGGGTTGTTTATTATCGAAAGGATAGTTTAGTCGAGTAGGTTGTTCTCTATATACTATTATGGTGTTAGGTACCCTGTTTGGCACGAGTACTTAGCGAATGCCGAACCTCAACCATATTGCCGCAGCCTAAAGAAGCACTATGCTTCTTTTGTTACTCACTTTTATTGTTTAGTCTCCAAGTTATTGTGTATGTCTTTTGTCTTGTGCTCAAATAAATGTCTTCTTTCCCTCTTTCTAGGAAAAAAAAATATTCTTCAATGCTCTGTTTGTGGCATTAATTTATTAATTAATTGTATACAGAAATCGGCTGCATATTATCAGGCGAGATGCTTTCTTATACATAGAAAGTCTATTCCAGTTATTAATTACGTAATACAAACAAACAGACAACACGTTCGTAAATAACCAGAGTGTAAAGCAATATTTATAGCGTTTAGCAGTTTCTGTGTAAAAAGGGGCCCTGGAGCGCCGCCAGATCGCCCGTCTTACATCATTTTTAATTGTGATCAATAAAGTCTATCAACTATAATGTCTAGGTCGGACGCAGCTACATGTGCAGACCAAAAGAATTATGTCTGACTCGATAGATAATAAGGAAGCCACTAAACTGCCTTTAGCTGTGTTAGTCTTGACAACAAATAAGATATTTTGATTACTTTTTTATTAACAGGTTATATAAAATATCTGGATTCGTTTTAACTTGATTTTCAGACTTAAATTACTGATGTCTGTGTAGATCTCAATATTTTGTGTTTTATAGTAAATTTAATATTTATATGATAATAACTTAGACAGAAGGTTCTTTAAGTAGGGACTATATAAATTATCAAGTCGATCTATTTATTTAAATGTAAAAGATATTTAATATTGATATGATAATAACCTCAGACTAAATAAATTAACCGACATGGTATTAAGTGGATCTCACAACGTTTTACGGTAGAAAATCTGAGCTGCAAGACTCGGTTTTGTTTTACAGAATGTTTTTGATCGGATTTCGCTTACAAAAAGCTACACTTTTCATAAGTAGCATACGCTTTATTTTTACCAGCTGGGTCTCATGGTTTCATACCAACAAATCCGAAATTTTTCGACAGTTAATTCCTAACAAGTCTCGGGTAGGCAGATAATAAAGCAGTAATTATATTGCTTAAGAGTCCTTACATCTGTGTCTATAAACTCGTAAGCTTTTCAATATTTTTTCGAAATTAGAGTTCATTATTTAACTCCTTAATCGCAGATTAGTGAACAAAACAAAAAAAATTTGGTAAGAGGTAGTGCCACACTGCATGCTTGCCGAATTGGGCCGGCACGACCGGGGAGGTACCTCTCGCTTACACGAGACTGGCGTAAAGTGACAGCTGTGCTGTCGCGTTTCGTGCGGTGTGTAAGTAGCCCATTGAGGTGGGAGGAGAAAGGAGGGCAGCGCATCTTTATAGCACCTATGCGGATGTTTGTGGGCGTCGGTAGTCATGAAAATGGCTCCGACTGCTCGTTTGCCCTGCTATATCATAAAAAAACACGCTTTTAAAATTAAATGTAGCATTTGACATTAAGACAATCATATTTATTGCCAAACTTTGCCAGTACCTACTCCTAAAGTGCATTGTAATTAAATAGATTCATTAAGTGTTTCAAACTTTCTTATTCTGGCTAAACACTTACACCACTTATCTCGGACTCTGACAATAAACAAAGTCTAGTAGTAGTAGACAGAACTACAAAGAATATATTTTCTTATGGCCTTTTGGAGACATAAAACACATGTTCTAATTCCCTTTACAATGTCAAGTGCACGTGTATCGTAATAAAATAAATTACGACTATACTGCGGGACTTCCTTGAATATTTATCAAACAGCTGGTGTATCCAGCCGCATCTGTCCCCACGGCTACAATACCTATGCACCTTTACGGGCTCCCCCTGCCCCTCGCTTTCCCTCTCCACGCTCGCCTTGACACATCAGTACGGCTAGCAAAACTGCGCCAGAGCGCTGACATGATGTCATCTACGCCAGATGCACGTACTATGGCCGCTGTAATGTCTCTGGCAGAGTTTGGAGTGCGGGATGATTGGTGACACTCGCGTGCGCAGATGACGGCTGGCAGCCATCAATCTACTCCATCAATTATAACATCTCTCCTAATTGGTGCATGTTTTGATTAATAAACACGACCGTGACTTATTTATTAATGACCTTAGCACTAGGAAAAGAGCTTTCTTTAAGCTTGTTAAGCTTAGTAAATTAAAATAGCTTTTCATCTTTTATCCATACAAAGCAGGTGGAAAACGAAACCCATCTCATATCTATCATACTAATATCAAAGCAACAAATAAATAATTTTAATATAAAATTATTAGTACTTACTAATTAAATTGAATAAATTAAATAAATTTTTTATATTAAGCGAAACAGATTTTCATTTTCAACTAAATACTAGTGCAAAAAACTCTCGAGTGCTCATCACGGTGCATTATATCGATATTAATAGCAGCGATACATTATATCGATATAAATTTCGATATTGCTCTAGCATGCTACATAAAATTTTCTACATCAGAGGGAAAAGCATTTTTGACAAAAAAAAAAATTGTAGCGTCTAGCATTCTCTCATACATCATTATTAACTAGTCTTTATCCACGGCCTCGCTTGCGTCCGCAAAAAAATATTTGTTTTTAATAAAAAGTATGTCCTTTCTAATACCTCTAAGAATATGTGTACATAGGTTCATATTGATCGGCTGAGTAGTTTCGACGTGAAAACGTAACAAACAAACATTCACATTTATAATATTATAAATAAATTGTGACACGGGAATTTTTAACATATATTGAGATACAAAATGCAGTGCGACATCATCAAGAGTATCGACAGACAGACAGATTTATTACGTTATCATTTAATAGGCATTTTATAGTGTACGGACATGCTGGCTCTACACGCCGCGGGACTTCAATGTCAAGGCTAGTCTTGATCAAGTGGCGCCCAAATTAGATTCGCTAAATCGTTAATGTTTCTAATTACGCCAACTTTACGGTCACGCAAAATTACCACGTAGTTTTTTTTGATGTGTAAACTTCTCGCTTTTTTGGTTTGTTGTTGAGTTATTTCGCGATAAAAGGACGGAAGTGAGTAACAGGAATATTTTAATTGTACACGAAATTAATCAAATATGATCTATGAGAAATAAATAAAAGAAAAATAAATAATTTTATTTTTCAATTAATCAGTATGGCAACAATAACAGTGATTGAAATGTAGCTAATACATAATTAAATAGGAAAGCTTCTCAAAGACAGTTTGTTTGCATATCCTCTAATTCAGCGGTGATAGTGATGATTGTAGTGATGAAATTATCTATGACGAAAGATATTCCACTGTTGATTATAATCTATGAATACTTCAAGGGGCAAATAAACAGCCTGGCATCGATAGCACTGATTAAAATGTAGCTTATACGGAATGAAATAAGCATGTTGTTGTTGTTGTTGTTGTTGTTAAATAAGAGTGATAGACTGGTTACTTTCATATCGATTAATCCAGCAGTGATAGGGATGATTATATTAACGAAATTATCTATGGGGCCAT
>LUGF01034276.1:134167-145705 GCA_001625245.1 Calycopis cecrops | reverse complement strand
AAAGTCGCATTTAGGGACGAAAAAATATGTCGCCCTTTCTTTTTGAATTTAATCGCTCATCTTGATTACTTTTTTTAGAAAAATAGTAGGGTATGGTGCCTCTTTTTGGTGATGTCATTATAGGGTTAGATACATTATTTACATTTAAATTATTTGTTTCTTTTTCGCTACGGCTTGACTGAGATCGTTTGCACTGATAATATAAGGGGATAGTTTTATTTTTAAAAATGGGTGGGGCTTCAGTTCGGGCGCCTGGTGATGATACATGGTCATCTGCATAAATATACTTATTAGTGCGAACTCCTCGCATATGTGTAATTGATAATAACTCTAATTCAACTAACATTTTAAAACTTAAACTACTGATATATTTACTGTGATTGAAAGCCTTACCGCCTCTATAGCAATTTGTCTCAATAAATTGACAATTATAGTTATAGTTTTGTACTAGTAACCTAATTTTTGTATTTATCAATTTTTCGTTCAGGTATAGATTATGTTGCACATTTAAAATAAAAATTTTATAATTTTGTAGTATGAAAAATATGTTACAAAGATTTGAAAAAAATATACAAGGATTAGTGTCGTGTGAACCGACTGTCAAAATAACTACATCACCAATTTTTAAGGTATTTTTTAGGCTTATACAACATTTCAATATCTCGCTACTATCAGCATGTGATTTGACAATACCATAAACATCGTATGATTTACACAATTTGTGTTTGTTACGAACATAATCATCTGCTAAACGGGAAGCTAGACCGCGGGCTGCCCCATCACTCACTATATGTATCTTGTTAGATTTGTTTCCGTTGTCTCCAAATGTATTATTCTTTGTTCTTTGTAGACGGGTCGAGGTATCAGTAGTAGAGACATAATGATCATGGTTTAAATTACTATTATTTATAGTTTTATCAGAATGGAGCGATTCTGAAGCAATAGTTTTATTGGCATAATTATTATTGATGGGTGATATTCTAGTTCTTGTAAACAAACGTTTTTTTATAGATAAATTTACGTTCTCTGAATGCCGCCTAGGTGCTAAAATATTGGGAGTATTCGGTGTATTTGGACTGGCTGAGGCTTGGTCAGTGTCAAAGTTTTTTAAAAATTCAAGTTGTTCAAGACTTTTAGTTAACTTCTTCCTCAGTTCTGCACATTCCTCTTTGAGTATTTTTATTTCTTCATGGGCACTGGCGTTTTCGCGTTCTAAATCTTTTAATTGTCGTTGTAATACTTTCAAGTTTACTGCTTTTTTATTTAATGATGAAGGTGCAGATAAATTTTGGACTAATGAAGTAGGACTGTGATATATTTCCTCTGAGATGATTTCTGGGCAGTCAATGGATTTTTGTTGGTCTCTAATTTGCCTTGTCTTTCTTAAAGTGACATATTGATCACTATAATCATCCATAGTTAAATTTATTATTTAAGTCCTCCAACGCTATCTATAGGCAGGCAGGCCAATCTAAGTGTGCTCAATTCTCCGCTAGATGGTGACACTGTGTAACCGTTTTTGATTTTTTAGTTTTTAATTATTAACTTTTTCTAAGATTGTAAGAATATTTAATAAACTTGTTCTTGATTTGCTTAGAGATAAAATGTGAAAAAATCGCAACAGCTGTCACGGGCGCGAACCACGGGCACTTGATTATTACGACCGTCCAATGTTCTATAGGACCATATTTTTTTATTCAAAAGCCTAAACTGATTTAGGGCCTACCTAGTACTTATGGGACAAGAAATGCACATAAAAATAGGCTAGGGTCTCATTTTGAAGAGCTCCAGCCGTAAAAAATAAAGGAACATACACTTGTTACCTGAAGTGAAGTATATTACTAGACATCAATAATAATTAATTTAATTGAAAAAACGTTTTGAAATTATTGCAGTTGAATAAGCGTAAAAGTTTCACTGGCCAGTGTATGTCAAACGTAACAACTTACAAGCTACTAAAAACTGTTAACGTTTTGTAATGACAAACAAAACATGGCCTCTCACTCAACAGACTGTAAAATAGTTTGTAACTATGTAGTATGAAACTTTTGCATCGTTAAATATGTTATCGTATTTTCCAATTATTTCCTTTAACTACTAAGTAAAGCGTATAACACTTACATTTACGGTCGCGTCTCTATCTGATAGTGATATTAATTACGATTCGAAAATTTTATGTCTTTGGTAAAATAATAATCATAAAATGCTTTTTTTTTCGTAAAAAATGAATGTTGCCCTTGGGACATATTTTACACAGGTGAACCGCGGGGCACAGCTAGTATTAAGCAATTTGGAGCATATAATAGCAATTTATGTACAACTAGCAGAGTTCCGCGATTTTACGCGCGTTCTTC
The DNA here is from genome assembly GCA_001625245.1 of Calycopis cecrops. NCBI lineage: Eukaryota > Metazoa > Arthropoda > Insecta > Lepidoptera > Lycaenidae > Calycopis > Calycopis cecrops. The sequence goes on along the minus strand of LUGF01034276.1, from coordinate 143,351 downwards.
GCTCACTCCGTCCGTACTTGTAGTAGCAAGCGTAGCGTAGCAGCTAAACAGCTTATTTATGCTCTATATGCCCTATAATACAGAGAATATTAGGTTTCCGTAGCCAAATGGCTGTCTGTCGGTCCGTCCGTCCGTCCGTATGTCACAGCCATTTTTAGAAAATATAACACACCTTGTGAAGCAGTCGGAAAATAAAAACATTTTCTCTAATACATACCTGTGTGAAGCAGGCGTTAGTGAAGCAAACGCTTTGCTTCAAAAAGAGCAGGATATTCCATGGAAATTACGTTATCACGCTACAACTTATGTTACATACAAAATTACGTGCGAAAATTTGTACTTATAAAGGTCCGTTCACACTTTGATTAGTACGAGTGCAGATTAGTAAAAACTGCAAGTGTCTATTAAACAGGTAACTAAGCACTTGCATTAGTTAGTTGTTGTCCAACCGTGTTTTCAACTAATCACTAAATAATTGCACTAAACACCTGCACTCGCACTAATCAAAGTGTGAACTACACATAGGCTTTGTTTTTCTTATTCTTAGTTTTGGCGCAATTGAGTAACAGACATCCATCCACCCTTCTATACTACCTGCAGTTTGATTTTAGTATAGTCGATCCAGCCCCACTTCGTTGGGCGTCAAAATTAAAATTAACCAATCATAATAAAATGTAGCCTTTATTGTAAATACTATCTTCCGCCCGCGGCTTCGCCCGCGTGGATTTCGGATTATAAAAAATCCCTATAAATTTTAACTTATTATGTTATTCTGATATGAAAGCTATATTACTGTAAAGTTTCATGAAAATCCGTTCAGTAGTTTTTGTGTGAAAGAGTAACAAACATCTTTACAAACTTTCGCATTTATAATATTAGTAGGATAAGTAAGTATATCAGTAAAATTATGGTTTAAATAGGTCCAGTAGTTTTGAAACCTATTTGATACAAACAAACAAAAAATATTTTCTATTCTACATTAGTTAATTAGATTAGATATATGATAGAATTAGATATATGGCTGAATGGGGCTGATTTCTCGGTTAAAAAGATTCGCCTTGATAACACGTCAGACACCGGATACATTAAAATGTATTTTAAGTGGTCGGGTTTTTTGTTTAAAACTTTTCGTTAGGTTTTCTTATCTATACTAATCTTAAGTAATTTATATTAATAGCGTTGACGACTACTGTTTCTTTTTATGGCATAGGAGGCAAACGAGCAGTTAGTGATTATGATAGTTTCAGTGATTATGGGGCAACAGCTGCATATGAAAATCGGTCATGGTCTTATTTTGAATAGCCCCAATCTTATGTGCGGAAAAATAAAGATATTTTAAAAGTAACATAAAAAATAAAAAAAAGAGTGTGCTTTAGAGCACACAACTGAAGTATAACTTGATTATTGATTTTATGCCGTAGTTACGTGACATGTCATATGATATTTATTTTTTAAGTACAAGAAAGTTTCACTTAAATCGAATTTGAATGATTTTTGTAACGCACTCGCCAGCTCAAGTGTATACGCACGCTTGAGAAGAAGAAGTTTTACTTAAAAAAAATTAAGGAAATAGTTATGGAAAAACAACAGTCACAAACAAACAACAATACACAGATTAAAAATTTCAATTAAAAAAGGTATTATTTGTTTCGATTCGGGTCGCCGGCTATCCCCTTTTCCACCTATGGAGCAGGAGAAACAGAAGTATAAAAAAATCGATACATATTTGACTGAGTGTGTAAACCAATAACTGTTTCTCACACTAGACACGTAGCTAAGGAGTGTGTAGTCGATGCAAGTGTCGGCACACTATATACCACCACGCTATGACACACGGTGCTGCTAGTGTTGTATAACATCAGTACACTCGTCCACTGTCGGCTTGTCCCATCACTACAATGATATCTATCGTGAACACTCTCGTTACCAAGGCCGTACATCACTACTTCATACTGTCTAGTAATTTAATTTAGAAAACGAACTGAGGTATTGACGTCAGATGGCCGTTTTGCTCGTGTCTCACATATTTTAATTCTGATATAATGTTGTCCTAGCCGAAATTCGGCTACGTCGTCTTTAAACAGCCGAGCCCTTATCGCAGGACACATTATAGTGCAGAAGGGTTTGCGCAGACAAAAGTGCACTCTCTATTCTCTTATACTCATATTTCGACGGGACGGCAGACGTCACGCCCGGAGAGTAATCAGGCGCATGACCGACGGCGTACACGTGCTCTCCGAGGCACGGGGCTGTAACACTGTCAATTTCCTGACCCCGGTATGTTATTAGAAATTGAAAAATCCCCATAAAATTTTTTCGTTCAACCCGGGATTCGAACACGGGACCTTACGACTGTGTTTAAATATGCTAATCACTAGACCGCCACGCAGTTAGACTACATGATATAGGATGTTCAACATCTTGCCTTTTTAGGGTCCCGTAGCAGGGTCTTTATACTAAGGCTCCGTTGTCTCTCTATCATCATGTTGTATCTCAAAAACTAACAATGAACTGTACAGCTACCGTGCTAGACATTCGATTTTTACTGACGATATATTTCCATTGCCGCTATAATAACAAATACCAAAAATTGTTAGGTACCTAAATCATAATTATATCGCTGAAATAAACCCCTACAAACTTCTAAGTGTATCTGTGTGTAGATATAAGTCTTATTTTTAAGTTGAAAATTATTAGAATATAAGAATAGCTTTCCAGACAAACCTGCGTGGTTTTTGGTCTGCTTTTTATTTAATATTGTAATGTTTGAATAAAATAAATAAATAAATAAAAAAAAAAAAAGTGTAGTTAGCTCTAAATATGAGTTACTCAACTTATCTATACATATTATAAAAAGAAGTCACCCTTTCGTGTCTAGATTCAGATTAGAAATCTGTTTCAGAGTTCATCGATATACTATGTTGAGTAAGAAAAGAAATAAGTATGAAGTACCGTTTTTATAATATTATTAGAATAATAATGGCGGGCTTGTATATGTACATTATTTTCAAGTCTATTAGACCTTGAAGAAACAACCCAAGAACGCTAACCAAGGGCGATATCTTCGGCGTCTTTTGCCTAACCTTTACCGTATAAAAGTTAATTAACTAGTTTCAAACTGGTTTCTCTAAAGCTTTTTGACGCTACTTGAAACCTTTGTGAAGGTTTGATGATAAAAAAAAACTACACTAACACGTTCGTTTGCCATTTAGGTAAAGCGTATGTATTACTCTTCGGCAAAAGGGCTTATTACCTTTACTTGAGAACGAGAATAAATATAATTTTGGTAGGGAACTATAACATGCTACTTTATTATTATTATTATTCATTACAATTATTATAATCAATAAGCTGCGCCCGCTATTATTCGAAGAGGCTATTTTTTATACGGAATTAGCTGTGCCCCCAAGTTTCACCCGCAACATATAATTAATACACTCACCCCCCTAATTCACCCACTTAGAGGCTGAAATTTAAAAAATATTAACTCTGAAACCTTCATGGTCTTATGCTAAAGATCATTACATGATCAAATGAACAGTTTAATATTCAATAAAGAACATACAGACAAACATTCATTGTTATATTATACGAAATAAAAAGTATTTTTTGTAGTATTGTCCCCTACAAGACTTTTGTTGACAACCGACGCTCATCATCACGTTGGTAAGAGGTAGTGCCATACTGCATGCTTGCATGCAGTCGAATTGGGTCGGCACGACCGGGGAGGAACCTCTCGCTTACACGAGACTGGCGTAAAGTGACAGCTGTGCTGTCGCGTTTCGTGCGGTGTGTAAGTAGCCGGTGGCCCATGGAGGCGGGAGAAGAAAGGAGGGCAGCGCATCTGTATAGCCTCTATGCGGATGTTTGTGGGCGTCGGTAGTCATGAAAATGGCTCCGGCTGCTCGTTTGCCCTCCTATAACATAAAAAAAAAAAATCATAGATTCTTGCAGATTGTTGCGCAGATCCGTTGCCCTTCCTGACCTCCTCCTCTCCTACACCGAAACTCGAAACGAATCGCAATTCTTTTTTCACTGCACATATTTTTTTTTCACTATAGTATTATATAAGCCAAATGCGCCTCCCTTGTGGCGCCGGGCCAATGTCAGTGCAACGCAGCACTATCACTTAGGAAATAAAATGTATGCTTGTGTTGATGTGTGTGTGTGTCTTAGTGTGTTGGTTGGTGCGGTTCCGCCACTATCTCTAATGGAATAAAACGTATGTTAGTGTTACCGTGACTTGAAAGCCTGTTGTTGATCCGCGTGGTGACCGCGCGAGCCACTTCGGCCGCGTCTGGCGAGCGGGGCTGGTACGCCCGCAGTCGCTCGAACAGCGCCTCCACCGCGGCTTCGTCCGCCATGCGAACTGCACACACACACAAGCAAGTGTATTTCAAGTATAACTTCGTTATGAGAGTTAGGACAGGGAAAACTACTTAGTTCGCGACAGCGGACATGCTTTTGTAGCACCGAAAATTTAGCTACGATAACTCGTAGCAGCTACACGGTGTTACGTGTGTGCTAGTAAATACTGACCCTTGGTAATTGACGGTTTCATGTTTTCACTTCTATCGACTTCTTATCTGGAACTGTATGATCAAAAAGTGAAGCTAGCATTCCTTTCTAAATTATAATCTTTTAGGATTTGGGAAAATATAGGAAAAATGCGATAAGGGCTGTTAATGATGATGATGATATACAATTGATGATGATATACAAAATATAATTATCGAATAAGCTATAATTAATCTAACCTAGTGATAGTTATAATAATAACCTAATAGATCTCGGTATTTCCGGATCGATTACAAAAAAAATCAGACCTTAAACTAAAATTAAATTAATTAAGTGAGGAGCATGAACTTGTGTATATGGAGAACATAAATTTAAAGGACACTGTAAAGGGTTTCGACGAATGCCGAGATATATATGAACAATCCCTGCAGGATGCTGCCAATTTGAAAATACAACTTCAGAAGGCTGAAATTCATGCTGCATCACTTGAAGAACGCATACAAGGTCATACTTACTCACAAACCCAAAATTTAAAAAGATCGGCGACCCGAGAACCGAGAAGAAGAAGAAGAAGTTCTCAAACCTAATCGCGCCGCCTGGCAAGCACCCTTATCATACGATAAAGCTATATTGACCTTTATTCGCTTCCACAACAAGAGTTCAGGTCAGAAAATAATCACATTAACCCAATAAATGTGAAAGTCACAATGTTGTTGGGTGATTTTTTGGCACACATACGCGGATGGACAATGACCTGGATAAGGACGTCTTCATTTCAGTTATAAGTAGAACAGAGGATTTTTGACAATGTCATTCATCGCCATCGCGCGACCGCTGAGACAGCTGCAGAAGTGACAACATTTGCATTATGCGACAGTTCCGCACATTTTGTATTATGCGATAGTTCCGCACATTTTGTATTATGCGATAGTTCCGCACATTTTGTATTATGCGACAGTCCCGCACATTTTGTATTATGCGAAGGTTCTGCATATTTTGTAGTTAGTTAGTTTTGTTAGAGTTCCGCACATTTTGCGTCTTGCAAGAGTTCCGTACATTTTACGTTTCGCAAGAGTTCCGCGCATTTTGCGATATGCGAGAGTTCCGCACATTTTACATTTTGCGAGAGTTCCGCACATTTTGCGCTTTGCGATATTTCTGCACATTAGCGTTTTGCGCGAGTTCTGGGGCAGTCGGGTGAAAATAATAGCTATTCACGATGACACGAAATTTTCAGAAGTAAGAAAGTTTATTTTGGGGCAGTGCCATGCTGCATTGTCATTGAAATTGACCCACACGACCGGGGAGGTAGCTCTATCTCACACGATACGCCGTTAACTGACAGCTGTGTGTCGTGACTGAAACAAAATGGGAGTTTGATTGATGACCCATAGGCGGGGAAAGAGAAGCGAGAGCAATCCATCCGCTTACTCTATGCGGATGTTTATGAGCGTAAAGGCTCTAAATGCTCATTTTCTCTCTATACTATAAAAAGTCGAGCGTAACAGCTAGTTCGTATTAAATTTGCAATTCTGTCGAAGGCAATCATTAAAATAGTCTTCCAGTTGCCAATGTCGTTAAAATCGGTGCATGCAGCGGTTTCGTGGAGATTCCGTTTGTAAATGTGACTGACGGTGGGCTATTAATAGCCGATGCATCGTGACCCAGCAGCGAACTTGTTCGACTACGGATCGTAGGTTCCCGGTTCAAAAACTCTTTGGACCAAAAAGTTTTGTTGGGATTTTTATTTTTTGTTATAGCCTTAACAACAACAACACACCTTCACGCCAGTTCGCTAACCGGATAGGCAGAGCACAGGATCAGAAAGTGGACCTGTCTGATTTCGCTTAGGTCGTGTCGGACTGCTACATCGAAATAGGAGAAGGAATACAGTTTGAGTTCTTCTGAACTTTTCCTTCCTTCTCCTATTTCGTCCTGCGTCTACTCCTGTCGTCCTGTATCTACAGAGATGGCCGCCGTTGCCGCAATTCATCTGAGTGTAGATAAATAATTTCAGTGTCTAGTCATCGCTATGAGGCTCACTTTAGAAGATGCTCATATTGAGAGTTGCAAGATTAAGATTTCGAGTCGATTTCCGTTCGGTTTTCAATTTTCACGCGTACTTTTCTTGGTCAACTGCACTTACTGGCGTTCGTAAGGAAACCCATGCCAGAGAGAAGTGCAATATTGAAGGCTTTTTTCACAGTTTTCGGGGACAAACGAGTAGGGGTAGCCTTTATGGACGATACCCATAGACATCAGCGTTGCCCTCTTTTCCTCCTGCCTCCAACGGATCACCGAAAACTAATACACCGCACGAAACGCGACTGGATAACTGTCACTTCGTGTCGGTGTCACCTGGGCGAGAAGTACTTCCCCGGTCGTGCCGGATTAACTCGGCTACAATAAAGCATGCCACATCCTAAAACTCATGTTCGCGAATCAACAACATTTTTTAGGAGGAGTCCTGTGTATAATAGAAGGGTTTTAGCTTCGATCTTCGATTTTCGATGTATCATGCAAAAATATGTGTATGGTCGGTAAAGAAAGTATGATTCATAACGATTGTGGGGAAGATAATGTGAAGCTATTTTATCTGCTTAAATGAGTACTCGATCGAAAACTAGAGACATCAAAAAACACCGATTTTTAATGGAATATCGTAGTTGGATTTGTCTAAAACGAGATGTTTTAAGGCTTCAATGAAACCACAACAGTGTCTTAGGCGCGTGTAGAGTCTGGATGGGGTGTAGTACTGCTCTAGTTCACTTAAATGTATTTTTTTTAGGTGTATTGTTTATGACAAGTTGTGTGGCTCTGTTTTTGAGGCAGGTTGTTCTACTCGATGAGATAAAGACAAAACGCAGGACAACATATTGGGATCACTGCCAGAAGTAGTAGACGTAAAAAATACAAATTTGCTAAATTTCATTTTCATTGTAACAATGTTATGAAATGTATGAAAGATTGGAATATTATGTTAATACTTATACGTGCAATTGTTCATAATACTTAACGATACAAAAAATGTGATTGGTTTTATAATTAATTACAAAAATGTAAATATGTAAATATATACATAGATGTAATGTGTAAACATTGGTGTAAGCAATTACTGGTCAGACAGTAATTTGTAATCATAACAAATAAACAAACTATTAAGCTGAGGAATGTAAATAGAAGAATCTGTGCTAAGTGGTAAGTGTATTATGATTTTATCTTCATGCTTATAGCTAGTGATACAAGCTGAAGCCGGCCGAATGTAACACATCCTAGATTGCTCTTGATTTTAGCGGTGCGAATGTAGGCCATAGTGCGTGATGTGTGAAACGCGTGATTGAAAATGATGTGAACAAAATGGTTGCAGAACGTACGTGAGTTGGTTAGTGTTGTCCCTCCGTGTTGTGTTGTTGTGTTGTAAATAAACAGTGGCGTCCGGAGCGTCGCGAAGCGAGCGGCGCGGATGCCGTCGGCCGACTGCCGGTGGGCGGCGCGTCGCGCGGCGGCCGGTGACGGATTTGGCGGCGTTTGAATAAGGGCTTGAGCGCACTTTTTGTTTAGACTGATTTAGGGCTGATGCCTGATAGTGACTGTTAGTAAGTAGTGCCACGCTGCATGCATGCAAGTTGACTTTAATACACTCCTGTGGTTTCTTTGAAGCCTTAAAAACAAATTTATTTTTTCTTTTTTTTTTCGGAGGGGACCTCTTACAGATCGGTGTTCTTCTTTTTTTTTTTATGATATAAGAGGGCAAACGAGCAGCCGGAGCCATTTTCATGACTACCGACGCCCACAAACATCCGCATAGAGGCTATACAGATGCGCTGCCCTCCTTTCTCCTCCCACCTCCATGGGCCACCGGCTACTTACACAGCACGAAACGCGACAGCACTGCTGTCACTTTACGCCAGTCTCGTGTAAGCGAGAGGTACCTCCCCGGTCGTGCCGGCCCAATTCGACTGCATGCAAGCATGCAGTGCGGCACTACCTCTTACTAAATTACTTCTTATTTGTATTGGGGTTCCTGGAGCGTTAAAAACGTTAAAACCTCGGATCTCTCAGCAACAGTATAGATTTAAATGAGCCTTGCGGGAATGTGTTGTGAATAACAAATAATAATGTGTACCTGTTTTAAAGTTGTGCATTTGATTTTTAAATAGCAAAAACTGACGATTGCAACACTTATGTGCTATGTTGCAGATTACGATGTAGAATATGTAGAGGGTGTTTGGTAGAGGGTTCGATAAACTAAGTGGGTGTGTTCGGGTAACCATTTAGAGCTATTGACCACTTTTTTTTTTTTTTTTTTATTATTATTTTTTTTTTAATTCTTAATTAATTTAGGGACTTTTGCCTACAATGGCATGTCAGTCCCATCATACCCTGAACTTAATATCACATGACATTTTCTTTGTAATTTTTTCGGTTTTTACTGAAATTTTACCTATTTACCTCCATATTTTCTTAAATATCTTTTTTAGACTGGATGTTTTTACTTAAGTTTGGTATTTGATACATTTTTAGGCCAAGCAAAGCCAAATCAGGTACATTGAGAGCTTACTAACTGATGTAGACCTCATAAAGTGAAAAAATACGAATAAATTTTATATTAAGTTTGGTTTTGAAAATGATTTAAAAAATAACCCCTAGCATATCTAAAGGTAAT
>LUGF01034276.1:121961-133343 GCA_001625245.1 Calycopis cecrops | reverse complement strand
CGCAACAAAACACGACCGCAAGCAACCAGTATAAAACACAAGCTGAACTCGCTCTCGGTGGGAATTGATTGTTCATTTTTCATTTTTCATTTTCCGTTCAGTTCGCTCCGCTCTCTCGTTATCCTTTTGCAGTGGAAAGCAAACGACAAAACTCTTTCGTGGTGGAAACACAAACCTATTTCATATAAACTGAATCCGTCCCGCCTAACCATTTCCCGCTCATTACTCTTTCGCGGTGGAAAACCGGCTTTAGAGATCTGAGGTTAAAACCTCCACTATTGATTGTAGATAGAACCCGGCACTCAGCTGATCTAAATCATTTTTTGAGAGGTTTTTTGTTAGAGGTAATGCTATGCAACATTACGGTCGAATCAGGCCGGCACGACCGGGAAGGTACATCTCGCTTACACGACACTGTAGAGAAGTTGTAGCTTACTGTCGTGATTGTGCGGTGTGTAAGTAGCCCCTGTAGTGAGAGGAGGAAAGAGGGCAACGCATCTAAAAATTATAATATACGTGGGCGTCAGTAGTCATGAAAATGGCGTCGTCAGCTCGTTTACCCCCCTATAAATAAAAACATAGTGGCGAAATGAAATTGTATCAAGCATAAAAAAGTGACGGATATCCATAGACGAAAGCAGAACATTTGCAATCATTAGTTGCAAGAAACCGAGTTGAAACTTGAAGTATTGGATGTTGCTCCTTATAACGATAAAGGATTTGAGACCCGTTGATGTTAGGAAATTTAATTGATACATTTTTTATGATATATTGTATTTTAGAGAGAGGAAAATAATTTTGCGAAAATGTTTTTGTAAAATGACCCAGAGATAAGTTGTATTGCTTAATACGTATTATATTATTGTAAAATGTTTATTATTTTTGTAACTTTTCTTTTTGGATTTAGGAATAAAATTAATTTATTCAACCGTAGAGAGTTTTGTTTACAACTAACAAATAAATGTCTAAAGTACTTTATGATAACGGATGGTTGGTCAGGTACAACAAAAAACAGCCTGTAACCCTGTTTCCAAAATGGCAACCATCTAATGTATTGCTACCAATTTTATATGCTTCGGAAGTCGTTTGTCCGTTTTAGCATTAATAAGGTGGGCATGATAATGTCAATCTATTTATTAAAAGTCACTATATTTAAACTAATGTTAATAACATTTTAATTCTTACGAGAAATAAATTTTAAATGAGCATGAAATATGCATGAAAGGTATACTTTGGTTTTTCTTTTGGTTCTCAAAATATTATGTGACAAAAAGCGAACATTGCTTTGTGCATTAAAAGATCATTAAACAAAATCACTTTGGTCCTTATTTATAGTATAAGGATACAAAAGATTTTTGTAATCTGTTGTCTCCTCTCTTTTTACAAAGAGGTCATTGCTTTGACTGTTTCATTTTCGATTGACTTTTGCCAGCACGGGGGAGACAGGGGCAATTAAAAATTATTAAAATCCTGCTTAAAATAATTTTTTTCTTATTTAATAAAAAAAATATTTCGTTCTTACGACATTGAATGATTCGCTAAAAAAAATTAGTGTGAATAGAACAGACACATTCTATGCGAGGAAAAATATTTGAAACTCGTAATGAAAATTTTATTGTAATATGTTGTAAATATCAATTTTAAAATCTTTTTCTTTTGATTGCGCTGTAATTAAATTATTGCTTTAATTTATATTTATCTACCAACCGACCAAAATTACTAGGTTTTTGATAGAACATAATATTAAGGTCGTTGTCGACGGTGCATACTCGGACCTATCTGTCAATGCTGTTTTTCCGCAAGGCTGTGTTTTGTCACCCACGCTCTCTCTTCTAAATATTATTGACATGCTGCAAACGAGCGGTACTCATTGCTATGTATTTGCGGATGACATTACTGGTGATGCACTATAAACTGGCCCAGATGTTTCTCTGGAACACGTCACCGACGATCGGTATAAATTTGTTTTTTTTTTAATTTCGCAGCCAAAATAACCAAAAGATACCTATGTTAATATTTCTTAAAATATACGTATCAAAAACGTACAAGGTACAGTCATGAGCAATAATATATATACACTTTAGAACCCTGTCACAATAACTTTCTTTGATCAGTCAAAGCAATAATATAGAATTTCAAAAATATAAATTATGACAAGGTACTAAAGTGTACACATATTATTGCTCGTGACTGTACTTCCCGTTGACCCGAAATCACTATATTATATATATTTGATATGAGATAACACAGTGCAAATACTTATATGAAAAATGCCAAAAAGTGGTAATTAATACGGCAGAAAATAAGCGTACAAATAGTTCTCGTACGGTGGGTATTGTTGAAACAGACCTATTAGGTTAGTTACCTTTACAAGAAAAAGAAAGTGAAACCAGAAAATCAGAGAAAAAAATCAGTTAACAAATACAGGAGGACCTCACTTAATTCATTTCGTTGATATGTGTTCATTTTGAGCTCTAAAAAACTATGTATTTTATACAGTGAAAAAATTAAAATTTCTATTTTTATAACTTACCTTTTTCTCACTTATCAAACTCTTGAATTTGGTTCGATGTGGCGACGCAATCTAAAAATATTGTTCCTTTATTAGTAACGTTATTACGAGATGTAACGTTGAGCAAATGGATGCCGTGGCGTATACTCATTGAGAAACGTAGTCTTTGGAATAGAAAAGAATTTCTTTATTCCGATACAAAGCCACATTATACAAAACATGTACCTAATTAAAACAAGTACAATATTAGGGTAAATAATAAGAATACAATTTAATAAAAAATACTAGAACTACACTAACAAACAATGTAAAGAAATAAAGAAAGATAACAGAACAGAGTATTACCTAAAACACAAACACGTTGTAGGACAGATTGGATGGGCATGGATATAAAGGGGAATCTGCCACCAAATATAGGAAGACTCATCCAGTGAGCGACTTTCCACCTGTGCACACTGATTTCTCACCGGGAGACCTTTCGGGTTGGCACCCGTGGCACCTTGCCGACTTGCCACCCTATCGCGACACCACCTGGGTGTTACTGGCAAATTTAATCACACTATTAAGCTTACAAGGAGTGGTACAGCAGTGTTATTCACCTGGCATATCCTGCTCATTCTACGAAAATTTGATCGGTTGTAATTTTAGCGTTGAATTGCATTTTTACATCCGTGTCAAACTGGCTGTCTCAAATGTCATCACAAAACATTGACGTGTGCAAGTAACATTTGTCAGTTGTTAAAGTGTCACAGGACTTTTTCTCGCGGACGCGATGTGCCTGTATTCTATAGTATTATAAAAAGGTTCTGTAACTTAGTTTATAGGGCAAGCTATATTATGGTAGAAGCTACATAATTCATCAGTAATATATAGGCTATATTAATACCGCGATCTCAACGCGCAGCGCAGACAGAAAAGTTTTAAATAAGTGTTTTTATTAAGAAGTTTTAAATTGATATTCTTATAAAAAAAGCAATACAACGTGTGGCGGGTCGTCTAGTAATTATTATATAATAATTTGTGGAAGTTGTTATCCCTCGATAAGAGCAGTACGAGTCATGGTTGGGATTAGGTGGCTTGGGCCTCGGCAGTCAACAAGAGTTGCAGCAGAGACGATTGTGTCCCTGTGTGTGTTGTGCGTAGGACAAGATCCTTAAACTCGGAGGAGTATAGGGACCGTGCAGGAAATTTAAAGGCAACACTTTCGCGGAATGTTACGCGCCCTAGTGATAATTTTAGGAATTAAGTACTAACAAAACACTGACAATGACATGTCGACATATGTCATATCATACGTTAGCTATATAGTTTGTGAACTTGCTAGTACAAGGTCCACATTTCAGCCTCTTAGCATGGCAGTCTAGAAACTTGTTCCCTATAACAGTTGTGGAAATTGAAAAAAAAAAAAATTTTAAAGCAGAAAAAAGCGAGCAGCAAACAAAAGCGCCTTAGTCGCCCATAATTTAACTGCAGCTCAATTTTTTATCAGTAGACATTGAACTAGTCTTAAATGTCAGGCGTGTGATCTAGGCTAGTGGCAAATGTCACTTGCTGATCAGGCATTGATCGAGATCAAGAGTACATTACATTAGTTGTGACCACGGTTACGAAAATGCTGTTGATCTTTGATTATTGAAAGAATGATTGGGTTTTTTGAGTCGAGTTTTTATTCGATTCTTTTTTTAGTATAAGGGAACAAACGAGTAATCGGAACTTTTTTCAAGGATACACAGACATCTTCATAGAGGTTATACAGATGCGATGACCTCCTTCCCCATCCCTTCTCCATGGGCCACCGGCTACTTACACGAAACGCGACAGCACAGCTCTCACTTCACGCCGTTTTCGTGCAATCGAGAGATACCTCACCGGTCGTGTCGCCCCAATTCGGTTACAGCAGCGTGACACTGCCTCTTAACAGTTAATTATTTTTATGTACACTGAACTTCTAGGGATCAAAATCAAGGTCACAGCCGCCGATGGGTTGAATCGCGTCGAAGAATATTGATCATTACGAGTACAGATTTGCAATCAGATTTCTAATTTCAGATAAATCCGATGACTGGATTATTGTTTAAAAATGTATTGTTGTATTGTTTTGTTTGTTATGTGTTTGACGACCAGGCTAGCGCAGTGGTACAGGGCTCGGATGAGTGGAGCATGTTACGCCAGGGGTCGCGGGTTCGAATCCTGCCTTGGTCATGTATGTTTATCTATGTATTGTATGTATTTCTATAACAAAAATGTTAAATATATAACATTTCATAAATTCATAAAACATATTAAATATATTTCGTTGTCTAGTACCCGTAACACAAGTCCTCGGTACTTAGCACGGGGCTAGACTAACGTGGCGTGTAAAGTCATCAGATATTTATTTATTTATTGTTATTTATTGTATCGTATGTAGTTATTGTGTTTATTACATATAATGTTTATTATTGTCTTATAATAACACATTCACAGTGTGGAAATAAAAACGATCACAATTATGTTGTGAATAATACAAAACAAAGTACAGTAAGTACGTTTAATCCGTTAGATGCGTTCCATCTTCTGTATGGTCCACTTCGTAAATAGTATCTTCCATTAATAATACTTTAAAAAAAGTGTTGACCCTTTAAATATGGTTCGCAACGTTTTCTCTGTTTTGAGTATGTTGTCCTTTGGTGTGTGTGTCTATACGTTGTCACAGGAAAAGGTAAGGTCTGACTTGTAAATGGACGGAGTCACATGCAACACTAACATTGTTTGTTTAGTGTTTTATAGCTGCGTCTCGTGTTTTCACCCGCGTAAATTCCGATCTCGTGGAAAATAGAAAATCATCCCATGACATCCCATGGGAACATTTTTCGGGATAACAACTATCCTGTGTTAATCCAAGTTACTCACTATGTGTGTGCTAAATTCTAAAAAAAAGCAGTTTTTGTGTGAAGGAGTAATAAACAAACATACAAACTTTCGCATTTATAATATTAGTAAGATATAGTGTGTAATTAATACACATCGTGTTTAACATGTTGCTTCTTTGCTTCAATAACGTGATATCCCACAAATTACAATTTTACCGGAGCCACATTTAAGCACCACAATTATTTTTTTGATTTTTGAATGTACTGGGGAGCAAACGAGAAGGTTGTGACTACCGCCGCCTATAGACGTCCGTCAAAACCAAGCCTCTTGCAAACGCGTTTCCGTCCTAAAGAAACAGCTACGCGCTTTGCTTTGTTAGAAAAATTGTTTTGTTAGCAAAAATTTGTAATTTTTAATAAAATGGAATATAATAAATTGTCTTTAAAGCATTAATGTTTGGATACTTAAGAATGTGTCCTGTAAATTTGTGTTTTACACGATATCGCGTTATTGAAGCACAAAGGCGATGCTTGTGCATCTTTTTACACTGTAGTGTGTATTTATTTATTTATTTATTTTCTTATTACATTAGTGTGTATTAATTGTAAGAGGTAGTCCTATTCTGCTATGCAGCTGAATTTGGCCGGCACGACCGTTGAGGTACCTCACGCTCACACGCTAGCGAAGTAAAGTGACAGCAATGCTGTCGCGTTTCGCGCGGTGTGCTAGCAGCCGTCGCGTCGGCCCTTGGGAACGACGAAAGGCAACGTATCTGTATAATCTCTATGCAGTTGTCAATGTGCATCGATAGTTAAAAGACTAGGACATCTCTTTTACCTCCTTATCCTATAAAAGTAAAATAAAAAGAACTTGCTAATAGACTCCGATAGAGTTGACTTTTAAACATGGTGGGCAAAAGTTCACTCGGTTTAGTTGTCTTGATCTGATCTTGATCTTCAACTTCCACTGACGTCTCGCGCACCATGGGAAATATTTAGGCTTCGCTGGTGTCAAAGTGAAGACCACGTTCATACCGGCTTAATTCGGCTGCAGGCCCCCTTACTAGGGGGTAAGGATACCCCTGCCCTTGGACTGTAACCATTTGTTCCATTGTTGCAGGTCACAAACAAAAGTATATTGAACAGAACGCTGACCCCTGGCACCGATGACAAATACTCAACGCGTGTGCGTGTTAAAAGACTCACTTCATGTGAATATAGTAAGATGATTCCTTCCTTTAACTTAAGAACGGAGCTCTTGTCGATGGAGTTTCTTTTAGTAGGTCCTGTCCTGTCCTTTAGCTCCTCGTATGTTACGACGTTCACCACCTACATCAACTAATAAATATACCTTTCTTGGCCTTCGTCTTTCTCTCCTTGCTCGTTTCCAGCGCTTTTAGCAGAGTTCTTCTTTCTCCTAAATCCTACGTCATTACTTTTCATTTCCTCCCAGCTAGCCTATTTTGGATGTGACGAGGTTTTTTTGAAGTGAACTGATGTGATGTGAAATGAAGAGAAGTGAAGTGAAGTGAAGTGAAGTGGAGTGAAGTGAAGTAAAGAGAATTGAAGTGAAGTGAAGCGAAGTGAAGCGAAGTGAAGCGGAGTGAAGCGGAGTGAAGCGGAGTGAAGCGGAGTGAAGCGGAGTGAAGCGAAGTGAAGTGAAGTGAAATAAAATATTACTATTATTATTATTTTGTTGACCAACTGGCTTATTATTATTTGACTATCATTGACGTCTATTTTTTATATTGGTAACTATTGAAATTTATTGTTTTTTTTTACGTTTATTTGTGTTCTGTTTGAAGCGTAGACAGAGAATACGTTTGAAGTATTGTTATTTCACTTTGATTGACATTTATTTTTTAACTTTAACTCGTAGACAGAGGAAAACTATTAATAATAATTATAATCTCACTAATAAACATTCTGACTATTTTTACCAATTTATTATATTTTGTATTGTTTGGCTATTATATGCACGCTGAGTTTATCTGTAAGTAATTGATATGCGATTGAATTCTATTAGATTGTATGTATTTTATTTTTGATATAATATCACGTGTAATCAATTGTTGACGAACCAAATAAATAAATGAAATTAAATGAGATGAGATGAGATGAAAGAGACGAGACGGGACGAGTTGAGACGAGATGACATCTCATCAGGTGAGGTGAGGTGAGATGAGATAAGGTGAGATGACGTGAGATGAGGTGCGATTAAATGAAAATAATATTGATATAAAATGACACAAATGTTATGTCAATGTTCAAACCAAATTCAACTTAGAACATAATTTTGTTACGAACATTAATTTTACGAAACCCTATACAATATCTTTTTAAGTGCTACTAAAAGCCAATCGATGACCTTTCAGGTTTTAAAAAGCATTGATCCAACAATTCCATTGTATTTCAACATAACTGTTTAGAAATCCTTAATTGTGACAGGGGTAGGTTTGCATGTGAATTTTGAGATATCTTTTTATAAATAACTGCTTGCGTAACATTGCAACTAATTTACACGCGAATAAATATTTTTCGCTGTCCTAAAGTAAAATTTTTTTCCTTCATGATATAAAGGGACAAACAAACAGTAGAAGCTGTTTTCATGACAACCGACGCCCGTAGATATCCGCATAAGATAAATTGATGCGTTGCTTTCCTTCCTCCTCCCTCCTCCATGTACTGGCTACTTACACACCGCACGAAACGCGACAGTACAGCTGACACTTTACGCCGCGCGGTCTGGTGTAAGGGAGAGGTACCTCCACTTACTTGATACCTAAGGTTTTCACTTGTTAATAAATATAATTGTTTAACAGGTAGACTTAGGCCGATTGCGCGTCTAAGTCCATTTTCACTGCTCAAGCTAGTATTCAAAGCGATAAGAGACTTATTCCGCCCATCGAAGATATTACATAAGCAAGTCGCGGAGACTGCGGTGAAGATTATCAAAGAGAACATCATCAATAACCTTGAAGTGTAAAAGTGTCAGGTCCGACACACGACTGCACTTTACTCCATAAGAATGTACATGAACAAATTATTCTGAAGTGAAGGGCGCAAAAACGCTTAGGCTAAGAACTCAAGGAGCGGTTTTCTCCCGCGCCCACAGTGGGTTTTTTTCTAAGCTCATGAGACTAGTAATTTGCGCGGCCAAGCAAGAGTCGCGGGTGAAATCACCGCCCGCATGCTTCCTGGCGACGATCGCAAGAGTCGCGTGTAACAGCGTTCTGAGGGTGTAAAACGCATAGTGAAATATGGTCTTACTTTTTATATACAAAATCTACATTTGAAGATACGGTCTGTAAACGTGGCGGGTGCGGGTGAAAACCGCTCCGTGAGTTCTTAGGCTAATCATGGTAAAGCGTTCGCCGGTAACTTATTCACACGATGTAACATTTATTTTAATTCCATGCGACTTCAATTATTGTATTATAAGCTGTGAAGTGAAATCCAAAAAGAGAGTACATGTATAAAGTTGTAGAGACATAAGTAAAATATTTATGTAATTCGTTGTTATTTATTCTCCAATTACTTTTATTACACTAGCGATTCGTTCCGGTTGGGTCCGGTTACACAAACAAAAAGTAGCATTTGTCCAGCTTTATAAATTCCTCTACCTTTCAGTGAAAATTCCTCGAACATCGAATCTCAAGATCGACATGTATGTCAGAGAATGACAGACAGACAGGAAAATGGTTTTAAAACTATTTGTTTAGTTATAAGTATCGTAATAACACACTGCACTTACCGAATACCACGTGCAGGCACGGGACTTTATTTGTTAATTTAATTTTTTTTTATAAGAGGGTAATAATTAGGTAAGGATAGATACTTATATACCTAATTAATTGAAACGATATATTCCGAAAAACAATATACATTTCCTTATGTCAAAGCCCAGTTTTCTTTTTGCCCAATGGGTATCATTTTTGCTTCTAGAGATACCTAGTGTTGTTACTTTGAGCCGAACTGCTAGACCCAAAACGTGATTGCATATTTTATATATTTATTGAAAAATTCGGGATAGTCGCACAAGTCATCTCCTGTCCAAATTTGGCAGTAGGTATGGGTTAAATAAGGGAGCAATAGAATAATCAAATAGAATATCAGTAATCAATAAGTAGTTATAAAGCAGCTCACAAAACGTTTCTTAAAGTGATATTGAAGTTGCCCTCTCTGTATTTCTAGTCGCTCACTTAGTTACTTAGTCGCTCACTTAGTTACTTAGTCGCTCACTTAGTAATTTAGTCGCTCCGCTAGATTTTTAATTTAAAATATCTGCAATGGATTAATCACAACACACTGTTTGTAAGCTCGTTATGAATTTTATTATTTACCAATATTCGTCGTTAGTTTAGTTTATTTTTCGCTTACTTATTTACATACCACTCGCGTTATTAAAACAGTATCTCATCATCAGTCGCAAAGTTATTTTGTATTCGCTCGTTTTGTTATTCCCGTTTAAATATTAAGATACAGTTAATGCAGTTACGTTTATACAAATAGATATTCTTATGTAATATAATCCCTTACTCGAATTTCTAATAAATTATATTCTTTTCGAAAACAATTACGCTCTGACGTAATGACGGACAATTAAACATGAAAAAAGAACATAACTAAAACTGTACCTACTAAGGAAAAGATAAGATAGCAAGTGCTTTTAAAATAAACAATATTTTCATACAGGTCGAAGGCCGCCATCTTTTATTTCCTTGGTACATCGCTCATGGAAGTCAAATTTATCTAAATTTAACTTAAAATTCTTTAAGTTTACGCGCCGCGTAGCTGTCATATATTAGTGTAGCTTCACTTTACTCTACGTAAGATGTTGAACTCATAATTTTCCTATCAACACCGCTTTTACTTCAAAAGATGTTTTTACTTCAAAATTGCATACGCAAAAGTTGTTTATTAAACAACTAAAATGAATCGTACAAATAATTTTATAATATTTACAAATATTTGAAATTGGCTCGCAAGTCAACGACCTTCGTTTTTAAAAGGATATTTTAAATGGACTTATAAGGGGGCAGGAAGGCGTCAAGCAATTGATCAAAGACAAAAGTAGTCTAGTAAGAGGTCCTGCCGTTTGTGCATTGTGCCCGAATCGAGCCGGCACGGTCGGGGCACATCTCGATAATTTAACTGTCTGCCGGTAGATGGGATAAAAGAGAGAGAAATAGAGAAGACAACTGTTTTCAACGCCGGTTATACTTTGGCGGGGCTCGGGGCATGAAGACCTTAGAGTAGAAAAGGGGGCCCTTTTAAGGGTATATAAATGATGTTAAGACCCTTAAGCATCCTGATACCAGCGGATGCAGCCCCCCTGACCCCGGCGCTGGTGCTTTAAAGTCTCCGCCGGTCTTGACAAATATTACCCAGTCTGTTATGTAAAGTTTTAAGTTTTTTACTAAGCCTAAGCATAGTGCCAGTAAGTATTCGTTTCATGTAGTACATCATTTGCAAATTCTTTTCTAGAGAACAACATATATCAACGTAACATTTGGGATCTATTAATCAACTGTGCAAAGTAAAATAGGGTTATGTGTTTAGCTGTATGTACATATCGCACCACTCCTGGAAGAAAGCCGCAAGTGAAAAATGACAACTTTTCAGGAGAGCATAAAAACTGTCCTAAAAATTCAATAATAGCTTTAAAAATATAAAGTTTGCAGCAAATTATGTCTTTATGCAGCACGGAGGTGACTACATATTTGTATTCCTGACATACTCAATTTGGAATAAAAAAACCACCGAAAAACAGTGTTGCGTACTTATTTTTGGAAACTATAAAAATACTTGATCGAGTAACTCTAAATATTGCATTATTGATGTGTTATATAATTCTCGCAATTTAATGCAATTGCAGATATCCCTTTACACGGCATAGGAATTGGACGAGATTACAGTTTGTATCTATGACTTACATGTTTTTTCCACGAGAAACTCATTTGTATAAGAAGCGTTACTTACTTTTTCCTTGTGTAACATCATCTTACTTTTGTTGTA
>LUGF01034276.1:80381-97273 GCA_001625245.1 Calycopis cecrops | reverse complement strand
TTTCCGGGATAAAAAGTATCCCATTTTATGCCCAGGATAATAAGGTATAATTATACCAAGTTTCATCGAAATCGAACCGTTAGTTTTCACGTGATGCCTGAACATACAGACAGACAGCCAAAAATTTTTTTAATCGCATATTTGGGTTTGGTATCGATCCAGTAACACCCCCTGCTATTTATTTTTTCAATATTTTCAATGTACAGAATTGACCCTTCTATATATTTATTATATGTATAGAAAATATATAGAGACAAAATGTTTGTAACCTTTTTGCATCTCAGTTTTTCTCATTCTACAATGCTTCTAACAAAATATAGTGAATAGGAACTAAGAATGAAAATTACATAGTATAAAATGTAACATAGTACAAAGTCTACTAGGTTAAATATGCCTTGCCCCCGAAGATGCTGCCAGCTTGTCGTGGTGGGGAGGGCTTGTGTTTACATGATCATTTAATGTAATTTTTTTACGTGTTCATATTTAAGCGTTGGGAAGACAGAAAGGGGGACGACCATTACCTCTAACAAAAATTGTACTTTAAAACTAAATATTTCAGAAACGAATCTCCAAATCGAAAAATATGTTTTCATCCTTAAAATCTTTTTCAAAGATCTATTCAACGATACCCCACACAATGAGTTATTGGACAAGGAAAAAAAATACATTTTACTTGTATGAGAGCTACTCCAAAAAACAATTCTTTTCAAGATTTTTTTCTACCAATTTTTTCCATGAATAACCTACATACCCATACCAAATTACAGGTTTCTAGTATGTCTCAGAGAGTCGGACATGACGAAATCCTTCCTCGTTTACTACAGAACCCTAAAAAGGGTCTCAAAGAGAAATATAAATTTACTATGAAATAGCTTTATTTTAATGAAAATGATAAATATAATAATTAAACTCACTGTTCTTATGTAGGATAAAATCAAGTAAGAACAATTCCAATATCTCGATCTGTGCATGAGAGCAATCTTCGTCATCTGGAGAAAAAAAATGTTAACTGGTGGCAACCTATTGCCAGTCAAATTTTATTACTCTTTACAATAGCGACGTAAATTTGACAAACAAACCAAGACTAAATAATATATACCACGACGTATTTAGGAAGTATTTTCTAAGGATCTCCAGTGTGGGCTGACAGAGGTACCATTGCATAGGCGCGACACGACGTAAATTACTGCAAAGTCAAAGACTATCTATGAAAGGCCTATCGCACGGTTAGCAATGAGGCCTTACCTATTCTAGCGGGAGTCCTACCAGTAGACTTAATTCGATTTTTGAAATTCAATAAAAAATAGCCTATATTAATCTGTGATAATGTAGCATTCATATTATGGTGAAAGAATTTTTGAAATCGTTCCAGTACTTTCGGAGCCAATTCTCAGCATACAAAGACATACTACTCACAATCAAATCTTTCCTCTTTATAATATTTAAAGATAAAGATGTTGGAAAATCTGCTTTCATAAATCGTCAAAAGTGGTGGTAAAACTGAAATAAAATTTTTAGATGAAGTCCTGAACTCTAACCTATTTGAAGATTCTTCTGGAACTGTAACTTTTGATGACTATGATGAACATTTTTTAGTATTGTGATGATTATAATGAATTCGTGGCCGGGACCTTTGGCGCTCTATGGGGGAGGCCCATGTCCAGCAATGGACGTCCTCCTGCTGCTGCTGCTGCTGCTGCTGATGATGATGATTGATTTCTTGAAAATTATTTATACGGCTTCAAACGTCCATTAGATGGTGAAAATCTACATGAAATCTTCAGTTTTCTAGACAAATTAAAGAGGAGGTACTACAGGTTAAAATTCAGATTCTAATTGGGCAGGTAAGGTAGGTAGTGAGAAATGGACAGTGAACATCCGTCTGTATCTGAGAGCAATATTGCTATAATGCCCGAAAAACTCAACTTTTTGTATTAATCTTTTTTGCTCAGACTTCTTATCATCAATTTTTAAGTGACTACAGTTAATCAGAAACTATTAAAAAAAGTTTACGACAATATTTTTTTCAAACAAGTTAAATAGCGAAAATATGTAATCATGCTTTGTACCGGCGCGTACGCCGAATGGCAACCTCGTACGAGGTGAATGACCTCGGCCGACCCATACTCGCTTACAGCTGACGTACAGCGCTTACTGACGTACAACTTTCAAAAAATCCTGTGGCTAAACTATTACTCCTGATTCTTGTTGTGTAGCTTGGAAATGATACATTAAATATGTGGTTTCAATTAATGTCTCTCGCTTTTATCAACCTTGTACACATAGGTGACGTAAAAACTATAAGTCAGATAGGTAAACAATAATAAAAATAATAAAACGTTTATTTAATGAAAAAGTTTACAATGAAAATAGATAATAATATATAACAAAATATAACTGCGCGGCGCCATTTTTATAATTTTTAAATCCACTGGTTAGTTTTTAATTGCTGTCCGTCTATATTCATCCACGACATTCTTTTTGTTTCTACTCATCCCGGATTTTCGGATGAACAGGTGTTTTTTTATATTTTTGCATTTTTTTCCAATTAAAATACTGATTGAATAATTTTATAAGTATTCAGTATAAAATATAGAATTTTAATTCAAATATTTGATCTTCAATTTTAAATGATGCCTATTTAGACAATTTTTTTATAGTATAGGTGGGCGGACAAACGAGCAGTCTGGACCCTGTACAAAATATGTGAGAGGTTTTTTCAAACTATAAATGTATTTTATAGAATGTGTTTGAAGTCTGAACTGATGTAAGAAATAAAAATAGTTAAAATTAAATCGCATTTATTTAGAACAGAAAAACACAACAAGTATATTATTAAAATTGAGAAAATTTCTAGTCTTTATTTTTATCTGAAATTTTTACATTCTAATATATATTTTAAAAGGTGGATAATATGAATTTTTGGTATAGCTGTTCAATAGTTATGGGCGCTTAAACATGTAAATCTATATAATATATAAAACTCAAACGTGACATAGCCATCTATCAACGCACAGCCCAAACCACTGGACGAATCAAGCTGAAATTTGGCATCCAGGTAGATGTTACGACGTAGGCATCCGCTAAGAAAGGAGTTTTAGAAATTCAACACCTAAGGGGGTGAAATAGGGTGTTGAAGTTTATAAACTTTAAACGAATATAATGATTTGAATCTATTCTAATAACATTTTGTTTAATAAGTACTAAATATTAAAACGCCCGAGGATGGTAAAATTCAAACACGAAGTCCGAAGGAGTTCGCAGCTTCTCGGGTATATAGAACTCGTGTATTTCATATCTGACTATCGAGTTCAGCATCAAAACGTGCATTATTCCTTGACAATAGTAAATCGGTATGCGGCCTCTGGAGAACTGAAACCTTTCTGCGACGAACACCTTCATAATTATGCATTGTTTACACGCTATTGTATCCTTTTTATGGAGCATCTGAAAAGTCAAACATTTTTTATAACGGTCAGAACACAAGAAGAAGAATAAGTAATAATCTTGCACGTCCACTTTCACTTGCATTTTTACTTCTAATTTTGCTTCTATTTATATTTCTATACCTGTTTATGTTATTTCTATTTATCACGATATGCCCCGGCCTCCATATTAATGATAAATAAATCAAAACTCAACCCCCTTTTAGTGCTTACGTAATACCTGCATAGCGCACAGGCGAGGGCACGCATATCTTCTAGTTTTGTTTCTCTCTCTCACACATTACCCGACGCTAAAATCACAAAATTGATATTTGGACGACCAACTCTTGGACACGAGTCTGTTATCATAAAAACTCACCCAAGTTGTGTCGATCAATACGCGAACTACCACCAAAGTGTAAGATTGATCGCTAACATCCACTCGTGCTAGTGCTACACCTCACCACCGTGAAGTGTCAGCTTTGCTGTTGTGTTTCGTACATGTGTGAGTTTGGTAGTCCATGCAGAGAGGAGGAAGGAGGACAGCGCATCAGCATAACCTCTTCCTAATGTCTGTAGCCATCGTTAGTCATCAAACAACCTCAACTCGTTTGCACCCTGTACTATAAAAACATCTAAACACTTACGTAAATGTATTGTAAGTCCGTCTCTTTACAAGTTTCTATTGGCAATTTGACAGTTTTGTGTAAATTCACCGACGTTACTACATCCCTAGAGCACCTTCCAAACTTATATATCTGCTCCAGAACTTCTGTTAAAACGAATAATCGGACGATGGTCAAATTAATCATGCCCGGTATAAGGAAATTAGCAGTTTTAAGTTTACGCGAAAACCTTTTACAATAAAACAACTTTAACGTATATCATCATGGTTTATTCAATTATTTAACAAGCCCGATATTTCTGAAGCTTTACACCTTTGTTTATACACAGTTCCAAAAATATTCAAATCAAAATACAATATATTATAAAAGACATCAAGATACATTAAGTTCGTTAATCGGAACTACTAAATAATTATAAATCTTCTCTCTTATAAATCGCGTAGGTACTTTTAATAACTTGTGACCTCAGGACATCTGTCATCTCAGTCCACCACGTGACCATGATTCCTGTAAACCTTCCGAAACGACGGACTTGTTAAATAATTAGATAAGCCGCGCAAAATCCGTTAAAATTGTTTTATTATGAATTAGCAGTCAATGATAGCTAGCTTCCAACTGTGGCCGACTTTCCGCCGTCACGCATTTAGTTGGGTTTGAAATTTTCATGTGCAATTGTAGTAATGTAATGACAGTCATGATCTTACATCTTATATAATATCATTGATGGCAGTTCTAGTACGTGAAGGAAACATGATATAGAAATAGACTTGCCAGGTTGTACGAGCCTTTATGGACCTAGGCGTTCTTTGCAAATTTTGTGGCAAGTTTCTTATTTTTAAATCGTACACAGCTGACCGAGCCACATGTGGCTGTGACTAAAATAATATTGCGACTCTAAATCATAATAAAATATAGCCTGCGTTTTAAGGTGCACCCCGGTGTTGTCTGTCGGAAATAACTGATATCTCGGTGACCCGACTGTTTGCTTGTCTATTGTACAGGTTTACTTTTTGGTCACCAGCCAAATTTTAAAATAAGGAAGTAAACATCATTCCAAGAGTGTATTTTAAATTTGATCGTCTAATTGTAATATTTTTTTGAATAAAAATCGATTTGAAATGGTCCTTAAAAATACAGCGATCGTGTTTCATACCCGAAATGTATCGACTTCAAGTGACGCCAGTCGAGCGACACTTGCAAGTCATATGCCACGCGGTGACCAAGAAATATGTTTATAACATGGGACAAAGTAATTTTAACTAATTATTTTTTTATTCTTTTTTATTTCATAAATCGAATGTATTATTGATTCTGAATCAAACCTGAAAATTTGGCCGGTGACCAAAAAATAAACCTGTATATAAAAAAGTTGGACTACTCTCGAACGGTCACGAACAAGAGTTATGACACGATTTTCTTATTTAACAAATAACCATTAACCATATACAATGTACTTTTAGGTTGGCGTTCCACTGCGTGCCTCGCTATAAATTCTTCCTCGTCCGCTTCCACACCGGATCTATACTTCACTTTGTTCGCTGGTACTGCTTTCCAACTAAAGCTCACGGTTGCTTAAAAAAACTACATAGTAGAGCGGCTTGAAATTTACAGTGGCCCACTAGAGGGGGGAGGAAAGGAGGAAAACAATCATGTGGATGTTAATGGGCGTCCAACCACCGACTGCTTGTTTGCCGCCCTATACAATAAAAATACAATAATACTGTTGGACTTAAGGACACACAGGACATTATAATTGGGTGAAGTTACTCGCTCGTTCGCATAAAGGGGACACTCGATCTATCTGACCGCTTTCAACGTCTAGCGACCTCTCTAAATGTCTCTCTCCAAATAATTTCTCGCCTCCAACGGGCCACTCACAAGCCTCAAGAAATATTACTACTACTTACTACTACTTTGCTTATACCTGAACGAGAAGTACTTATATCCAGTTCAATTTATCTGCAGAGCAAGACAGTTTCTAATAAATAACACAACGTAACGCTGTTAACATTGTTATTGGCGAATTACTTCATGCGAAATAAAAATAGCCCAAAAAATAAACTGACACAGTTCTGATAGCTGGCCTAATAGATTTACATACTTTAGCTCTTCCCGGCGGTTTGACGTTCAGCGTCTGCGTGCTTTCACGCACGCATAACAAACATACATACAAACAAAAATTGATAATATTAGTTAACAAACGTCAATTGCATCTTTATTAAGAGGTAGTGCCATGTTGCATGGCATCTGAAGTTGGCCGGCACGATCCAGAGGTACCTGTGATTCACATAGTATTGCCGTAAAGTGATAGCCAAGCTGACGCATTTGGTGCAAATTTTTGATTAGCCGGCGACCCATTGGATGGAAGGACTAAAGGAGGGCATCGAAACTGCAGAACCATGGATGCGGATACCTATGGGCATCGGTGTGAGCTACTGCCGACTGCTCGTTCGTCCCTTTATACTGTAAAAAGCAAGAGGCAGAACCGTTGCTGCATTGCAGCAAGCAAGGAGGCACATCTGTCGCTTTTCAACTTTAACAAATATAAATCTATAAGTTGCATTATTTTAAAGTTTATAACTATGTTGTTGTAGTCAATTTGAAATAAATTGGAGATATAACAATCGAGTAAACAATAATTTGTTTACAATAATTTAATAATATAACAAGCCTTATAATAATTATTTATTTACCCAACTAATAACTAGTCACGCATACAAAACTGGTGCGCATAATGTATCCTTAGGCTAATACTATGTTACAGGTGAATCAAGAAATTAAATAATATTGTTAATGACAGATTTAAATTAGCAGTCTTTTATTATTATCCTGGTAAGGGTAAAGTCACGAGTAACAGTTTACTAATAAAGCTAAGTTATTTACTATACAGTAAATTACTAAAAATACTTACAAATTGAAAGCAAATATAATAAAATGGTTAGAATACTCTTCATTTTTAACAAAATCCATGTATGATCTTATGCTGATTCTGTCTTTTTTTAGTGTAAGACTGATCACTTTATGCTCTGCTTATTTACAAACATTTAAACAGAAAATGTTTACCTCTTACATATTTGGAATGGTTATATAGCTGGATGTATGTTTACAGTGTTTGTTGATGTATCACCTCTCATCTCGATTCTAGATATTTTATGTGGGAGTGATTCGGTGACAAGGGACGGAAATGTGTTATAGAAAACCGAGAGAGTACAATTTGATGTAAATATGGAATTATTGCAATGTTTATTTCAAATTGCAGATCTTTTTCATACTTCAATTTTATTTTAGTTATTTTCTAATAAAAAATGAATGATTGAAAATGGATTGGCTTCATTTCTATAATTGTATAACTAGTAGGATGAAAAGTCGTCATATGCAACTATTGTACCTAATGTTTATATTTTTATCCACTGCTTATACTTGTTATGCTTTCTCTTGGCTTTGCATGAGATCGGGAACGTGTCATTAAAGATATCCAAAAATTTCTAGTTTCAGGATCACAAATTATAAAGTAAACGAAAAGCACGAATCCTTGAAGTGTGGACGTGAGACAGAAAAGATAAGACCACATGGAGCTATTAGAGAACGAAAATAATCCAAAAATCCAAGTCAAGCCAAGTAGAAAGAATAAAAATATCGATATTCTAAACTGTGCCCCAATAAGATCCATATCAACTGACCTTATTTTGCCGTCGGGACCCCTAGAAATAGCCCATAATACTGATATGTAAAGTATTATGTTTACTATTAATATTAAACAAATTGGTACCACAACTCCAATAATCAAATATATTCCAGTTGGATAGCAAATATTACCAAGTAGATTGTTTGGGATATAGTTCTCTTTGTCCAGAAGTAATATTATAGTGACGGGTATAATAGGCACACCCCAACCGATTAACGTGAATTTCATTATAAATCTCGATGGCCTATACACCCCTAACACTCTAACGTATCTAACAAATTGTAAAACAGCGGTTATCAACATCCACATAAAACTCGCGAGCACTGAATAATGTAAAAGAGCGCCTAAAGTAATACAAATAGTTCTCACTCTATCAGAATAATCTTCATCTTCTTTTTTCTTTTGAGACACTGGTGTATCTAAATTAAATACAAGCATAAAAATTAATGGCAAAGCAATAGCTCCAGATAAGTTGAGTAAAATTTTAGTACCTGCCTTTTGCCTCCACTTATTATATAACGTTGCTGTAACAAAGATGACGGCTATACCCAACAAGGACAGAAAAATTCCTACCAATGTAATAGTATTTAAATTTTTTGTATGGCTTTCCATATCTCCGTCGGCGTTATGACTGGGAGATGAGTTTCTTAACGTGAACAATTTACCGAAATGTGTCAAATGATAACACTCACATACTGTTAAATTGTTTTTCGCGTATTGAAAAACACAACCACGTTTTGACCAATGGCCGGGTATTTTTTTCATCTTGCTTCCATGAAAGTCCCAATATCCACATTCCTTTGAATCATTTACAGGATGTAGGTCTTTATATACAAGCATAATGGGGTATTTTAGATTTGAATTATAGCCAGGTATAGTCAATCCTATAATACGACTATTTACAATTAAGCTACTTCGATTTAATTCTTGAAACATAGCATTGTTATAAAAAACATTAATAATTAAATGAAGATTTTCAAAAGAATTCTTTTCACTTGAATTATTAACTATAGATCTTAAAACATCATCCGATAACCAAGCAGCTATTTCCAAATCTTCGATTGATAAAATATCATCAACCGAAGTATTTTTGTACAACGGTATTATTTTTACATCGGTAAAAGAATCTGATGGCGTCTTTTTTATGATTGCTATACCACTGATGTGATTAACTTTCGGATATGATACTTGAATTATAAACTGAGGTTCGATAGCTGACTCATAATATTTGCTGTGATAACATCTATTTTCATGTCTACCTTTTTGAACTATTAATTCCATAATATTAGTAATTGTATCAAGAATAACATTTGTGGAGTTTAAGGTTTGAGCCAAGCGTAAATAATTGTTATTAAGTACCATAACTCTATTCATAATCCATGCAATATTTTTTATATTTCCAGTATCTATATCAGTTTGATTATCAGTTGCTATGCTTAGAGCATGCTTCAATGACATAGCTAAGTAATATATATCTGCTGGAATAATTATATCAATGTCGTCTAACACGAATTTAAGTCCACTCGTAAGAAACGTAGACGTATAGTTTTTTGGGACCAAACCTCTTACAAATCTGTATAAAAATTCTGTCGCAGAGGACGGCGCATATTTAGAATCACAAGTTCCTTCTACATTAGCCCATATACCGCCGAAATGGTATGAACCACCACAAAGTCGATTTACAGGTAGACCGTTCTGTTGCAAACAAAATTGTTTCGGTGCTGTTATTTGTCCAATTCGGGTTGTCTCCCAATCAAGTTTTACTGAACCCTGTTGAGTTGCAGTCGGCAAACAATACATTGAACTTGTTAAATTAATAAATGTGTAGTTAAATTTTTGTAAATCAGTTTCAGCAACATTTTTTAATAATTTATAAAAACTTAATAAATTTGTATCGTTGGTTTCCAGGTAGCTATCTATAGTCATGTGCAAATGTAGTAAAACCAGTAGACTATCATTTTCATAATTAAGTATTTCCATAAGTAGTACTCTACTTGCATTAAAAGTGTGCTTAATATTATTAGTTAGAGTAGTTATTGCTGACGGCAATTCATTTTGTATGTCACATTTTTCAATATACGATTCTAAAACCAAAGCAAAAACATATATCTCGCCATGCTTAGGATTTACAAGAATTTTATCAGTATATATTAATGAAAAGTTTTTTGAATGACCCTCGCACCAATACTGTGCGGGGCTGCTTGACACAAGGTTTAATTTATATGTTATTTTTTCTACATTTAATAAGTTATCAATTTCGCTCTTAATATCGTCTAGTGTATTAGTTAGATTAGGTACATCTTTTATGTCTACAACATTAACAAACCCTTTTGCATCTGAAAAGCATTGTATACCATTGTCATATACATTATACTTCCATAAGCCAGAAGGATAATATACTGTAAGGTACACAACATTATCGTATTCATTATACTCAAACATAAATTCTGTAATATCGTACATTACCTCAGTTTCACAAGCCATGCAGGAGAGCAATGATGAGGAGTTCATTACACTTAATACTCCAATATTATTAATAGCTATAGGCACATACATTGGTGTTGTTGCATTTTCTAAAAGAGCTGTTGTTTGCTGAGTTTCATCAAGAGTAGCATATGAAGTATACTTCGTAAACCAACACCATTTACTATCAGGAATTTCGTATTCTTCGGCAATTTTCTTATAAACAAATCTAAACAATTCACCACTGTTTGTATAGCCCATAGGCATTTTACATTTTCCATTGTTAAATTGGTCAAAAGTGAGGTCCCTGTTAGAATGTTCGATTCCAAGGCAAAGACCTTTGTCAACGACGTAGTGTACGGAATGATAATTTTCTGGACATTTTGCCGGATTGTAAATACTATTAATATAAAAACACAGACTGGGGTATTCCATCGTGCACGTATCCGATATGATCATATGTGAATCAATGTCAAGAAGTAAACAGCTTTTGAAAATAGAAGTGCTTATTTTTAATTTATTATGGTTCTCAATAAGTCTTCCCCAGTTAGGCCCCGACACATACCAAGTCATTGGTGATAAAAATGATGATCGTCGTGCAGGTAGCCAAAAATATCTAGAAATATTTTTTGTCTTCAAAGACATTAAGAGTTCTTCTACGTCGTCGTCTGCAAAATCCGTAATGACTGTCGCTCCGCCACTTTTAAGGCATGGATAATCCCATGATGAAGACATACTAATTTGGTAACAAAATTCCTTGATGTTTGACGAAATTTGGAAAAAACTTGGTGGGCATATCGCCGCATCTGATTTGCCCCGTGATTCGTCTTCACATGGACTTAATAATTCCGATCTAGGAATCCATTGCGTACCATTACAGCTTCTTTTCACTACAGTTTTATTGTGGTAACACAGAGGGTCTGATACAATTCCGTCCCCCGTTAAACTTTCAGGCCAAACTACACGCGATCTCGTACTCTCTTCTCTAGGACAAATCTGTAAGAAAATATCAAGTTTAAATAGTAAATACATTTT
Organism: Calycopis cecrops; assembly: GCA_001625245.1. Taxonomy (NCBI): domain Eukaryota; kingdom Metazoa; phylum Arthropoda; class Insecta; order Lepidoptera; family Lycaenidae; genus Calycopis; species Calycopis cecrops. The sequence goes on along the minus strand of LUGF01034276.1, from coordinate 86,039 downwards.
ATATATGCGTTTTAAAATATTATAATAATACGAGTGTTTACCGCCTCGACCAGATATATGTTCAAGTAGAGAAATATCGTAATACGCATATTGAACGTAGCGAAAGTTTAAAACTTAATGTCCAAGAACCTTTTAACGAATTTGAAACATTTGATAACTTTTTTTGATTAATGAAACAATTTAAAAAGGGATGTGCAAAAGTCTACACTTTCAATACGTTAGCCAGCTGTGATTTATTGAAAAGCTTTTGTCATATCGTATATCTAATATCAACATTGATATATTCACAAAATATTAATATACATGCTGCTGTGTTTTATATACCAAGAAAAATAATAAATTCATAAAATCATATCGAATAAAATTATTTAAAGTAGTTGTATAATTTCTGTATAAGACTAATCACTGGTACGTTATGTCAAGATGACATCTAGATAGATGAACAAATATGCCTAGTCATGAAAGCTGAGTTAGTATTTTTTCCTTTTCATCTAATCCTTCCTCCTTAATGAGATCCGATGGGAGTGTGAACTGTGAGAGTAGTGAATAAACTGCATACTCACTAAATCCCTGCGGGTGCCATCGGCCGCCCTCGCCATGTTATCCGAATCTATAAAGGGGACCTTGGCTGACCACTGACCAGTCTCTCCCAAGACCAGTTCTCCCCCACTGACCGGGCTCCTGCAAAAAGGGGGCCTATCCGAAGGCACCGTCGATGGTTCTGACAACCATGTAACAGGGGCCGGTTCCCAATCTGATCCTGGCCGCATACTGGGACGCGGCATAAGTTGGCGCTGCGCCTTCGCCACACCAGTCGTCTGCGAGGCAGGCCATCTTCCAAATGTCTGGCCCGCCCCATGGCTTTCTAGCTCACCCTTTGACTCAACCAGTAACCGATATTAGGATCAAATTGAACTTGAAAGATTTGGTTACATTACTATGGCTTTCTTCCGTCTCCTTTATCGAATCACTTCCATACCATAATAATTTTGCATCGTCATCCAATTTACATCGGCATGCAAAATTTCAGCTCATTCGATACTCAGGAAGTGTATTGAATTTAACTTACGAGATTCTATTTCAGACCTTTTATATAAAAAACTTCACATCTAAAATTAAAAAAAAATGTTAAGGTTATTTTTGCAAAATATTTGTTAATAATTTGTAACTACCCTAAACACATTCTACAAAGCCGTTCACTTACTGATTATTTCATCTGATTTTCAATATAAAACATATTACATTTGACTAGTGACTCAGTAGAGAACAATAAAACAATATCCATTGTTTATATTTATAAGTTTATAACATTTTTATGACACAACAATATTATACAACATTTATAAAAATATTAACAAGTTTGTTTACAATTAATATACTTATATAAAATACCAATTGATTGTTCAGACATGTATAGATCGTTTGTTAATTTTAAAATAATGTCTCTTCATTTTTTATCAGTAAAGATTATTTTGAGCAGTTTAGGTCGGTCATTTTTGTCACTAATCATGAGCTTATTATTTTTATGTAAGAGGAATCATGTGTTGCTAGCAGATAGCATTTTGTAATTATTGCCAAAATAGTAATTTTGTAATAATGTTTTAGGTGACAATAACTTATTTTAAAATAAGAAAAAGGTGTTATACATACAAAAATGTACACGTGATTTCTATTTTCTTAAACAGTACTTTAATTTTAGTGCCTTGGACAACATGTTGGCAATATTTTTCACGTTTGAGTGAATTAGACATGCTAAGTCCTGAATCAGATAAAGGTAAGAAGTAAGAAGATCAGTTGAATTAGTTGTTCAAAACAGTGAGTTGTTACTAATAGTAATATAGTTCAATGGTTCAAAATAAATAAATATATAAAACTCAAAGGTGACTGAAATAGCGATCTATCAACGCACAGTCCAAACCACTGGACGGATAGGGCTGAATTTTGCCATGCAAGTAGATGTTATGACGTAGTCATCCGCTAAGAAAGGATTTTTAGAAATTCAACTCCTAAAGGGGTGAAATAGGGTGAAATCGCGGGGCACAGCTAGTAAGACGAAAAGGACAATGTTTGACATTTTATTTTTCCGTAAACTTAAAAAAAATCTTTGCAAAATCTTGTTCTAGAGACGACCTACAATTCATATGCGTATGTCATGTTGTCAATTTCTTTTAAAAACTTCTGGCAAGATCCTTGCCAAAATAAAAAGAAAACTCGTTTACAGTGTAATTTTGTCTGAGATCAATACAAATACAACAAGACATGCTTAGGTAAGCTGGCATGCTTAGGTAACTGTTTGTTACCATTTGTTACCTAATAAAATCTTCATCACATAATAGGGAATATGCATGTGTTTTTTTTATATTTTTAAATGATAATTTACATAATTACATTAATGTAAAAAAAAATACCAGCGCTGAACAAACAATATTAAGTTAAAAAAAAATGTTTCAAATTAGTAGGCCGATAACAGCTTTTTAAACGATCGCCATTTTGCCGCGCTGACATCACGTCACGCATCATAACAACCACCAATGGCAATGCTCCAATGATCTTTAACAATGAGATTATTGGGCGAGTTCCAAAAACCACTGCCAGTACTGCTCAGTAGTTTTACAGTTGTCAACTCCATACTGCAGTGTCCAATTTGACAACTGAGCAGTACTGACAGTAAATTTCGGAACGCAGCCATTATGATATTTGACGTCACAATTCATGCCAACCAATGGCGTGCGTTTCACCTAATTCAATCTTCCCGCACAATTTTTGCACTTTTCAATAATTATTTTCTGATTGAAAACAAAATTATACAAAAAAATATTAATACGTACGCACATCTACAGGATAAGACTTTACATATAAAAAAAATTATCATCATTTGAATCATACGCATATTCCCTATTTGTCATGGTATTTTGGTGGTAATTTACGATTACTTAGCGAGATATATATATAATATGATATATCTTTTAAGTAGGATTTTTATAACTTTACCACACCACACTTACCACACTAACTCACAAACTATTTTTTAATTTTTTCGGTGTCACATGGGGCCCCTTTGACTTGTGGGCGGGGCTGTAGTCCCCCTAAACCTCCCCTGGATCTGTCGCTGATATTTACATTGAACCATTCCATAACGAAATATCTGCAGCCCAATCTGACGGGAGTTTCTGCTGTTACTTATCATTGAACACCTGATGTGCTCAATAATATAATTTCAGAGGTCATTCACAGCGAATATACATTTGGAGATTGCACGAATACTAACTTGATAATGTACAGCCACATACATAAAGACCACACGGATGTCTTGGGCAAAATATTAATAAGAGTAAGTTATTTTTAATAATACAGGGGTCTAACGAGGAGTCGGAGACATTTTTGTGACTACCGACGTCCTCAGACGTCCCTGTAGATGTTGTTCTCCTTCTCTATACGCCACAGGTTACTTAGCATCATGGCTTAAGGTGACATCGCAGCTGTCACTCAGTTAACACACGACGGTCTCGTGTAAGCGAGAGGTACCTCTTCCGTCGTGCCGGCCCAATTCTACTGCAATTCAGAGTAGCCTTAACTAAATATTGGTGTAGTTCCGTCATGGATAACTTTTTTGACCACTTCCACCGTTCAGTAGGTTTACATTTTTTAAACAATAACGTATTATACATTATGCAAGGTTGATGATACAAGCGAGAGGTATTAAATTAAAACGCATATTTAGTATATCATTTCCAGGCCACACCACAAAAATCAGATCAATCGAAGCAATAGTTTAGCCACGGGATTTTTTTAAAGTTTTTTCTCACTTCGTACACGCTGTATCGCAGCTGATCGCCGACTATGGCCGGCCGGGGTCATTCACCCCTCGCTGTTGCCGCCCGGTACAAAGATTGATAACAATTTTTCGCTATTTAACTTGTTTGAAAAAAGTCTTCTTGTATACTTGTCGTTAACTTTTTTTTAATAGTTTCGGAATAACTGTAGGCACTTATAGTATATTATTATGTGGTTTCATTTAATGCCTCTCGTTCGTATCAACCCCGTATATTTTTTTGTATACGAAACGAGTACTCTTTCCTCTTCTCCTTCAATGGGCCACCAGGAAATGTTACAACACAGCTGTTATTTTACCACGGTACCATGTGAGCGAGATACCTCGTACGTAGCCAATTCGGCACGTGATTGTAAGGTAGGCCAATTAAATAGTAAGAAGTAGTGCCGCACTGTATACTTGCATGCAGCCGAATTGGGCCGGCACGACCGGGACGGTACCTCTCGTTTACGCGAGACCGGCATAAAGGACAGCTGTGCTGTTCGCGTTTCGTGCGATGTGTAAGTCGCCAATAGCCCATGGAGGTGGGAGCAGAAAGGAGGGCAGCACATCTTTATAACCTCTGTGTGGATGTCGGTGGGCGTCGGTAGTCATGAAAATGGTTCCGACGGCTCGTTTGCCCCCTAGACCATAAAAAAACTACCTCTTACTGTACAAGTACCCACCTATCGAAAATATTTTCTATTTGTAGGAATGGATCAACGTACCGAGGATACCAACGTGCATAATATTGAGAGCGAGATCTTATGAAGCGGACATGTTTATACACACCGCTTACCAGTTCCAGATGTGCGTACCGCGCATCACGTACTGCCACAGCAAGAAGCGTTACAAATACCATTACTACGAGTGGTACTTGCCAAAGGAATATCACGGGGGCATGGACTGGGATATATACTTCTACGGTAGCCGTCAAAGGACGGATTAATTATTGTGAAACATGATATTTTACTGAAATGTATTATAATTTCTTTTTATTTTTAAAATGGTCTTCGTTTATATAATCTTATTGGCTGCCCGACAGATTTGTGAATCTAAACCATTCTCAAATCCCCTTCCAACAAACACAGAAAATTTCGTTAGTCGGTCCAGTCGTTTGAGTTCAGTGACACAATATGTAAAGACTATAAGATAATATTTAAGGAATTTTAATTTCTTAATCGTCAACTGAAAGTTAAGTCAAGGGAAATCGCGCAGGTTAGAGGAAAGTGGCGCACTCTCTTGTCGAAGGCCAAGACTCACTTCGGGTCACTGAGCCAGCGGAGTAAGTTAGTTAATCTCTTAATAATATTTCTAAAATAAAGTATTAAAATACATAAGTATTGTTCTATACTTACTAAGACATCTCGGCCTTTTTTTTTGGTAACACAGGGGGAATACTTTTTTTTGGGTAGCGTACATGAAGGTATTCCCCTGTGTCCTGGGTGGCTAAACTGGATACAGTGTCGGGTTCGGCTATTGTCCCTACCGACTAAACCCCTGCCTGTGCCTTCAGCCGCTATATTTCTCGGGTCTCGGATCTACAAGCAACAGGATGCCTCCAGCGACAGGCTGGCCTCGGTGAGACTCCTTGGAGATTGTCCGGCTGCCTGTGAACACACAACGTCGGAACCGTGCAATGGGGTCATGTTCCCATCTTGACCCCTACTCCACATACTCCAAACGCCACGCCGGTCGTCCTAATGCACCCCGCCATCTACTGATTCAGGGGGACGGGTGGAGGACTGTTTAGCTGAGCCCTCTTAGTCTGGCCTCTCCCCCAAGCCTGTCTGGTAGTGGTAGACCTGTCCGACATAGCCTTGGGGATCATAGAGGCACTCAAGCCC
>LUGF01034276.1:54690-64900 GCA_001625245.1 Calycopis cecrops | reverse complement strand
TTCCATTTTTTTAATGGCAATTAAATAAAGTTCAAGAAACTTAACTCACCTGCCATATTGTGGACTCAAAAAAAAATAAAAAGCAATTGCAAAAATGGGGCCTGTAAAGGCTGATACTGAATTGAAAATGACAATATTGTAAAATGTGTTTATTGAATAGAAGTTAATTTGGTGAATAAATTTTATAAATTTTATATCTAATCCTTAGCAAGCGTCTTGCAAACGACTTTTTACAAACGATTTTTTTATAGTATAAGAAGGCAAACGAGCAGTCGGGGACATTTTCATTACTAGCGACGTCATAGACATCCGCAAAAAGTTCAGATGCGTTGCCCTCTTTTCTCCTGCCCTTCATAGACACTTACCGCATGAAACGCGACAGAACAGCTATCACTTTACGCCAGAACCGTGTAAGAGGTACCTCTCCGGTCGTGCCGGCCCAATACGGCTTTTATTCAATATTCACACTTTTAACGACAAGAATCTTACCGACAGCAAAATATACCCACTGAACGTCCCTACCTTCGGTATATTTTTCTCTGTCGGTAAGATGGTGTACGCATTAAAAATCTGCATGCATAGCTAAAGAAAGGGAAATGTTGCAATGTTGAGAAGACGCTTCGGTCTGCACTGTGCATGCTGAGTGGAGGCATGCACTGCAGGTCGATGACCTGGCGTGCCAGCCGTTTGTCTCCGCTTATCAAATTTCTGCACAATTTATTTAACTCCAGTGAGTCGCCGGTGATTTAGGCGTTTATTCAATAACTAGCTAGTGCCTGTGACTTCGTTCACGTAGCGTAGTAATATTATAATCAAAGTGATTTGTTATTCTTTGCTTGCAGTGTGCCGAAATAGCGATTTCCCGTAGAAATGAGCGATTTTAATGCAGTAAAAAGTGTTTTTGATGTCGGCCAGGGTTAGTATCTATACACCACAAAAAGTTTCATTCCAATCTGTCCCGTAGTTTTGGATATTAGCCTGGACATACAGACAAATAGACAGACAAAAAAATATGTATAGATTGATTTTCTCTCGTCTCAAAATGAGGTTTTATACGTTTTAAACCTATTAAATCTCTTTGAAACGAAAATTATGATGTGAAATAGCATACATAACTTTGGTTGTTTGTCGTTAACAATATATTTTATTTCTTCAATATTTCTTTAAAGTCTAATTTTTTCTCTTTATTTCCCAGTACATCTGCTGTAATTCTACATAATATTATCTTATTGTCGCGGGTGGTTTTCACTTTATTAGTCTCTACTTTTAATTTAATAAAATTATAACACCATCAATTTAATTTAATAAAATTGATGGTGTTACCATCAATTTTATTACATTAAATGTATATTATCCCAAAATCGCTATTAATCATTAATCATTATAGCTAAGTTGTGTATTTACCGGCAGTCTTTTGTAATTTTTTTTATGCTATAGGGGGAAACGAGCAGGTGATTAGTGACTACTGTCGCCCATAGACATCCGCAAAACAAGTTGTCCAAATAAAAGACCGAAATCTTGCTCGAATGTCCATAACATATAATTATTTATATAATTACAAACATATTATATTTTTATTTGTACTTTAATTGAAGTTGTAGATAATTCTAGGTGTTTATTAAGTACCTAGCTTAGGCATCTAGGACTTTATTACTCCCAACCTTTGCGTTTCTGCTAAATGCCGGTTGCCTTGCTGAGAGCGGTTATAATACCGACAAGGACATTCGTATTATCTATCTTCTATCTATCTATATATACTATAATAAAGGGGAAAGATTTTTTTTTTTATGAATGGGATCCAAAACTACTGGACAGATCTGAAAAAATCTTTTACCATTAGAAGGCAACACTACCACTTAGGGTCATAAGCTACTTTTTATCGCAGGAAAATGCTTCATTCCCATGGGAACACGGGAAAACATCTAAACGGCTGAACCGATTGGGTTGACATTTTTATATGGGTATTTCGATGGTTTTCTGGATGCTTAAAAATACACTTGGATTCGGTAGGTGGCGCTGCTGTCGGCATGTCAACTACTAAACGGCTTGACCGATTGGGTTGAAATTTTGTATGTGTATTTCCTTTGTTTCACAGACACGAATGTATTATCTGTATCATAAAACCTGCCAAGTGAGAGTCGAACTCTCGCACCGAAGGTTCCGTGCCAACGAAAGGTTCAGGTGTATCTGCGACATTTTTTATCAGAAAATAAAATAACTTGGTTTTTCGTAGCATTTGTATGAACGATGTATGAACGACAAAGTTGTATTTGCGTTTCTTTGAAAATGTATTATGTCTTAAAAACTAATGATGATATCTGGCTCAAATTAATTATCGTTGAAAGTTTCCATTGAAATCTACAGCATAATATGTTTTGTGTGTGTATATTAAATATTGAAAACGGCAGTAAATCAACATACAAATGGCATATCTTTCAGTATAATCAAATAATTGAAATTCTAACGGTCTGCTATGTTACCTTTAAACATTATTTATTTATGTGAAGTTACTAGTTACCCGTCGACGGTTACAGGCCAATTACAATAAATAACTTACAATGTTACAACAACATAACTTAAAATGACAAATAATACATTAGATACTTCCATATTTAGCCTCTCAAAATAGCAGACATGCATGCATCATTTATATGTTTATTTACACAATATAGGTACAATTATATATAATAATTATAATATTTATATATATAGGGTTAGTTTTTGGTCATCGGCCAAATTTTAAAATAAAGAATTCATAATTAAAAATTATAAATTTTGTTAAATAAAAATCTAATAGTCTAATTGTAATATTTTGTTAAATAAAAATCGATTAGAAATGGTCCTTAAAAATACATCGATTGTTGTTCATACGCGAAATGTATCGACTTCAAGGTCAGTGACGCCGGCCGAGCAACACTCGCGAGCCACGTTGTGACCAAGAAATATGTTTCTAACATGGGACAAAGTAACTTTATCTAATTATTTTTATATTCTTTTTATTTCATAAATCGAATGTACCTATTATTGATTCTGAACCAAACCTGAAAATTTGACCGGTGACCCTGAAAGTAACCCTGTATAATAAGTATATCATTATAATTTCATTCGATTGAAGATGATATTGTGAAAAACAGAAAACAAAGCTGAATAATTTGGAAAATTGAGCGAGTTCAATTCAGAAGCTACTGTTTATCCTTTACAGTTTTCGATGTTGGGTGGCTCATCTATACATAAAATAGAACTCTAGAAGACGACACTCTGTCTATGTCTTGTGCGGCTTTCACACAAAAGCTACTGGACGGATTTTGATGAGACTTTTTTGTTATTTAGGTATTAGTTCCGTTGACATATAGGCTATAAATTATCTATATGTTGCAGTCGGTATCTCGACTTGAAATACAATATTGTAGGTAAGGTTGCCAACTGTACCATAATATATAGATAGTATTATACTATATTTCAGATCTATATACTATATACTGTTGAAGAAATATATAGTATATTTTTAAGACTGAAATATTTATATTGCAAATAGCGAAAAATCGTGATGAATTATTGATGCTCAATGCCTCGATGAGCTTTTTTTATTAGTTGACCCTGGCAAGCCTACATATTCTAAGCCTTGAGTACTAAGTATCAGTATACTATATTTTATTTTGAAAAATACTTTATTTCGCGCAAGATATGTTGGCAACCCTAATTGCAGGGCAAAATAAGGGATCGACAGTTCGGCTACATAACATTACACGTTACCATGACAACATATTTTCTAATAATGATAGGATAACGGCTGTCGGGTCAACTAGTTTATAAACAAGGCAATAATTTATATAACATCAAATTACGACACACAACGCCCCTCTAAAATCTTTAGTTACGCGAAACTGCTGGGAGCTATTAAAAAGTTAATAACATTCAGTAAGAACAATGGCGACCCTCCGATTCTCTCGTCTTGGGACGACCAGCATGACAGATACCCTTTAGTCCCCAGACTAAGCAATCCCATCAGACAGTAGCTGACTAAACCAAGTGCCTACTAAACCAAGTACTAACCTTACCTAACGCTGGATTAGTCTAAACGCCCATGGTACCATTGGCTCCTAGATAATCTATTACCGTGCACATTCAAAGAGAGAAAGGGTTTGCAATCCTACGAAAAATAGTATTTCCATTTATATCACACGGAGGTGAGAGAAGAAAGGAGATCAGCGCATCTGTATAGTATCTATGCGGATGTCTGTGGGCGTGGGTAGTCATGAAAATGGCTCCGACTGCTCGTAAGCCCCTTATATATTAAAAAAATTAATTAAAAGACAACGCCAAATTCACTAAACGACAGATTATTGTGTATAATAAACAAGTCTGGTTTAATGTTACATAACAATATGTAAATAAAACTTATTAGAATGTGTTGATTGCAGTGTTGAGATGGTACATGCTTGTTTGCAACTTACATTTGTCACCTTGACTCAAACTTTGACGAGAATTAACGTTTTATTACCATTTCAAAACGTTTTGAACTATATAAATCTAGTTTACTAACTACGATTAAATTATTATTGATTAATAACTTTCCTATGTTAAGAATAAATAATAATGAAACTGTAATCAATACTAGAATAGAGCAAAAATAGAGAGATTTATAACAATCATTATCAATTGTTATTGGATTTGAATATTTTTATATTAAACTGTACCTACATTGTTGTATTATGTACCTCAAAAGTTTTCCAATCTAAATCCATGATACTTCATTTACACACCTTTTGGTTTTTTTAATTTGTTTGTGTAATTAAAATAAATAAATAAACAATGAAAATAAATTCCAAAGTCAACATTTGTTTTTGTTTTATTTGGCAACATAAAGTGTTTACAAGTGATTAGAAGCTGTAATCTGATTAAGTCATAAAGGAGGAATGTAAACCGTTAAGTAAGAATTAAATAATAACTTACAAATATTAACTTGGTCGCCATGTTGTACGCACTGCGGGCTGTATTAGAGTGGCGGTCCTGCGCCTGCGCAGCTTGTCTGTCGCCACCGAACTGCCGCAGACTGGAAGTGACTCTCTACACTCGCTATTTCCTTGAACAAAAAAAAAATTGATTGTCTCGTATTCCCGCGATATCTCGTTTAGCGCATTATGCAATTTTCTTTATTATACTGCATTATAAAACTTGTACTGATGATCACATAATGATGTCTTCGGTTTACGGGAATATTATTCATTACAATAAAACAACTTTAACGGGTTTTATCGCGGTTTATTTAATTATTTAACGAGTCCGACATTTCAGAAGCTTTACTGCCGTTATGATGGTTGCTGTAATAAAACAACTTTAACGGATTTTATCGCGGTTTATTTAATTATTTAACGAGCCCCACGTTTTGAAAGCTTTACTGCCATTATGATGATTGCTGTAAAGCTTTTAAAACGTCGGGCTCGTTAAATAATTAAATAAACAGCGATAAAATTCGTTAAAGTTGTTTTATTGTAAATCGTAGGTACAAATCATTTATACATTATCACATTGTTATTTTGCATATTTGTTTATTCAAATACTAGTTGCGTCACGTGGTTTCTCCCGCATTACTCGCATTCTCCACAGCGTGTTTGTTATATACCATAAGCCTATATCCTTCAATAATAAAAGACGATATAACGCTGAAATAATTTATAATTTGGACTAGTAGTTTCAAAAAATGGCGCGTAAAACTAAATAAACAATTATTGAGCTTAATAATATTAATGTAGGATATTAAGATTTGTTTATCTGAAATATTTTTTAATTATTTTTTTATAACCGGAAGGATTAAATAAAGTTATGTATAAGAAATAATAAAAAAACAAACCTTTATTACATTGAAAAAGAACTAAAGAGTTAAGTAAGTACCTACGTGATCTGTTTTTCGCTTACATCTTGTATGTAATATTTTTTATTACTTTATATCTCCAGAACAGTTGAATGGATTTTTCTTATATTTTTATATTTATTTGAGGTATCGTTGGATATGTCTTGTCTACCTTAGTTGAGTATATAAGGTTACTCTTAAAAACCAGACATAGCAGGCGTGCACAGCTATTTTGTAGTAAATAAAAAAAATAAAGTCCACAAAATATACCATGAGGCATATTATCGAAGATGCATTTAAAAATAATATTAAGGTACTATGATTTATTTTTATTAAAAAAACCGTTTAGGATTATTAGCAGGGCAAAGTTATCTTAATAACAATTTTTTAAATCCATTTAATACACTAGGTATACAATACTAATATCAAAAAGTATACCTACAGGGTTAGTTTTTGGCCAAATTTTCAGGATTGGTTCAGAATCGATAATACATTCGATTTATGATAAATATAAAAAATAATAAAAATTAATAAATAAACATATTTCTTGGTTACCACGTGGCATCCAACTAGCGGTTCGCGAACCAGCCCACCAGAATACCAGTTCATCTTAAAATTTAACGTTAAGCAGCTATGTACTATAACTCGAAAAACCTCTCTCACTCAAACTTTTTAGGACCCCAAGACAGACAGAAGATAAGTAAACTATTTAATCCAATAGATTTAACCACCCAAAATTTAATTAATGAATGGCAAGATCGTTGGTCTAATCAACTAAAGGACGTCACATATAACTTTTTTCCATGCGTGCGAGAACGATTATCTAAACCCAGGCTCGAAGTTGATTATTACGTTTCTCAATTTCTAACTAGTCACGACAATTTTAAAAATAAACTCTTTAGTTTTAAACTGGTACCGTCACCCCTCTGTGATTGCTCAATAGAAGGCGACGAGCATGAACAAACCTCACATCACATCCTATGGGAGTTGGACATCTTTGGCAAGTTGAGAGAAATGTAATGCTTGATAACATTCGTAGTGTTACCGGTGTAGTTTATTATAGCGACCTTGTGATCAATTTAAGGAACTTTCGTGCGTTCGAACAATTTTGTTATAAATATTACTAGCATCAAATAAATATAACTCAATCATAATAATACCCCTGATAACAACAAAGTATACATATCAATTAATTTATTTATATTTCCGTGGTGCATAGTAGCCGGGCTTCATCTGGCTGCTCTCTCTACTTCTTGGCTTATTTAAGTCACTGCAATCTTGTACTGTCTCCCGCTTTGATTAGGGAGGGAAATTGGAATTACTTCATACTTTTCGCCTACTTTCTTCTGATTAAATTTGTTGCGGGTCCCAAGACAGATTTTGCTTTTCCCTCGGGCTCTCTGCGATCATATCAAAGGCTCAAGTGTGGTTGCCGCTGTCGATCTTGACGACACAGGAGTAGCAGCAGTGGTAACGAGTGGTGGGCCAAAGTCCGATAAAAAAAAATAGCGATTCGCGAAGGCCGGCGTCCCTGACCTTGAGGTCGATACACTCTGTATGCGAACAACGATCGATGTATTTTTAAGGACCATTTCAAATCGATTTTTATTAAACAAAAATAATACAATTAGACGATAATATTTAAAACACATTATTGTGGGTTGACTTTTAGTTCCTTATTTAAACATTTGAGCGGTGACCAAAAACTAACCCTGTATAATTAATGAATTGAATATTACAATAAATACATATTTTTAAGCTAATGCATTTCCATTTCATCAAGCCACCTGATAGACTAAATATCATTACTTACCTACTAACAGAATTTCTTTCAGCTAAATAATTTTTTATTTTACTTTCTTGCTAACCCAACTTATAAATATAAAACAAAGTTCCGTCTGCGTAAAATATAACAGATATATAACAGATATAACAGATAGGGGTAAAAATAGCGTATAATATGCTCTTACGCACGCTATTTGTAGCATCGGTGATTGGTTATTTTGCGACTATATCGAAGTCACCACTACTACAGACTGTTTATCGGTAACATAGCCCCTGATCACGCTTGTGTGCTAGTCTTACCCCAAATCACTCAAAACATATTTTTTACCAAAGTTAGACGTTAACGCTTTTATTAGTGTACATTGAGATTTTTATCCAGAAACAGCAAAACTTGTTTTAAACGAAATTTGGTTACTGCTAGTCTCACCCCTTGCCGTGGCGAAAAACAAACAGTTTTCTTGGGAATCTATTTTTATTTAATTAAGCCGCTTGAAAGACATAGAATAATAATATATTCACATTCATACATAAGATTATTAATCTAATATTATGATTAATTATATACCTAATTCATTATTAATCAAGCCTAGAACAATGATTTAGACAACATCCAACACTAGCAGGAAACTATGTTAGTCTCACCCCATCTCACCTTGTACTATATTTTATTTCAATTAATGATAGCTATGTTTGTATTGGCACAGCAACTCGTAGCCCGATCTCTAGTGAAATATGTAAACTAGTCAAAAAAAATAAAGGAGTAGTAAACGAAAGTAGACACTGAAAAAACGTGCGAAATTTAAAAAATATGCGCATGGCAGCCCCAAATTGTATAGGGTTCTAATTGGAACATTTCTTTTTGATACTTAAAATCTTATATTTATGTTTACTCCCTGGAAGATATGAAATATTGACCATCTAACATAATGCGTGGAACGTCAGTATTCGATAAATATCTTCGATAGCGTGTTTTAGACATAGCACGAAAAGTAACAGCGAATTCAAGTTCATAAGCTTTACCAATCTAGTTTCATAACACCCATGCGTCGCCACGCCTACGATCAATTTAATTGCTCTCGCCAATAGATGATTCACATCAAAATATAATATATATACTCTATTTTGCCTATCTTATGGTCTCTTTTATAGTATATGACGACAAACTGTCTACTTTCGTTAGCCAGATTATAAGTCTTTTTACTGTGTGATCATTGATGTCACATCCAGTAACTTTAAATCTTTGTGTGTGTCCTTGTAGGCGAATGCAATTTGAACTTTGTTTGTCCCTAATAAGTGATAAGCTTTATTATTACAAATAAAACAACGCATATTTATGTATACATACATACACTTGGTTACCTGTAACCCAAGAACATAGTGAGCCTACAGCAGCAGTCAAGTCAAGTCAAGAGTTATCTATGATTATTTAATAAATCATTAGTCTAGCTTTGAACTAAGGAATATTTCGATGGTGATTTATCGGAACCGTATCCGAAACCAGAAACTTAAGTAATTTAATTTAATTTAACGGAACCGAAATCGGAACTGAAAGCGAAACCGAAGGTGAAAGAGAGACGATGAAAGAGAGGTTAGTCAACAGGTGATAGTCAATAGGAGGACAACGCCTGGCCCACGCGTTGTACGTGCGTCGTTTATTGTCAACTTACAAAGTTGACTAATTCACTAGTAACAGACACAACATAAAGCTTACATTTGAATGCCATTCGTTAAGTTGAATGGGAGTGGAGTCAGCATCGAGTCGGATTAGAGTGGTGGAGTCGATATAGTGTGCGAACTCTTTTATCGTGTTCTCCGAGGTACGGAGGTGTAAAACTAGCGCTTGAAAACCGTACTACAGAAACATACACATGCTCTTGAGGAAAGAACGTGTGAGCAGGCTTTTCTTAAAACTACTATTCGTAACTTACGGTAGGCTCGTCGTCAAAATGCCTCTAAAAATGGATCCCAGTACTTCAGAACATTCATACGAAAACGCTAAAAACGTTTTTATCTTTAGAGCTCCGATTTAAACATGGACCTCTATTTAAAATTAAATACATCGAGAGAGAAATTATTCGAGAAGACGAACGTCTAGGACTGTACACCCACAAATGAAAAACCCTTAATCAAATACTTTATAAGTCATCATGGGGTTATTGGTAGTTCTAGCACCACTACTCGGCAAGGCTGTGTACTAAGGTTCGCGAATCGCTTACCTTACCTATTTTAGATTCTGGTGTGATTCTACAATAATCTTAGGTTGGCTCGCCATCCCTTTTATTCTGTTAAAACCTTTTATTAAACATCGAGACAACGAGATACAGTGGAGTCGAAGGACAACCCGGATGATCTTGTTTCCAGTGGCGTTCCGGCCGACAACATCATAGGTACTTCACTTCATAGACGTATTTTATTAGTGACGACTGATGAAAATAACCGTTCATGTAGTTCATTCGCACATAACCATTTTTTCATCATTTATCAAACATACGTAATTTATTTGATAATCATTAATTCATTTCATCCTTAACTAAAGAACAAAACTCACCCTTTACCAAATAAAACGGCGGTAAA
>LUGF01034276.1:19319-31788 GCA_001625245.1 Calycopis cecrops | reverse complement strand
CGAAATTGGTTTACGGTTGAAGGCGTTATATATAACGCCTCCTGCGGACTCCTACCCTACCTCTACCGAGTGGATTTTCGCCAGCTGTTTCCTGTCGGACACGCTCCGCCATCTCCTTTCGGGATATCACGTCCTCACAAAATAAGACCATAGCCGCCCAGGATTCGTCATTCTCGAGCATAAAATGAACAATCCTCGGCAGCGAGAGGTCCTCAATCTGGAGCACTGATTGAAGGTCTTCACGCTGCAGCGACCACGCAGGACATACTTCGAGGGTATGCTGGGCAGTGTCCTCTGCTGTGCCACAAGCGTGGCAGATCGGATCGGGCTCATAGAGGTTATCTTATTTACTTATTTAATAATTGATGTACATGGAAAAAAACTTATATACCTACTAAACAGAGATAGATTACAAGGCAAGTACAATGGTACAACTTAATCCATACAGGGATCTCTTCCAGCCATCCATTAATATAGAGATAAACCTAGTAGTCCTGCTATGAATAATGGCCGGACCACGTAGATTACGATACCAGCTTGAAGATTCACAATCCATCTTTGAAGACATAGCCTCCACCTCCTATGTCTGGTAGTATTATTTTGAAAAAGTTGTAAAATTTTAGCAATAGGTACTCACAACTTTTTGTGCTATATATGTAGGAAAAGATAGAGTTTTGCAGCGGCATGGAGCCGGTACACCGGAGAGGTACCTCTCGCCCACACGACACCGGCGTAAATAGAAGGGAAGGGAAGGGAATAGAGGAACTGAGCAGTCGGAGCCTTTTTAAGTTCCCAATAGGGGGTATAGGGGTATATAGTATAACTTTGTATTTTTTTTTATGGTATACAATAAAAAAAATACAACTATAAAAAAAATAACAAGGTATTTATATTAACCTAAGGGCAATACCCACAACTTTTTGTAGTAAATTATAACAACCTTGGAAGTTCCTAAAGACCACGTAGGTATCTTTTACATTGTAATACAACCTCTCTTATAAAACTTGTTTTTTTTCACTGTAACTTTTTGTTTCGCAAGTTGATCCTATGAAATTGTACACTATGTCCCTGAAATAATTACTTTGTCAAGTCCAATATTGAGAATGATTAATTTGTAAATTTTATAATATACTAGCTGCGTCCCGCGGTTTCACCCGCGTAACTTTCGATCCCGTGGGAATATCGGGATGAAAAATAGATGTTGGCTGTTTCTCAGACCTACTCAATATGCTCACAAAATTTCATGAGAATCGGTCAAGCCGTTTCGGAGGAGTATGGCAACGAAAACTGTGACACGAGAATATTATATATTAGATTACTTAATAATTTTCAAGGAATTTAGAGGATAAATTTATATTTTTATTAAATAAAGCTTCAACATCTCGTAAGGGGTAGATCCACGTTGCATTACCGAAATGGGTAGAATGGGTAGTACTTTCACTCACATGGAAGTGTTTTTTTTTATTACAGTACCTACATAATTAAACTCCTAAAATGCATTCAGAATATAAAAAAAAACAGATATTTTATTATATTTATTCTTAGATCATTTAGTAAATTTATTACTTCAAGAAAAATGCGTGACATTGAGATTACGTAATGCACATTCTTCGGCATAAAATTACACATCGTTAGAATGAGAAAAAAGTAGCGACTTGTGCCAAACGCAATAAACTGTGTCGTTGACATCACAAGCGGAATAGGTAATTTTACACCGTATACCTATATCACCGTGTTTTTATGGTATAGGGGAACAAACGAACAGACGGAGTTATTTTCATGACTACCGACGGCCATAGACATTCGCATAGAGGCTATACAGATGCACAGCCTTCCTTCTCCCACCTCCATGGGCCACCGTGTGTTGAAATCATATTCTTAAGCATATTTTTGTGGCACGAGGGTTAAGGCCTTCGTCCTTGGTCATAAGAAATCTAAGTATGTGACCCTACCTACGCACGAAAAGATTGAAGTCAACACTTATCGTACTGCTGGCTATGGAGTTCTTTTTTTTATAGTATAAGGGGGCAAACGAGCAGTCGGAGATATTTTCATGACTACCGTCGCCCATAGACATCCGCATAGAGGTTATACAGATGCGTTGCCCCCCTTCCCCCTCCCTTTTTCGTGTAAGCGAGAGGTTCGTTCTTGATGTACAGTTTCTCGATGCTGACTACTTGAGGCAATTCAAATCACGAGGCAACCGGTATCTTCTAGGCATGCGCTTTTCATCGCTCTCCATCAGGGAGACACTTTCCTAAGGTGAACCGAATGATGGTTTAAAAAAAACCGTGTGGTTTTTGCTGCTGGTTTCGGCATATCCATTCAATTTCACAAGAGGCACAAACTACTCCTACTCGTCCTACTTTCTTCTGATTAAATTCGTTGCGGGTCCCAAGACAGATTTAGCTTTTCCCTCGGGTTCCCTGCGATCATATCAAAGGGTCGAGTGTGGTTGCCGCTGTCGATCCTGGCGACACAGGAGTAGCAGCGGTGGGAACGAGTGGTGGGCCAAAGCCAGTTAAAATAAAAAAGAGGCACAAATGCATCTCCAAGCCCCTAGTATCCCGGTTATATGTGAGCGTCAGCGATCACCTACTCCCATAATATTATGGTCTATGACATGCCTAGCCATATACCTACGGATAATTAGACACCTAATATTTGCGCTTGATGTTAATTATGCTGGTACTAATGTCCATATTTGTTTGCTCGCTTGATGCAAGCAAATATGGACATTGGTACCTATTTAATATTATGATTTTTCAAATTAAATTGTACTTAAAATAAAAAGGAAACCTACTATCGGTATTCTGCATGGACAAAAAATAAATTCTTATTCATTTCACAACGTTTAATTATCAAAATAACTATTAATTACATCATTATTTACAAATTAAATTACACATAATTTATTTTAAGATATTAAACCTAGACTTTACTCCAAATGTTCTTGTGACTAAAAAACTAATTATAACTATAAACAATGGCATGTTTTATACAGATTTATAAAAAAATAAAAAAATTCTCGTCGCTAATTAACAACATGGGGGCAATATGTCATGACATGTTTAGAGAAATATATTCCTCTTTATAATTAAATTAATTATTTATTGCATTCGCTTCATATTAAAATGGTGGAAACATTGTTTAATATAACTTAGTTTTAACATATGGAATTTTAAAGCCTGTCGTATGTCCGTGACACTGCCTGTCAAATGTATTCGAACGGTATGTAACACAGCCTTCTTACAACCAGAAGGGGCAACTGTGGGAGGCACATGACGAAGAACATAGCGAACGGGCTGAAAAGTATGCAGGAGCCCAACCACGCCGCCAGGAACCACGCGGGTATGATTGGCACCTGCTCCATTATGGTCGGATTTGACTCAGTGACCCAAACGTTCATGTTTGCCTACGAACTATACATGACTATGTCTAGTGTAGAGTTGTCGTTGCGTTCGATGTGCGTGCCATTAAGAACGCCATCTGGAAACAAAAGAAAAACGTTTTGTTAGCTTTGATTTGAAGCAATCGTTGGACTTTTTATTAGTATAGGAGGGCAAACGATCAGCCGGAGCCAGCTTTACAGATGCGCTGCCCTCCTTTCTCCTTCCACTTCCATGGGCCACCGGCTTCTTACACACCACACGAAACGCAACAGTACAGCTGTCACTTTACGCCGGTCTCGTGTAAGCGAGAGGTACCTCCCCGGTAGTGCCGGCCCAATTCGACTGCATGCAAGCACGCAGTGTGGCACTACCTATTACCAAATGGATGGACGGATACGAACATACTAGCGGCAGGGATACGTTTCGATGTATATTCAACGGCCTATCTGCGTCCAGTGGCGAGATTGTATCTTTTCAAACGTAGCAAATTCATGACGAGGGCCTTCTGTCTATAAATAAGTATATAGCAGTAAGTTTCTCTATGTTGGTAGGACAATGAATGTTACACCTGAGGTAGATGTGCCATTTTACGACTGGCCACCCTTTTGTACCACTGTCCTACGAAAAAGTATATAAATTGATGAAATGGTTGCTGAATCGTTGGTCATGGCCGCTTCACTGTGAGTGTATCCAATACACTGACAGCAAGATACAAGAGTCAATTGAAGAATAAGCGTCCGACTATTGTTGACCGAAGCTTTGCTTTAGTTTTAAGAGAAAATGGATCGTTATCTAGTATATATTTATTTACAATACAACGTTACAGAGTTTACATTTTTTCTGCTCTTTGTGTTTGGTAATGCAAATTATTTGTACAGACATTTGATGGTAAATACCTAGGTCTAAAGTCTTTTGTTAAACCAAAGATCTCTTTTCCACTCGTTTCATTTTCATGATTAGCATGTTAATATTAATAGCAATATTCGCTAGTAACATGCTCGTAATTTGTATGCTTGTAAATTAACGACCTGCTGGCGCGGTGGTAACAGAGCTCGAGTAAGAGGAGTAACGTCATGGTTGTTTATCTATGTATTATATGTATTTCTATCTAATATATAAAATTTTCGTGTCACAGTTTTCGTTGCCATACTCCTCGGAAACGGCTTGGCCGATTCTCATGAAATTTGTGTTTGTGAGCATATTGAGTAGGTCTGAGAATCAGCCAACATCTATTTTTCATCCCGATATTCCCACGATCGAAAGTTACGCGGGTGAAACCGTGGGGCGCCGATAGTAATAAATAAATTTAATACATAAATTTCTTATATTTATAATAATTAAACTAACTGTGCCATGCGCGCGTTGCTACGCCACAAACATATAAATCAGCATGAACTATCATAGTAATAAAAAAAATCTTTGGAATGACAGTGGCGCCCCTATAAAATTTCAACCCAATGGGTTCAGGTTCATAGTTACCCGTTTTCCCATAGGAATGAAGCATTTTCCCGCAGTAAGGAATAGCCTATGTTAATCGTGACAATGTAGCATTTAAATGGTAAAAGAATTTTTGAAGTCGGTTCAGTATTTTCGGAGCCTATTACACATACACATTATTACAGTACATACATACAAATCTTTCCTCTTTATATTATTAGTATAGATATGAAATATATTTTTGTTGTCTAGTACCTCAAGTTCTTGCGGTACTTAGCATGGGGACTAACTTATTATATTAGTAATGTGACACTATCGAACAAGCTCAAGTATCATGAAATGGGACTGTAACTGATACGAACAATTCATTTGATAAATGAAAACAGAACTGGGGTGCTGGCGCGTACGTTTTAATTGGATTGCATCGAGTGTTGTGTTGTGACATCTGAACATATTACTTTATATCTAACACTTCATTGACTATAAAAATATATACGGAGAGTACCCGCAAAGTGGTTCGTAATGACACAAGAGGCGTGTGTGTGTGTGTGTGTGTTTAATAAACGAGGCCTCTTTGCTTGGTTTTGCAAAATATTTTATAGTCTTGAGCAACGAATTGAAGGGCACATCAAAGTACTATACGCATTAGAGGATTCTAACGTCCTCATACGTTAAAATACGTCAAGCGGTTCAAGCTATATCGGGAGACATAGAAATCTACATACACATACATACGCTGGCAAAGCCTTAAATTAATCTGTTAGGTCATTATTGAAAATACGCCAATGCAAATTTTATTTTTTATTATAACTTATTTTTATTCTAACAGACCATTATAAATCTCACCAAATGGTGATAATGACAATAAGATACCTTAATAAATGCCGCAGGTAGCCGGACATAGGTACTTAGATGCATTGCTCGTTCAAAACAAACCATGCATCACGCCAGTATTTTGTACCGCGATCATGTGTCTTAAAAAATCATATATTTTTTTACATTCAATTATATCAGGAGTTCGTCAGTTTTGCATTTGATAATAGTGATTACACTACATCTCTATAATAGTGATGTTACACTACACCTCTATGATAGTGGTGTTACACTGCATCTCTATGATAGTGATGTTACACTACATCTCGATGATAGTGATGTTACACAGCAACTATGTATCCGAAGCCCGTATTAATAACATGCCGCGGTAAACAAAACTTTCGTTTTAGATTCATTAGGGGCGAGCCTGCCATTGACAGCGCCCGTGTAATATCCCCTTTATAGCGTACCGGCCGTAATTGGAACTCCACAGTAACTACACACGGTTTAATCAAAATTACCATCTACATTACTGAGCATTAGCTTATTAACGTTATAACTTGGCTAAGCTTCTCAAAATCAGGCTTGGATAATAAGGTCATAGTTTGCTAAGATGATTCGAGATGCGCCAATGCATTACCATATTGTTTTATTAAAAAATATGTAAATTTTTACGATACTATAGAGCTTAAAAAGTTATTTCTAGTTTCATATGTTTCAAATTTTTCTTTTTTTTTCATTTTCATTCCAGTTTGATCATTTGGCTTCTATAGACGGATGGAAAAAAAAGTGATCCTATAAAGGTTCTTTTTTTTCCCATTGAGATAAGGAACCACAAAAATTTAAATCCCCTTCGCAATCAAAATAAAACTTTACTTTTCAAACTGATTGACTGTGAGTATTCCTCTCATTGGCCCCTTTATACTTTTTTTTTTGTCTCGCGGGGAAATGCCCGGACCGAGGGTGAGGTCCAGTGGATGTGTGTGGGGCTCCCGGATAGACCGAATACCCACTAAAACCCCGCGGGTGCCATCGGCCGCCTATACTGAGGTGCCCCGGATCTGTCAGCAACAGGGCACTGCCCCTTTATACTACAGAAATAATAATAATAGGCAATACGCATATTTCAATGTACATATTTCTTCGCGATCGGCGTGTATGTGTGAAGAGAGTTATATATGTGGTGGATACAAGGCATGTGTGTAGGGCTCGTCATATGTGGCATTATTCTGTTTTTATGGTATAAGGAAGCAAAAGGAGCTGCCGGAGCCATTTTCATGTCTACGAACCCCCATTGACATCCGCATAAAGATAAACAGATGCGTAGCCCTCCTTCCTCTTCCGACCTCCATGGGCCACCGGCTAAACCGCACAAAACGCCACAGCACAACTGTCACTTCACGCCGGTCTCGTGTAAGCGAGAGGTACCTCCCCGATCGTGCAAGCCCAATTCCGCTACATGCATGACACTACCTCTTCCTGTTTTTTATATTAAAAATAAATCTGTGAATGATAAAAAGTCACATAGGATTATGTGACTTTTTATCATTCACAGATTTAAACACGATTTTAACACGAGCCTAAAAAGTTATTTATAGTAAGTAGGTACTTTTGTACAGCTTAGAATCGTGCCCCGTTCGGATTCGACTCTCAGTTCTGCAAAATAACACCGCGATTACGAACGAGTTACAACCCAACCCATACGAGTCTGATAATACTGGCAGACCCGCCCACTGAGTTGTCTTTCTATTTTTATTGGAAAGAAAAAAAAAAAAAGTCCACCGGCTACTTATACGTGCGCTGTATAAGTAGCCGGTGGACCATGGAGTAGGGAGGACGGAAGAGGGCAACGCATCTGTGTAACCTCAGCAGATGTTCACGGGCGTCGCTTGTCTACAAAATGGCTCCGTCTACTCGTTCGCCCACTAGTCGATATAAAACTCTAAAAATCACTATTGCTTCTATTAACGTTTGATGAAATTAAAATTTCATCATTAATTTTCTTACGCAGCATTAGTATTCACTTCGATTGAGTTTTGATTTCAAAAAAATGTCATTTGCATAAACATTAACGTAAAAAAAAAAAATATTTTGTAAATTGACATTGCCGCTCAATGTCAATTTACAAAATATTTTTTTTTTATTGACGTCATTTGAATTTGTCCATTAACCTTGTATTGAAATATTATTTCCCAAATAGTCTTAGTGCTAAATTGTTTGTGTTAACTTTATTGGTATATTTTGAAATGTAAATTTGTAATTTCTGAAATGAAAGCAATAATTCGCATATTTACAACATGATTACATTTCAATTGCCCGCTGTATTAAATAATGCAATGACTGTAATAATCATAAGTTTATGCGAATTACTAGGTAATTGCAATAATACAATTTTGACAGGTTTTATCGCGGTTTATTTAATACAAGCTGTGCCCCGCGGTTTCACCCGCGATTAATTTCTAAGAAATCCATATAAACTTCAACACCCTATTTCACCCCCTTAGGGGTTGAATTTCAAAAAATCCTTGCGGATTCCTACGTCGTAACATCTAGGTACCTGGATGCCAAATTTCAGCTTGATCCGTCCAGTGGTTTGGGCTGTGCGTTGATAGATGGCTATGTCACGTTTGAGTTTTATATATATAGATATCTCGAGTGGACTGATAGAAGTGACCGTGACCACGGTTGCTGTAAAGCTTTTGAGACGTCGGGCTTGCAAAAAATTAAATTATCCGCGATAAATTCCGATACAATTGTTTTATTGTCAGTGACTGTACTTTTGTCAATTATAATCATAATGTCGAACCGGCAATTGTGTTAAGTAAGCACAGATTACTGTGTGTACATGTAGTATTTGACAATATAATAAAATATATATGTAATAAAATGTAATAGTATATTTAGACGACCAGGCTGGCGCAGTGGTACAGGGCTCGGATTAGTGGAGCATGTTGCGCCAGTGGTCGCGGGTTTGAATCCCGCCTTGGTCATGGATGTTTATATATGTATTATATGTATTTCTATAATAAAAATCTTAAACATATAAAATTTCTTAAATTTAGAAAACATATTAAATACCTATATTCCGTTGTCTAGTACCCGTAACACAAGTCCATACGGTACTTAGCACGGGGCCAGGCTAACGTGGTGTGTAAAAGTCCACCGATATTTATTTATTATTTATATATTATTTATTTTATTTAATAGTTCATTTAACAGTTTCTTCCGGCCCTAAAACTAGTTTTATTGGTATACGCTAATAAATATATGGGATATAATCCCACCTTATGGAAAACATATATGCGACGTACAACAGACAGTAATGTTCAAAGTTTAAGGCCTGAACTTTAATCACAACTGAGACATTGTGGTTTGACCGTCAAATGTGAAAGATTTCCAAACTAAGCGAGAATTTCGAAGTGCTTGAGACTCCTCGACTTGAAGTATTTGGTCCTTTACTAAACTGAAACGCTTTCGAAATAAGACGTCGACTGCGTTGGACAGGGGGTAATATTTTTCGAGAGTATGGGCCTTGTAGTCTAGTGGTAGGCATGTGACCATAGACTATGATTCCAGGTTCCGGGTCAGATCAAAAATTGTTACAGTAATTATTTTTAAACAGCAGTGCAGCCAACATTGTAATGTGATAGCTCACTCTAACGACAGCATGTTACAATGTTGGCTGCACTGTTGGGTGTAGGTTTTATTGCGGCATGTGTCTTCTGCAGCCTAACAACAACAACACCAACATATCTTCAGTTTCCTAATGAGATGGGCAAAGACAAGCGAGTGCGAGTGAAGGAACAAGACAAATATGCATAGTTGTCTATGTGTCTGTAAGTATATGTGTACAAATATGTATAATTTCTCTTGCTCCCTCCACATTCACAAATCTGCATACAAAATATAAATATAGTATATAGTATCAATGACTTTGTCAACAATAGATATTATGTTACGCCCTTAGTAACCGCTGTTGAAAATTGAAATCAGTTCCGCATTCTGAAATCGCGACCAAAACTGCACACATTGACAAGTTTAACTAATATGTAGTAGGTACAGAGATACAAAACGTCATACAAGTGAAGAAATGGAAGGCGAAGTTCAACAGGTTACAGGACCAACTGCGAAACGTTCCAAATGACACGTATTCGAGTCTTCACTTCGCGCTGGCCCATACATAGTATCTGCTTCATTTTTTGAAGTAAAACTTCTATACGAGCGCTTTATGTGAGGAGTAAACTGGCGATATCGTTACAAAAATCACATATCGGGCGTGGCCAATGGAAATTCAAATTCGATTTAAGTGAAACTTGTTTGTATTTAAAAAATAAATATCATGACATGTTATGTAGCTACTAATCAATAATTAAGTTTCACTTCAGTGGTGTGGTCTAAAGCATACACTTTTATATATAATATCATTGTGTTGTATACCGCAGTCCCTGCAGCACAATTGTATTATTAATGTAACATAAACACACCATATCTGCAGTCTATATTTAAAACTTGGCCGAATTCCATTTAACATCTCTTTGTTGCATCGCTGTCGATGTACACGTGTGTGAATGCTTTAATTATACTTTTTTATTACCTTTGCCCCCATTACGAAATCATTCGAAGGGAACCGGCATGTAAAGAAAAGAATATAATATATTTACTGCAATCAGTGTTTTGTTTCATACAACGTGGGGCCAAAAAGTAAATAAATACTAATAAAAAATATGTCATTACTTTGGAGAAGTTAGCTTAAGTATTTTGAAACCATAACATTTATGTAGTTACGCATTACTTAATGTGATTTCGCAACTTGAAAAAAAATTGCCTACATTTTATTTTAATAATATTTTTATACGTTGGTGAAAAACTGCTTTAGTTGATGATATAGAATCAATGTTACTATGATATCAAATCAGGAAACCAATCTAAATTACAAGTTGATTTTCCAGCATTTACATAAAAATGTATAATGGACGAGCTATGTTTTTTAACTTGATATGGAATAAACCGTTAACTGATTGATTATAGGTAGAGATTTGGTATCGTAGTAACAGTTCTTTAAGAAGAGCATCTCAATCCCATTGTAATACATTTTCAGTTTTCAAAAAATCAGGCGAAATAATAGGCATAGAAACTTGGTGTCATATTGAAATGCTCGTAGTTAACAGGTTAACACAATCTTCTTTCTGGTCGCCACGTTAGCTTTTTGGGCCGAAAATGAATGGTCGCCTTTCATCCAATGCATTCAGCAGCTTTTGCGTGATAGAAGAACAAGCATTCAAAATTATAATATAAGTTGGATAACAGCGGGAAATGCATGCGAATCACCAGATGGCTAGTAACAGTTATTCATCTATATTATACAGAGTTGCATTGGCCTCCTTTATACGTTGAAACATTACTGGACCGTCATAACACAACGTTTAAAAACGCAACAAGAAAAGAGTTGTGTGTTTTCAAAGTGATGGATAGATTATTACTAACTACTAACTAACTAACAGTCAATATCTACCACGAGTTAATTAACTTATGATTTATTCATACACACATCGGTCAATCCATTTAACAGGTACGTTGCTACAGACCTGCGCACACAGACATCATCAATCTTATAAAACCTCTTTCTTTGCATCGGGGGTTAGTTAAAAAAAGCAATAGCTTGCCTTTCCGGTGGCCCACTGAAATGGGGATGAAGAAACAGGGCATTTCCATGCATTATATCGTTTGCCCCATCATACCCACTATAGAAATAACAATAATAGCAAAATGAAATGATTAGGAAAAACAACCGACGTGTTTGCATGAAAAGAGATATGAATGTGGAGAATGCGAGACAAGCGTAGGGGTCGTGATATGTGGTACACTTTTCTCCCTGTGTACTGACTGGTGTTTAGATGTGTGTATGTATGTGTATATCTTACATTTATATGAATAAATAAATAAAACTTTATTTGCAAGAATATGGTATAAGGTAGGTTTTACAATATTTTTAAGTAGGTACTCAATATTCTGCCTATAGTGGCGTGCAAATAGTATATAATATTACAAGATAACATTATTTTTTTCATTTTATTTATGTAATACTAATAAAATCATGCACTTATTAATTATCATTAATAGCAGGATAAGCAGAAAAAATAAAAAAGCAATCAGAAGATCACTTTAAGATAAGCAATTCAATATCGTATATAAATAAAACATCCCTACTAATATTATAAATGCGAATGTAAGTTTGTTTGTTACCCTTTCACGCGAAAACTGCTCAACCGATCATCATGAAATTTTGTACACATGTTCTTGGAGGTATTAGAAGTAACATAGGATAGCTTTTATCCCGAAAAAATGTTCCTGAGGGATGCCATGGAATGATTTTCCACGATATCGAAATTTACGCGGGCGAAGCCGCGGGGCGCAGCTAGTGTTTTATAATGTAGTTCGTATGTATTTCTAGATACCTTTTGATTGATATGATCCTGTATCATATTTCCTTGCGAAAAACATGAGCACCTTGTAAAAACCCCAGAATAAGATAGAAGTTTCGCGGAACTATCAATTGAAACATTGATATGGCTGTTTATAATTTTATTTAAAATGACTGTTATGCTGCATTTTTTTTGTATGGTATAGAGGGGCAAACGAGCAGTCGGAGCCATTTTCATGACTACCGACGCCCATAGACATCCGCAAAGAGACTATACAGATGCGCTACCCTCTTTCTTCTCCCACCTCCATGGGCCACCGGAAACTCACACACCGCACGAAACGCGACAGCACAGCTGTCACTTTAGGTCGTGTAAGCGAGTGGTACCTCCCCGGTCGTGCTGCCC
>LUGF01034275.1:181735-198350 GCA_001625245.1 Calycopis cecrops | reverse complement strand
CCACCACACCAGCACAATGTTATAATGAGATTTTACGATATCGATTTGAATATTATAACATCATGTCAAATTGCTTAAATTGAGTTTTTTGTTGTCTGAGCTATAACAATAGTTATTATAAGTCAAATATTGGAAACATAAGTAGAATGTTACAACATTAGTGTAGATAAAGGCATTTTACCTGCGGCAAAAAAAGGAAGCTTATATCATCAAGCAAACATCACACAGCAATTTTTTTATTGAATAAACTTTATCATAATAAATAAAGTTGCTTCTCCGCTGAATTATTCAGCTAAGCTCTATTACTTCAGAACTCGAGAAAGTTTTTTAATCATATTACAAAATTTCGCACGCCTAATCTTATAAAAAGTTCCTAGAGTATTTTCCCAGAATTTTTACTATTTAATATTAATTATAATTGAACTAACAACATCATGTCATAGTTGTTAATATTTGGTATTTTTAAGCAAAATAGTTTGGAAGTAAAATAAATTCATAAACCGCCTTCTATGCTACTGCAGCTTAAAATAAAGATACAATGATTTAGATATTTAATTCTTCAAAATAATAAAAAATTAATGATATTCTTGAAGTCGTTGCCAACTAGGGTTTCAAAGGTTAGTTCTATAAGTAACTCCGTTTCTGCGCGACGCTGCATTTTTTTATGTTATAGGTGGACAAACGAGCAGTTGCATCCATTTTCATGACTACATACGCCCATAGACGTTCGCATAGCGGTTATACAGATGCGCTGTCCTCCTTTCTCCTCCCACCTCCATGAGCCACCAGCTACTTATACACAGCACGAAACGCGACAGCGCAGCAGTCACTGTACGCCGGTCTCGTGTAAGCATTTTTTAGCCTTTGTAAGTAATTTTATTAAGTAACCCTTGAATTGCTATCATTTTGTATAGTAACATCACTCGTTACTCACACACGAAGTGAGATTTTAGAAACGTAGCGAGACAACAAGGTGCATAAAAACAGCGTCTGCATCGTCACGTGACTGGAGTTTCCTCTTTATGAACAAACACGGTTGTGAACTCTTATAGATTCGTCATGTCTGTCTGTCTGTCCGTCCGTACCAATTATTTTTTTCGAAACTATTGGGGTTGCGTAGTTGAAACTTTGTATATTGATGTATTCTGTAAACAGCTATTTGAATTTTGAACAAAAATAAATTTACGCCTTATTAAGGTTAAGGTGGCGGGCAGCCGCTGGATGCAACTGGCTCGTGAACCGTGACCTTTGGTGCTCCTTGGAGGAGGCCCACGCCCAGCAGTGGACGTCCTTCGGCTGATGATGATGAAGGAGTAAATTTCAAAAATAGAATATATTTCTTAAATTTATCGTATTTTCGTAATCACTTACCCCAATTGACCAAATAACTGATCCTCTACCTCCATTTGAAACCGATTAGCTTTGAATTTAAGCGAACATTGTTCCAGAAAGTCCCTGACGCTCGGAAAAACATACCCTTTCCATTAGCATTAAAATTACATAAATTTATGTATGAAAGGGTAACCGGGACATATTCAAAATATAGACCCGGTTTTATTTGGGCCTTTAAATTAGTTTAATATAAATTAAAGCAAACAAAAAGTAGTACAAAATCTATCTATTTATATTGTATCCTGGTTATAGTTGTAGTCAGTTTGGCCGACAGTCAGTAACCAGTTGAATTTATTTAATAGCCTTTGACATAAAGCTGGGCAGCGTCTGGTCGCTGCATGCAGCGTCTAAAAATCACCTAAATCGCCGATCGCCAATGCTAATGTGTGCGGTGGCTTTAAATTAAATTTTAAACATATTCGTATCTCAATTTATATGGAGGATGGACTGAATAATCAGGTATAGTTATGAGGAAAAATCGTGGAATTTCAAAATTCTCTAGAAAATCTCCTAAGGTTGAAAATGGAATCCTCAAATAATACAAAGCATTTTAATAACTCGACCGTGCGAGGCGGTCCGTCACACAAAAAGATTCATATGACGGACGTCACATCAGGCTAGCGTAAAATATTTACTTAAATTTTAATAACCGCGGCTGTATAGCGTAAGATACATACATTAGAAGAAAAGGGCATTTTTTATAGCCACAGTGGCGTAACTACAGAGTGCCAAGTCGGCAAAATTCCCCGGGCCTCCAGCCGGAAGGGGCCCCCGTTTAGAGAAGAATCCCAACTCTCAACATTTATTATTAAACATTCAGTAATACAAATACAAATATTTTATTGGGCAAGAAATACTTAACATACATGATAAATACATTAATCACTGGCCTCCCTGTACTACACTAGGATTCCCTGTGTCGTGGAGGTCAGTCTCTTTCATCTTTAACACATGGTGTTTCGTTTATTTATTTATTTTCTATTCATTTACTTTTATGTACACCAAAATAACAAAGAAAAAATATAAATTTATGATACCAACATTTTTCTTGTGTTTCATTTATAGTAAAGTAGTAAGCATGTTAGTGTATGCGTGTGAATGTATGTAAGTATATGTGTGTCTTCGTGTGTGTGAGTGTGTGTATGTGTGTGTGTGTGTAAATGTGTATGTTTGTGTGCGCGTGTGTGTGCCGGTGTATGTGGCTGTGCGTTTGCGTGCGTGTTATAACGAAATTATAGAGATGAGTTTTTCTGTTTTAAAATAATCTTTCTCATGCAGCCATAAAGTTAATGACTTTTTGCACGAGTAACTTGTTTTATTAATTATTTCTAATTCATTATTTATTTTAGTATAAAAATAAGGTCCCATAAAAGCGTATGTTTGTTGAGCAAATTTTGTTTTAAAGTGTGGTTTAGTAAAAAAAGCTTCTTTATTTTGGGGGGCCCATATTCGATGAATTTATCACGGACCTCGAGCGGTATAGTTACGCCACTGTATAGCTTATATGTAAATTATATGAGCATTTTGTTGATTTGCACAAAAGTGATGTTCCACTTAGCAATTTATCCAAGCGGTTTACGGCAAGAGGAAGAGAGAAGAAGAGAGTACAGGGCTAAGGTTGAACCGGTCGCGGTGGTAGATTTATTGAGGTTCAAAAAGTAATTTCTGTAATTCTATTTTGAATAAAAACGTTTTCATTTCATAAGAAGTATGGAATTTGACGAATGTCAGTTTAATACTGGGTTAATGCTTCGATAAAGTAAAGTTAATCTATATTTATTAATTAGGGGTTAGTATTTTTATTGATTTATTTTACTATTTCAATAGAAAGCATGGGACTATTTCTAGTTAAAATGAGTGTAGACCTTTTGCTCTCTTTTTTAAATATAGACACAGACATATTAATATGGGTCATAGGTACCTATTCCTAGAAACCTTTTCACAGACCCAAAAATTGATTTCGAGAATTGACATTACTAGTGTAATTATTTTAATAAAAAAAAAGTATTATTAGTTTTTTACGGTATAAGAGGGCAAACGAGGCAGTCAGAGACATTTTCATGACTACCGACGCCCATAGACATCCGCATAGAGCTAAACAGATGCGTTGCCCTACATCCTCCTCCCATTCCATGGGTCTCGTGTAAGCGAGAGGTACCTCCCAGGTCGTGCCGGCCCAATTCGGCTACACAAGTTAAACGGCTTTCAAAAGTTAAGATTCTTAAGACACCACTGTCGTACCGAGACTAAGACTACGACTGAAACTCACACAAAGACTAAAAAATTATCGAGTAAAAGCAGAACCAAGCAAATGTTTGATTTGGACTGCAAACGATTCTTGCTAAAATTGTACCTTCGATTGGTCTAAGCATAGATTTAGAATGTACAAGATACACAAAGTCAGAACAGAGGCGAGACAAAAAAATATTTGACAAATGTCAGAATTACCACAAAACACATATATGATTTCGTCATTAGTATGTAATCGGGCCGCTATGGCCTCTTACTAGCGTAAAATAATTGTCTCACATGTGCTTCATCTACTGTCTCTTTTCCTTTCCGATGATTGGAAGTTAATTTGAATGTCTGGCTCCCACGCTTTGTACATCTTTCACGTAGTGAAAACAATTCTAAATCTATGGGTCTAAGCACGCTGGACAGTTATTTATCATTCTGTGTTAACACGTCATGTTCTCTTATATTAAATTCTGACAGCGATATATTAAGGCGACAGCACAAACGAGACTTTTAGACGCGGCGACCGGCGACTTAGTCGCTTTTTTGAAGCTGAATGCAGCGACTAGACGCGGGGAGCGCACACTACAAGACGCCAAACGCTGCGATTTAGTCGCTAATGATTTCAATTAACGTCTAAATGCAGTCGCGAGATCATGAGACAGTCGCACGACTCTACTGCGACCGATCGACCGTCGTTTGTATTATATTTGTGCATAAAACAAAAAATAAATAAAACCCTCTGTTTTTTACAAACAATTTTATTAATTTTTCTTCAAATAACATTCTTTTTTTCGTGCTAAATTAAAAGATCTTAATAAAAGGATACATCTTCCGTGTTATTCGATTACATTATTAAGGTGTAAGGGTTCTCGTCGTTGGAGAAATGGTAAACACCCTATCATTACATCTGTCTGTAGGATCTCATTTGGGGTAACAGCTGACCTATTTACACTCGTCCCTACCTGGAATATAATAGCAAATAACAGCTAAATTAGTTATCGCTTCATATTCTTTTTCCTTTCATATACAAACAAGAATAATAATTATATATAATTATTCGATTACAATGCCATGTTTGCTCCAGCTTGAGATTGATAATAGTACGTTACGATACAAGGGAGTTAAAGTAGCGATTACCAAATAACCACGAAACTCCCGCGTATTGTTAACGATTTTTTAACACAAGTGTGATTAATCCCTTCAATGAACTAATTAGTATTAAGTGTTATATCATATTTTAGACCTCACAACTGAAGGAGTCCAGGGGATTATTAAAATAATATATTATATGAAATCTAATGATACTAATATAACAAAGCTGAAGAGTTTGTTTGCGAGTAAGTTATTAACTACCATTAAATCAAAATTAATAATGATTATCCTCAACGTGTCATAATCATCAAGATTTACCCCAACACTTGTATCATATTGATGATCAAAGTATAAAATGTCTAATTTACGACCAAGATATTGGTGCGTATGCAAATAGCGCACTTAGGTATTCTCAATAATTGCAATGTAACTAACTATTCATACGGTTGATCCAGAAAAAATAATCCATCTGTGTTTTGCTTAATTAATTATTAATTATTATAATCGTATACGTAAATAACACAACGGGATAAAAATACCTGTTGGCTAAAACAAAATGTTTTTTTTATTTATTTTAACAAAAAAAGTAACTAAACATGTTTATTCTGTAATATTACTAGCTTTTATCCGCGGCTTCGTTTGCGCTGAAGCCGTTTTTTTTACACCTCCTTTTTTCTTTCTTTTTTTACCTCTCCTCCCGCGACCCCTCCTCCATGG
Organism: Calycopis cecrops; assembly: GCA_001625245.1. Classification (NCBI taxonomy): domain Eukaryota; kingdom Metazoa; phylum Arthropoda; class Insecta; order Lepidoptera; family Lycaenidae; genus Calycopis; species Calycopis cecrops. The sequence continues at coordinate 192,911 of LUGF01034275.1, read as the reverse complement.
ACGCAACCAGAACGGGCTTTGGGGAAGCCCACTCGGAGTGTCCCCTCCTGGGATCCCTCTTGGCTTCTCCGTGGTAGTTCAGCCACGGTTACTAAGCCCCCTTACCACGACAAGGTGGAGATCCGTCGAGGGGGTGGATATGGTATATTTAGTATAATTAAGTATATTTTATTGTAATTAACCTGTAATTTAAAAATGAATTTAGTTATGTGTGAGTCTACAAGTGGTGTTACATAACAAATAACTTTTAATTTTATTAAATTACTATTTTCGCTACCTACCTAAATACTTAAGTTAAGTTTGATTATATCATAATTGAACTAATGATACGTTTTACGTAAATATATAGCCCCGTGTACTAGACAAAGTCAATATAGAAAGTATCAATGGGGTTAACTTGAATGGAATCGTAAAATACTTTAAAATTGTATAATGTTTGCCTAGTGGAATTTACCATTTAATGTTTAATTAAGTAAATAAAAGCTGGCAGTGAATCTTGTTATTGAATTGGCAATACACAGATGATTTTGCATTTAACTTAACATAAGATTATTGTATTTCGTGTTTATGTTTATAGTTTTATAAGCCAGTAACAGTTGTTATATATTCTTTAATGAGCTACATTTGTTCAACTTTTATTGCATTTTTTTTTCAGCCGAAACAAGTAAAGACATACAACAACTCATATTTGTAGCGGGCTACTAGCGGCTGGCACAGGCCACACTCCAATCTTGGGTTTGTTACGATTTTTTATTACGAGATCTAATCCTAGAAGGTAAGTATAAAATCTAGAAATAACACCAGCTGAAAATTAGCTACTTATTGAAAGAAGCGTATAAATGTTGCGTATGAACGATTATCGGAAATATATATTAATTGGATAGGAGGATACAAGTGTTATACTAACTACATTAAACTATTATCATTTTAGTCTTGGATTTTGTGTGATTTCTTGTTCTTCAACACGAACGAAAAAGACGCAGTATTTTAGAAACAAACTTGAAGAAGTGAAATAACAACATGAAAATTGAAATGAAAATTATTTACACAACAATACTAACATAAAAATATTTCCAATCTAAAATAAATGAAGACTAGATAATATTTGCTCTCATTCTTGTTTTCAATATAAACAAATCTCCTGTTATATTGAAAGTTACAAAATAAACATATATCGTTTTGCCAATACACTGAACAACTACAATAGATTGCTTGATATTGATATTACTTCGTATGCTCAAACATTAGCACAATATCAACTCGAGGTTAATAACTTTGCGTGGGTTTGGAGGTGCTCTACCCGTAGGGTAAATAGTTCACTCAGTATAATTCCCACAGAACATATAACTCACTCCACTGTCAGTTGTCAGTTCTCATGGTATGTGGTGGTAAACTGTTATCATTTTCAGATGATTTAATATAGCCGCTACAACAACAAAATATACAAAAAATATTGTAAATTATAACAATAGAATTGGAGCGAATACAGTTTGTATGACCTAATGTGCCTAAGTATAACTTGAGTAGACAAGCTTCTCTGACGTCACTCAGACTCATCATCTCTTTGGCGCCATGTTTGACAGACTAAACGAAGTGTCATATAACTTTGTCGCTTTTTTGTTGCCTTAGATTCATTTGTAAATTAAGTTAACATAAATGTATTTTTTTCATCTATGCGTGTAAATTGTTAAAATGTATAACAGTGTACCTAAATAAAAATCTTCTCTTCTATTCTAAAATTGTATTGCCAGCCACTCTTATTACACTGATGCGGGCCATGGAAATGCTCAAGGTTAATTCGTCTAGTGCTGATGCACAACTTTATCTCAGTTATTGATCCAGAGGATCGCGACGGCCTTTGTCTCATCTAGATGCTTTCAATTGTGCATTACTCGAATATAGACAGATAGAAAAGCAGTCGATAAGAATATACGAGACCGAGAAACGTACACGTGTTTCTAAAATGTGTTATGTTACGTTTAGTGAGAGGTAGTGCCACACTGTTTGCTTGCATGCAGCCGAATTAGGCCGGCACGACCGGGGAGGAGGATCGCTTATAAGAGACCCGTAAAGTGACAGCTGAGCTGTCGCGTTTTGTGCGGTGTATAAGTAGCCGGTGGCTCATGGAGGTGGGAGGAGAAAGGGGGGCAGCGCATCTGTATAGCCACTATGCGGATGCCTATGTGCGTCGGTGGTCATGAAAATAGCTCTGACTGCTCGTTTGCCCCCCTATACCATAAAAAAACCTCAAAACTGTTGTTCCAGTAGAAGGGTGAAACTCACAACTTAAAAACACTAAGCGCGCGGCATTCAATTTGCATGTATGACAGACGAACAGATAGACTCTCTCATCCCGCGACGGGGCTCCGCCCCAGTCCAGACATTTCGCTCTTTTTAAAAATATTTTACTCTATTGTGCTCCATACATTAAGCCGCTGGTTTATTACTATTTAATTTCGCTATCATCCAGGTTCAGAACTGCGAGTCATTATGGATATAATTCAATAAGAATTGCTTCCAATGTAAAGGAAATTAGAGATAGAGAGAGACAAACCTGTCGTAATTGTGACGTCACGGCTGGTAATTTAATTGTAGAGGTGATTTTGCTAATAGTTTAATATTAATGTTAACTTCCTGTCACTTACGAATTCGAGCAGTTTGTACGTACTAACGACAAACTACTTTATTTAAAGATCTCGCAACTTCTTTGGTCGATCTAAAAGCGACAGTCTTAGATAACTATTCGATCTCACAATTATTTGATAAAATAAAAAAGAAACATAAGTCGCTTCTTTTATTCTACTAACTCTCAATCTTATTTACAAAAACTCAATTATATAATCAAATTTTAAATATAAATATAACTTTCGTTTATATAAAGAACACGGGCTTAGAAATTGTTGATAGAATCCTTAGGCGACTTAACATGTTAATAATACAGATACGAAACAAATATTTTTAAAAATTTTTTAGTGGTAAGCATAGTGCTTGAGAAGGCTTTGAATTACAAATATTTATATTGGATACGCAACTGACTAATAATAATTTCAATCACATTTCTTTGTTTGGTTTGACATCTTTTCTTTATAAGATTCGTACTTACGGACAGGCTAGGATCATGGGACCATACCGCCTCTTCCTCAATCGGTTGGTTTGACATCACAGCTTTTTATGTAAGTACCAGTGCAGGGTTGCAGAGCATTTTTAAATAATAATAATATTATTAATAAATAATAATAATTATTTATACACAAAATAACTTGAAGTATTTGTGTTTAAAATGTTTATGAGATGAAAACAATAATTTTTAGTTTTTCGTTTATTGGAAAGAACAGATAACGCAAATTGATGTAATGTAATGAAATTGATGAAAATGAGTATTAATAATTGTTAATGGTATTATATATATAGAATATTCGAGATTATAATTAAACTAAAATAAAGAAAAAACAATCACTATTTAATGTATATAATTAATAAATATAATTAATTATTAATAGTAATTTATTTTATTGAAAATACTAATAATAAGTTATAATTAGTTGAAAATATTATGCGCTTGAATTACATTAATGTTCAACCCCTTTCTATCTTAGATTGCCGGCAACCCTTGACTAGTGACAAAGACAAGTTTGAACCAAAGATAAAAGAGCACACAAAATATTGGTTTGAACTTGTCCGTTGTAGTTTAGTACACGTTTAGTACTTGGGTGCTATTCGTTGTTTCCTGTGTTATTTCTATTTTCTACTGCTTTTCCGTGTTTTTAACTCGACTGACTGCTTCTGCCTATGGACTCTGATATTTCTTCTGACCTGTGTGACTAGTGCTTGTTAAAGGATTCCGATTTTATCTGTTATTCACGATATGAATGCTTATAATTTACTATAGTACACGATGCTTATAATTTACTGTAGTATACATATTATAAACAACTTATTTGGCAGTTGATAATTTTGAAATACGTACTTACTTCTATGTATACAGTATGTGCGATTGCGTTCAATTTTGTTACTTTTTCAGTATTCTACGACAGTTATTACTTCCAGTTTTAGGAATTATAAAATATGGGGTATATTTTATAATTCCTTCTCTGTGAAAGAATAGTATTAAATATATGTCAGCTATCCGTTATACACGTACCTATAGAGATCAAAACTTCAAACAGAAATATCTTAAAGACCTTGCCGTACAGAATATCATTTGCTAAGAAAAGTTTAATCAGGAATAAAAACTCTATATTTTAATATTTTTTCTACGAGAAGTCGCTAAAAAAAATATCCCGATAAAATTTGTATGGGAGTTCGCCATTGTTCTTTGTGCATCTTTTCGAGGCTTATTAATTATTGAATTAATACGACAAAGTACGAGTGACAAATTGAAGTGTTCCCGGCTTGTCCCAGTAAGTTGTCATAAAACAAATTTACTTTTTGCAATGAATGCAATCTACTCACTTCTTTTACTAATTTTTTGTGTACACTCATTTTATAAGAACTTGACTTCATTTAATAGGAATAGCAAAATTTTATTTATATTTATTAGTGCATCTAACTAAAGGAACTGTCGTTATATTATGTTAAAACGAGAGGTCATTACTACCATTGTTATTATTATCTCCCTTATGGGCCTGGCATCTATCAGTGAACACCAAAGCGGCCCATTTCTTGCTATTCGCATCCGTCCAGCACCAACTATTGCACGGATCTTAGTCTAGACTCTAGAGTCGAACCTAGTCAAATTTCGCCATTGCTATGCAGAGATGTAGTAACAAACAAACAACCTTCAAACTAAGGGCGTGTCTTTACAGGTTCGTCAGACGTTTGACAATATTAGTTTCATTAAGTTTTACTGCGTCAGTAAACGTGAGTAAGCGGCAGTATCGTAAAACGAAATTGATTAAACGTCGCATTCTTTGATGGTCAATAATGGACTTGATTGGAAGGAAGTAAATAGGTAGAGTAACGTACTTACTTCCTTTCAGGACATCTTTCAAAATCAGCATTGGTCAATGGCTGATCTAGGGTCATTGCGAAGAACTTTTAACAAGTGCAAGTACGTCATACGCATAAAGCTACGACGTGTCTCTTACCCCCTTATTTAATAATAAATATAGAATAACTTTATTCTAGCATTAACCTAGTAATAAACTGACATCTGTCAAATTCCATAATAAAAAACACATAAAAACTATGGAATTTGACAGATGTCAGTTTATTACTAGGTTATTACTTGAATAAAGTTATTCTATGTTTATTAATAAGGGGGTATGTGTTTTTTAATATGGAATTTCTTACTAGGTTAATTTTGAATAAAATTATTCTATATTTAATAATAAGGGGTTAGTGTATGACGACATTCTATATTTCGAAAATACTATGAACATTAAAGCACATCGCAATATTGTATAATTATAAATATGTGTAAGATGAATATGGATTTTCACACGAAATATTTATCATCATCATCATCATCAGCCGGAGGACATCCACTGCTGGACATAGACCACCCCCGTAGAGCGTCAATTCAGTCACGGTCTCTAGCCACTTGCATCCAGCGACTCCCCGCCACCTTGACCAAGTCGTCGGTCCGCCGGGTTGGAGGCCGTCCAACACTCCGTCTCTCGACTTATATTTATACTGGCTTTATATCTAGATATCAAATATATAATTACATATTTATTGTAATTATACTTATTAGAATAATAATTTTTGGTGAAAATTCTCAATCTGCAATCGATTCTTGGTGGAACCAAGAATCGATTGCTGATCGTATGAAATTAGCTCCTAATATACTTATAACTTAACTTATGAATAGAGTAGCAGCGTCTTTTGCCGAGAAACGAGGCAATGATTCTCTTCGCTACATGGACATTTTCATTCTTTTTTACTGTACGAGGGGCAAACGAGCAGTTGGTCGGTGACGACGGCCGCCCTTAGGCATTCCTAAAACCCGAGGCTTTGCCAGCGTGGATCACTATCAACTATCAGCCGCGCCTACTGCGCCCAAACAATATCTCCCGCTAATATGGTATTTTATTACGATAAAAGACAGTAAATATTTTATTATTTGCGTTCAGTAAGAGGTAGCCTCACTGCAGGGGTCGGCACGACCGGTGAGGTACACCCATGAGACGGCGTGCTGTGTGTGAGTTGCCGGTGGCCCATGGAGGTGGGAGAAGAAAGGAAGGTAGCGCATATAGCCTCTATGCTGTCCATGGGGGTCGGTAGCCATGAAAATGTCCGACTGCTCGTTCGCCAATTATATCATAAAAAAATATTTACATTCTATCTTCTTACACAGTTAATTTACTTCTGATTCATGAGCTTGTTTACATAGTCCCCGCTTTGTTGACGTTGTCAACGGCAATCTCTCGAGGAGAAACCGTGTGTAATCTTTATTAAAACTCTCTCTGTAACGACGCGACAGCTTGTTTGCGTTTGCCTTGTACAACAAGGTTTGGATATATAATATACTAGGTGCGCTCCGCGGTTTCACCCGCGTAAATTTCGATACCGTGGAAAACATCCCATTGCATCCCATAGGTACATTTTTTCGGGATAAAAACTATTCTATGTGTTAATCCAAGTTACCCTCTATATGTATGCCAAATTTCAGTGGAGTGAGTGAAGGAGGAACAAACAAACATACAAACTTTCGCATTTATAATATTAATAAGATTATTTATTTATCTACAGCTTTACTTAATTTTTATAACATCTGGGTTGGTTATGTGTTGGACTATTTATTATTTTATTTTAAACTGTTCATTTAATGGCAACAATGACCCATTGTGCGATTATCTATACATTAATATAATTGATATTTTTTATAGTATAGGGACGGCAAACGAGGCATCAGAGTCATTTTCATGACTACCGACGCTCATAGACTTCCGCATAGAGCCTAGAGGCTATACAGATGTGTTGTCCTCATTTCTCCTCTCACTTCTACGGGCCAAATTGTAAATGTATTAATGATATGAGATATATATAAATTACCACCTTGTTACTAGAGATAGCTAAAATCTTAAGGTTATCTGGAAATCACATGTTTCTCAGTTACCTACTCATATTTGAAAGTTAATTGCGTGAATAATCACACAGTAAACTGTCGGGAAATATAAATTTATCTGTTAACTATAATCTCATAAGTACACATAGAACAGTGTTAGCTTATTCGTTTCTTTAATTCGTCTAAAAAATCAAACAGGGTCAATTGGTTAGTTGTATGTAAGTCCGCTCCAGCCCGAAGCTGTCTGCATCAACCGCGGAACGTAACATAGAGCTCTACGCTGGTGTTACGCTTAATTTCATACGACATCGAACGATTTCCTACTCATATTTTTGAAGTAGAACTTCTTTACACGCTCTTGACTTGAAGTTTTAGCTGATGAATGCGTGGCGAGAGCATTACGAAAAGTGTGATGAACCGAACAGAAGTTGAGAGGACAAGTTAGTGAAGTCAGAAAGAGAGTTACGTTTCTTATATTAATGTAGGAGCAAGAAAGATAAGTACGCGTGCTCATTTTTTTTCTTCCTCTCATAGCCAGTTACTAGACATGTCGTATGATATTTATTTTTTTAAATACAACAAAGTTTCACTTGAATCGAATTTGAATTTTGAATTTGAATGACAACTTCCATTGGCCGCCTGATGTGTGATTTTTGTGACTTACTCCCTAGTCAAGCGCGCGTAAAGAAGTTTTACTTCAAAAACGGCTGTTAAATAAATTCAAGGTTATTGAGATTTGTGCGATTTACGAGGGTCCCAGATGACCCACCCGGGGATCGGGTAAAAGATGGCGGCGGCGAAATGTTTATTTACATGTTGTAAATAAGTATATACACGAATCCAATATATAAACAAACTTTTACTTGAAGTCATCTAGAGACCTATTAGACATGTGACAGACGAATCAAGTAGGTTCGAAAACAATGGAACTGCCATGATTATTTGAAAAGTTTAACATCTCAACCTAGATGTTCAGCTCGATGTTACTTTAATTTTACATTATCAACAAATTTGCTTAATTCCAGGTTCCTAAGAAACGGTTATCAAGAAGTATTTAATTATTAATTTGAAGATTGTAGTGAATTACATACAATATTACATATTTAAATTCCCAATAGACAGTTATGCCCAGCATTATCTAGAATATATTGCAGTATAGCTGAATGAAGACTACTTTACAAAAATATTTGTATCTCATCATATTATATGGAGGATGTAATGAAAAGTCAGTACCTAGTAGCAACGTGAAAAAGACGTGGAATATTAAATTTGTAGTAGGTTGAAAATGAAAAGCGCAAATAATACAAAGCATATTAAAAATATTCCTTGTGCGAGCTCGTTCGTCACAAAAAGATTCATAAAACGGACAACACATCCAGCAAGCATGGTTTAAAATATTTACTTAAATTTTAATATCTCTCTCTGCATAGCGAAAGATATTTCTACAGAAGAATGTAGTTTTTAATATGTGCTACTCATAAATCAGGAAGTATTTCTGTTACACAAAAAGTAAAGAAAAAATTCGAGTCGAACTCTGAATGATAGCTATAAATCTAAAATAGCTAAAATAAATAGCTAAATAATAATGAAATATAAGAATATCTTCCTTGTTTATTCAATAAGGATTAATTTGATTTATATCAAGGTACAAAAAAGAATATCAATTTGATTAACATCCATTTATAGTATAGTATCTTCAGCGATCTCTGCTTTATAGCATTTATTTAGTAATAGGTCCCTTATGACTGCCTGAGGCTTTTCCAATGAGCCTAGACGGCCGATATCCTGTTTATTGCATAGAATGAACTTCCTCTTCATATCAGTTTCATATATCGCTTTTCCACATTCTCTAGGTCTTTAGTCTATGTAGCTACTGAGAACGCACCCTCGTCACAACTTTATTGGCTTATATGATCTTAGGAGTGGGTGCCGCTAAAATAAGCTCGTAAAGAGCTTTTTATTTACGTGATATAATATATTGTTATTTTATTTCATACCATGTCTATGTTTGTGTTGTCTTTCGTGAAAACTAAAGCAATGCTGATCACAATTGACATTAAAATTGATTTCTACTTAGTAATACGTCTCCATGCATTTTACGGCACGTTCCGAAGTTGATGTTGATTGTTCATGTAAACAACAAAAGTTATAATTTTTATTTACAAGTCCACATACATACAAGTCCATATACAAGAGAAAGATGAGAGTACTTGAGCTTGTACTTGAGCGTATTGGACACAAAGCTGCAGCATTGTTTAATTAATTGGACTAACCTTTGGAAGTTTCACGAGCAATAACGATTGTACTCGCAAAAGACTCATTAGGTGGATAATGAAGCGGATATAACTCACTGTAAGCTTTGTCGCATTTTTAATTAAGATATGTGAGGTAACTTTATCAAGATGATCAACTTTTTTTTTAATCTAATTGCAAGAATCATGGGAAAATAAATTGAGAGTAATATGATAAATTAGGAATCGGTAATGAAAAATTCCAGCCCACTCGATTCCAAGATACTAAATTCCGATCAAGTCTAGCGAACTGATAGTCAACAGTACATCTGCTACAGTACGCCAGGCAACAACTGAGTATTCGGGCCATAAGCCTTTTCCTGACCATGTTCAGATGAACTTGCATATTTCTTACGCAATAGGTCTTTATTGATCTCCAAATACAAAGATTTGCAATTTCTCAGTGCTTGACGCAGCCGGTAACAATCATGCCTTGTTTTAATATGACTTTCTTCTTCCTTGTTTCACCGGAATTGGGCTCATTCCAGCTTTGCCGCGTCTTTTAGACTGTTGGTTGATATGTATTCAGCCACATTGATTACAATCTTCGTATCTACCACTTTTCGGACCATAGGCATCAACAGTATTTTTAATTTAAATAATTAAAAGTTCAATTTTAACTTATTCTATTTCTTGCTACAAAAATTAGTAAGAAGTATGTTTACTATAAAATTAGTAAATTCGAAAATTTTATCCTGTAACGTACATTTTTAAAATATTATGGCAAAATCACGACCTGCCAGTTACATAATATACATATTAATATGTTACTCTATAAATCGAAATAATATCTATAAGTTTAATCAAACTAAACCCATTTTTCTATTAGGTATATTTTTTCATAAAAGAAAATCATAAAGAAAGTATAGAATATTTGAATTAAATATCCTTCTTCAAATTACATTACGGTTTTCATGATTAATTAAAAGATCCTAACAAAGAAGCCATATTATTTAATTAAATTTCGAAGGTGTTATGATTATGAAGGGTTGTCGTCGTTGGAGCAATGGTAAACAATCTCATTGCGCCAGCCCGTAGGATCATGTACCACTGACCTATTTTCATTCGCCTCTACCTGGATACATTACGGGGTAACAGTAGAAACAATTGTCCCTTCATATTCTCTTTTCATTTACAGTATCATTATACGGTATACTGTACACAAAAACGAAATGTGTGCAAAACTGTGGTTTTACAGTTTTACTACAGAAAATATGATTAGTGTATTTGGTTTCGTTTGTTTGTTTGGCAATGTTATGTTACTATTCTTCTTTGTCTATAAAAATGTGTATTGTATATAAATATGTGCGACGATAATCGCAAAAATGCTACGACTTCTTGTATACTCTATCAGGTATATCTATACATATAATAAAACAGTAAAATCCGTGTGACATTGAATATATTTACGAAAAACTAATTAGGGGCGATGTTAAAATAGTGAAATAGTATAACACTTCAATGTTTTTAAATTTTTTTGTTTGTCTGTTTGCCTACGCTAATTTCCGAAAGTACTGGACGGATTCGAATGAAACTTTTTTGTGGTGTATAGATACTAAACTTGGTCAACATGTATGGGTCTTGGAGATAAATACATTTTACTTTTTGTTTATAATCTCATTTCGTTTCATTGTATATATTGGTCCTATAGATTATTATTGTATTTAGCTATAACTTTATGTTTGTATTTTGGCTACTTTTTATATCGAAATAAATTATTATTGTTATTAATAATTTTATTATATAAGTAGTTATTTTTCAGGCTACGCACCCATTCGCCCCTTATTATTCGCCCCCTGGCAAATTCGCCCCCTTTTGGAGAGCCCGTACGCCCCTTTTGAGGGGGCGAATAATTATTTCTTTTTTTTGAGGTACC
>LUGF01034275.1:129636-154000 GCA_001625245.1 Calycopis cecrops | reverse complement strand
ATATATAAAAAGTTTCTTAAATTTATAAAACATATTAAATATATTTCCGTTGTCTAGTACCCGTAACACAAGTCCTTGCGGTACTTAGCACGGGGCTAGACTAACGTGGTGTGTAAAAGTCCACAGATATTATTATTATATTATTATATTATAATACCTCTGTAATGTAGTAAGTATTTATATGACGACAGTTTTATGTGATAAAGATCTTATACGGCGTAGCAATATTTGTTGTATTGGCTCCATCTCTAAATTCCGTCGTATTTACGAGCTAGATACAACTTTCCGTGGCACTTTACTGTTCAAACAAAGAGCACTTTCTGCGTTGTATTGTTTCTGCCGTCATATTGTACTATTTGCCGAGTTCAAATGTAAAAGCTTTTACGAAGTGGTTAAAACACATTTTATTTGTTTTAAATTTTTTCGTTACAAAGCCTTTTTTACCCGAGTAAAATTTATCTCAAGTTAACATTCATTTCGGCCTATAATAGCATTTTCATGTTAATGTAAAATGTTACAATTAAAAATATGTCAATTTGAATCTAATTCATTCTTAGAATTCATTAAACAGTTATTGAATGAAAGGATAACGGCCTATAGTTAGAGACACTGTAAAAAGTAACACGTACAAAAATGTGTTACGTTAGGTAAGTACGTACCTAAAGAGATTCTATGAGAATTTTATTTTTTTAATTCTAAAAGGATTTGTTTTATTGGCACAAAATTTTGCAAATATATTACACAATGTTTTATATATTTAAGAAAAAAATATAGATTTACGATTTTTATTACAGAAATAAATTTTATTATCTAATATTAGTAATATTATAAAACTGAAAAGTTAAACGCAATGAACTAAGGAACTACTGATCTGAAATTAATATTTATTATAGTGATATATTTATCGGAAAAGCCAAAAAAAATTATTAAAAAGGAATTAGCTTGTACAATTAAACCTCGACTTACACAAGTACACATATAACACACACATCCGTAACTTTGGCGAGTTTGGAACCTAAATAATTTCGAACCACACCTCGCTACAAACTGAGCTAATTGGTCGTCAGTTAGGTCTTTTGCGATACGTCAATATAAAAATATGCGCAGGCAAATATCGAAACCCTTTTTATACAACTTGCAAACTAAAAATGAATATTTCGCAAAAAGAATATCTTTATTAGGGTCGTCTATATTATGGTCTCAACCTTAATACCGTCACCAGATTTCTATTTTAGTTATCTTCCTGAAAAAGTGACATTTAATTTCGTAAAAGGAATAAAAGAAAAACGATCAGGCCTGATATTCTTTTATTTTTAGGGTTCCGTATCTCAAAGATAAAAAAAAGGAACCCTTATGGGATCGCTTTGGTGTCCATCTGTCTGTACGCCTGTCAAGACCTTTTTCTCTAAAACGCGTGAAGGGATTAAGCGTGAATATTCGACAGGAGCGCAGGGCTATCCGCAAGAAAAAAATGTATATTCATTCGCGAATAAAAAGAGACTGCAATATCAACGGATCAAAGGCAGGTCGAGGAACTGTACTTACGGTTCGAAAGATATTGTATTAATTTCAGCTAAATATTAATAGTTTATGTGGCTTAACCAATAGTAGGCGCCTTTTGATGAATATCAAAGCCCCGGTCATCCGTAAAATTAGTATGCAGATGTGTGTCCTATCCCATTGGCTAGGTTACCATAGGTTTGGAAATTTAAGGGAAAATTCAATGTAAATATGACTCAAAGTCGTGTTCCACAAACTTTCAACATATAGTCGATAACTCCGAATCAAAAAATATTATTTTGATTTTTTTTTAATTTGAATTTAATCTATGTATCTATGTTCTTCTTAGATACTTCTTGACTCAGACGCGAAAGGCATAATTAAAAATAATAATAATAAATAGCTTCAAACCCGACATAATAATTATAACCTTTTTACATCATAGCCACGCTATTTACTAATAACGATAGATATAAAATTGAGCACGAATAAATGTACAGCCATTAAAACAGAAAAACAGATTTTACAAATATACGAAAGCCAGTACACTAGCGATATCTTACGTAGCTGTAGGGCGAATAAGCCCTCAGGTGACAAGAGGTGCTCAGGTAACCTTGAAGATGGTTTTCAATGTCGGCATCTACGACGTTCGAGAACGAAAAGACAATCGATAAGAAGTGGCGTTAGATCTTTGTAGATCAGTGCTAATGCTGTCTGTGTGAAAGGAGATCTAAGTGGAGAATAAGACTTATGGAATATAGTGCTATTTCTACTTCTTACTTCTCTAACTTCTCTCTCACATTACACCGCCGCAAAATGACAAATATGACAAAAGAAACAATTGTTTCGTAAGAGTATCGTAAGAGGTAGTGCCACACTGCATGCTTGCTTGTAGCCGAATTGGGCCGCACGAGCAGGGAGGTACCTCTCGTTTACAGTGAAAGGGCGTAAAGTGACAGCTGTGCTGTCGCGTTTCGTGCGGTGTGTAAGTAACCGGTGGCCCATGGAGGTGGTAGGAAAAAGGAGAGCAGCGCATCTGTATTGTCTCTATGCAGATCTCTGTGGGCGTCGTAGTCACTATAAACAATGTGTTTCGTACGGTCTGTGTTTCCTATGGCCCTTCGACGGGATGACAGAAGAAATGCAACACGACTGTACAAGACTTATGCTACATACATATTGTTTACGGGCGTGGTATTCATCCAAAGACTGCTCGTTCGCATCCATAAATACTCGTTTTCTTGTAAATTTTTTACATCGGTTATATTGCATCAATAAAGGAAGCATACCTCCCCCCTCGACGGATCTCCACCTTGTCGTGGTGAGGGGGCTTAGTAGCCGTGGTTTGGACAACAACGGTGAACCAAGAGGGATCCCGGGTGGGGACGCTTCGGGTGGGCTTCGCTGGGGCCCGCTCTGGTTGAGGTGTCTCGGTGTGTAGCTGCCGTACACCCTATCTCTCGCGACCGAACGGGGGCGCACCATCTGTTGCGTTGGCGGTGGGGCCGCAGAGGAGAAGGAGATGCGGGTTGTCGTTGCCGTCCTCCCTGTCCTCTGCGGCTGTTTAGTGGTTGGTCCGCCGCCCAGCGGATGGGACCAGCCAATGCCGGAGCCCCGCCCTGAATCAGCCGCACCCGTCGCTCTGAATCAGCAGATGGCGGCGTGGATTCGGACGACCGGCGTGGTGTGCTCCCTTGGAGCATTGGGACCAGGGGTAAGGATGGGAACCTGACCCCATTGCACGGTTCCAACGTGGAGTTGGGGAATGTTCAAAGGAAACCTAAAAGTCCCTAAGGAGGAGGAGTCTGGTCTTTTCACAGAGGCCAGCCTGTCGGTGGAGGCGCCCTGTTGCTTTCAGATCCGGGGCCCTCCAATCATAGCGGCTGAAGGCACCCGCAGGGGTTTCGTCGGTAGGGGCAACCCAGTTGTCGAGCCCACCACCCGGGCTCCTGAGTACCGTGCGTAAAGGCTTTCCCCTGCGTCAACAAAAAAAAAACAGGAAGCATACCTCAACCAATAAAATACAATTCACATAATCGTTTGATCGGCGTCTACGAATTGAAAATCGAATCTAATATCGCGAGTAACTACGGAGGAAGGTTTTCTTCACTGATATGATAAATTAAATTATGCGTCTTTCTATGTACCTGTAGTATAGGTACATAGAAAGTAGTATATAAATCGTAAAGGCATATCTATTTTGATGGCAATATCGCAAATTGAAGTAACCTTTTGAATGAAATTGAAATGACCACTTGATATTTTACTATGTGACAAGCGCTACGGGTGTAGGCAATTCTGACGATTATACCGGTTCATCATCATCATCATCATCATCATCGGCCGGATAGGTTACGTTATGATAATTCCACTGATCGAGAAGAAACCTCTGTCTGAAAAAGTGATAGCTACGCTGTCGCGTTTCGTGCGGCTTGTGAAAAGTGGATGAAGTGAAGGAGGGCAGCTTGCATGTTCGGATGTTAATGTGCGCGCGTATCCACCAAATGTATATTGTGTAAAGCTTCAGTGAGGATCTGGGGATAGAACCCACCTACATACATAAACAAATACACACGGTTAGCCTGAATATGTTTGGGACAAGCAACTGATCAATATTCTTTCGGAATTTAGTTTACGCTCGCCAGAAGTAATACATTTATTTAACTTATCGCTAGACAAACTTCTTTTTATTTTCTTTTTCCGATTCTAGGGATCGCTCAGATATTGAAGTTAAAAGAAGAAAAATTGTCCATTCGACGTCGGAAACAGTTTCGTTCGTTTCAATTAATGTGTGTAAAATGCACATTAACCCCCAAAGAAGCGATAACGTGAGCAATTTCGGCATAATATGCTAACATAATTATCATATCAGATAAGTGGTTCGTGATTTTAAGGTGTTTGAAAAGTACTGTATTCAAAGCAAACTGCGTAGGAAGGCGTAAACGCTCTTAAGCAGATTCGTTTCAGCGTAAGCTTATTTCGTTCTGGAACGCTTCAATTTGTTCCTTAACTCAATATTTAAATTAAACCTCGGAAACATTCAAATGTCATTGAGCAAAAGTTATTTTCCATGACAAATATCTTTTAATTCATCAAATAATTGTATTTGTTAGCTTTTATTTACCTTGCAATGTTAGTTTCTAGATTAGTACGAGTATGTTAG
This sequence comes from Calycopis cecrops, assembly GCA_001625245.1. Classification (NCBI taxonomy): domain Eukaryota; kingdom Metazoa; phylum Arthropoda; class Insecta; order Lepidoptera; family Lycaenidae; genus Calycopis; species Calycopis cecrops. The sequence continues at coordinate 149,337 of LUGF01034275.1, read as the reverse complement.
TATTATATCTTGCAAACTAAATTTAACTAGGGGTGCTACGGCTGGTTGGACAACCTTCTCGTGGTGCAACCCTTGGCAGTGGACGGTTGACCGTTCCACTTTCCTCGTTTGCTCGTTTATGCCCTTAGGAAAAATATACGACAGCATCAATGCTTCAATGTTACCTATAACTATTGGGTATTAACTACTTTTTACGAAGTCGAAGAAATGTGTATGTGTACCAATAACCGAAAAGAATAACTTAAAACTTTTACTTACAGCAAACTCAGAAGTATAAAATAGATTTTCCTCAGAATTGGTGCGAAAAAAAGTACCTTCAATAAATTTCAAAACACCTTTTTCGACACTTTTTTAAAATCACTGTTACAACAATTAGACGTGAAAAAAGACAAGCTTTTTATATCTGCATTATCGAGTTTTCATGGTCGCATCAAACTTACGGGCTTACTAATCAGGCGAGAGAGAAAATATTAAAACTCCTATCTTCCTACGTTCATAAAAGAGATTTGTTACGAAGCACAATTCCTAGAAATAACTAAAGTGTTCCCGTGGCCTGTGCAAGTGTGATAAGAGCGGCAGACAATACAATTCGGAAGGCGGAAATAATTGCAAACCGCCGCGCCCTTCGCTAAGAGTTTCGTGTAATAAATTACGTAGCTCAGCTTCATGAGATACCACAAACTCAGTAGAGACTTTCTGGTATAGTTTCAATTTATCATATTATAATGTCTTATAATGTACAATAAGAATTCAATAATTAACCATTTTATTATACAGGTTGTTTGGTAAAGGGTTTGACAAACTAAGTGGGTGAGTTCGGGCAACCATTTAGAGAATACAAGTTGGCAAAAAACAACTCACTGACCAACAATTTTTTTCGGTTTTTACCGATACTGTACATATTTAACTCCATATTATATTAAATATCTGTTAGACTGGATTTTTTTACATAAGCTTAGTCTCTGATACATCTTTAGGCCAAGCAAATCCAAAGTAGGTACAATAAGAGCTAACTTACTACTTAGAGTGTCAATTCTGTGTAAAATTTAAATGTAAAAACTGTTTCATATCAAATTAACAAACCGTATTTGTATATTTGTGTATTGATTGACATATTCTCGATTCGATGTGTATTGTTCATAAACATCGGTTAGGAAGATAATGAGGGATGTATTCGAACGTATAATTGTGTTTGTCAGGAAGCATTGTTCGGTTAATTGAATTAACCTTTGTACATTCCAGAGCTATTGTGTTACTGGTGCTTCATTAGACGTCGCCTAATGAAGCATGAGGCAGAGATACTTCACTGAGAGCGTCATTTGCATATTATTTAATGATATTATTATTTTTGATAATTTATACTATATCTATGTCTACATATACTCAGTCTGACCATAAATACTGTTACAATTAAAAATTAAAAAATAATTCATTTGAATTTGGAATGTCATTTTTATACGATTGTTCATTGTGTTTTCTCATTTTGACATCAATACATTGTACAATATTTTGCGATATTAATATAGAATAGGTTGATAAAGAAAACAGAATCGTTGTAATTGCATTACACAAAGTAGGTGTGGAGCCAAATACAATTTTTAAAACTCTCCATAAACTTGATATTAGTCAAATGTTTGAATACCGGGCTATTAATAGTACAATGATACTTCGTCTGATTCTGACAGAGAAAGATCTGGGCATCCACGTAGTGTTCGTACGAAAAAGGTTATCAAAACAGTACGGGAAAGAATTCGAAGAAATCCTGTCCTACCTGAACTTACAACTATGTCACGTAAGTTAAGAGATAACTTAAGACTATCAGCCTATAAGAGACGCACTGGTCATTTTTTAACTGATGAATTAAAGATGAATAGGGTAATAAAATCAAAACAACTTCTGAAGCGGTACTCAAAGGGAGGTCACAGAAAAATTTTGTTTACCGATGAGAAAATTTTTACAATTGAGCTACATTTTAACAAACAAAATGACCGATGCTCAAAGCTCAAAGGAAGGTTCTCAATTAGTCGGCAGAGTGCAACGTGCGCATTATCCGACTTCAGTGATGGTTTGGTGGGGTGTTAGCTATGAAGGAGTGACTGAGCCATATTTTTGTGAAAAAGGTATCAAAACATCGGCACAAGTGTATCAAGATACCATTCTTGAGAAGGTAGTTATGCCCCTTACCACTATGTTCAGTAACCAAGTTCTTCCAGCAAGACTCGGCGCCGGGTCATAAAGCTCGGTCTACGCAGTCAGAGAGCATGTAATCACTACGTTTACGTTCTCTCAGCACTCACTCAGTCTTGGTTGGAAGCTAACGTCTCGGACTTCCTTAGAGCAGAAGACTGGCCGTCGTCTAGTCCCAATCTTAATCGGCTGGATTATGATTTATGGTCAATTTTAGAGAGTAAAACTTGCTGTAAAGGCCATGATAATTTGGAGTCAATAAAACAATCCACACTATTGAAAGTGCTTCTATTGATAACTGGCCTCAATGTGTAAGACTGCAGTCTTGCAGCCAATGAAGACCACTTCGAATAAGCTTGTTATATTTTTAATTGTTTTATGTTTGTGTATTAAACTAACACGCTGTAAAAGTAATAAATGGTTATTTGCAATTAAAAAAATGTTTTTTTTTCTTTGTACCAGAACTTATGGCTAGACTAGGTATAAGATTATGTTTTGCTTATACTTTGTTTTTTTATTATATGTATGGATAATTGCCAAAATAAATACCGGTTAATAGTTTTTTCTCTCTGCTGCAAAAATATTAAATTAACATATTATGTAGATACGTACCCCTCACTGTACTCTGTGGTACCCCGTTCGTGCCGATCCAATTCGGCTGCAATTCCGTATGGCACTACTGTACTTTATTTAGGACACTAACTGCAGAGTGCGAAATTAAGGGTAAATACCGTACTATTCTTATATCTCTACATATAATAATATAATACATATAACATATAATAACAATTGTACATACTTTTCGTTGTTACATCAAGTACTGTTTGATTATTATTTGTTTGGTCAATTTAATTTATTTAACATTTTATTTTATTTCTTTAACATTTAACTTATAAAGACATAAATCAAATCATGTAACTATATCATGTTGCAAATGTATTTTAAACCTTGTGCTATCTTTTCTATTCATAGTTCATACAACGGAATACAGTCATCTGTATTCGGTCTAGTGTTTGGCTGTTAATAGAATTGTTAAACAACGGGACCGGCATCATAGCGACCTTTCTAGAACCTTATTTTTACATTGATCTATTGATTGATTTCGAGATCTAACTTCGATTAAGACTTATTCTCATTACTATCACTATTAGATTTTGGTTTCTGCAGACCATAACAAAAGAAGATATCGTTTTTATTCTAATTTTTTTTTAATCAGCAAATGTATGAAGATGATGTAATCGATGGGTTTTGTGGTAAACAACGTCTCACTGAGCCTGTCTGTAGGATCTCATTAGCGGTAACGACTAACCTACTTACACTCGTCCCTACTTGATTATATTACCACATAATAACTGAATTAATCGCTCGCTATTCTTTCTCACCCTTATTTCATAAGAAAATAAGAGAAGTTTATTTATTCCATTCCCATTCGAACAAACGAATGAAATTGAAATAAACTAGCAATATTTTCTTGTCATCGTGTTGTGAGCGCACGGTGCATTAATTTACTTTGTACAATAAAGGGGTGAAACCAGTAGTCGGTGCTTTTTTCAATTACTGTTATACAGGCATACGCAAAACCTAATATAACGTTGCTCTTTTTTTGCCAATTCTCTCAATGGGTACTAAAAACTCTGAAAACGAAATGTCACTTTCTTGCTATCTTTTATTGATAGCAGTGCTGTTATTTCAAGCTGATTTGTTAATCATCCATTCTAAATGCAGCAATATTATAACCACTTTCTATATTTACACGATAGTAAGTTACTACTAGCTACTTCTGTAATATTATTACAGTATAATATCACAGTCGCCAACTCGCCGTTTGATCGCTTGGAGTTGGACCGTCTTGAATTAGCATGAGTTACTGGAGGAAGTTTAGCAACTTCAGCAGTTTTGTCTACCTGATACGTCTTACTATATGTAGTAGTAAAATGATGTAAGCAATCAATTTACTTTCTTAAAATACCCTGTATTGTGATCGATAATACTAATTAATACAGGCTGTGTAAAAGTCTTATCACATATTATGTGAAAATACTATATTGCTGACAAAATTGTAATAAAATTTGGATTTAATCACTGGTTTTTGTCACTATAAAAGTCACTTTTATTACGAAGTATTTAAAAAAAGGCTTTTTTCTAAAAACAATTGTATTTTCCTACTGGTTTTTATGTCACTATAAAAGTTACTTTTATTACGAAGTATTTAAAAAAGGGCTTTTTCTAAAACAATTGAATTTTCCTACTGGTTTTTATGTCACTATAAAAGTAACTTTTATTACGAGGTATTTAGAAAAAAAGGCTTTTTTCTAAAAAATATCTTATTTTTTAGTTTGCCTTAGTTTACCTTTAATCTATCCTTTAACGTTTCTATTTTATTCATAGCCAATTGTAGAGGTTCGTGTAGAAGACGATACTTCACGAGACCGGCGTAAAGAGACGGCTGTCCTGTCGCGTTTCGTATGCGAGAGGCACCTCCCCGGTCGTGCCGGCCCAGTTCGGCTGCATGCAAACATGCAGTGTGGCACTACCTCTTACTAAAATGAAGTGTGGGATTTATTTCTGAATTTTCAACGCCAAATTCATGAAAGAAAAACGTGACGTAATTTCTCTCCTTCTGTAACGGCAGCTTGTTTGTGTAACTCTTGTACAACAATATGGTTGAAGACGATAACGTTTGAAAGTGACTAATGGTCGTCAAGTATATGATTTGTTTGTTTATTTGCAGCTTTTGTTAATCTTCGAAACAGCTGGGGAACATTTCTATATGTAATCGCAGTGATGATTGCTCAGTGACGTTTACTTGACTGCGCTAAAAAGAGAATAATATTCTTCAATCACACTCTTCAGAAACTGCATTCGTTAAATACATAAATACCTAACCAAGATATAGTTAGAATGAATGTTTGTTAAATACGTTAGTTAGCATCATTTGAAAGAAATATTGCTCTATCACAATGACGACCTGGAATTACATTCGCTTAGGCTAGTTTTTATAATACTTAGTTAGGTAATCTTTAATCTTATATATAGCGTATTCTGACGTAAATGGGTAAAAATATAGCATTTGCTTATAAAGTACAATGTAAGATAAGGTACAATAAAAATATACACTGAAAGTACATTAAATTAACGTACTACGAGGGTCGAACCCGAATAAACAAGAAATAAATCATTGTTATTCCCTCTTTAACCTTAGAAGGGAGGGAGATACCTTCCCGTCTTCCCATGACCTTGGATAGCGTAAATTCCATACTACAGAATACCGTTAAGAGAATTGGAGGTGGGGGGAGTAATGAGGGCAGCGTATCTGTATAGCCTCGGCGGATGTCTATGGGCGTCGGTATTTATTAAAATGGCTCCAATTGCTCGTTTGCCCCCCTAGGCCATAAGAACTGACATAAACACGTAACTCGTTTAATATTCCTGCTTACTAAATATTATTTGTAACAATGTGTATATATTGTTTCAAATTAATAATTTCTTTATTAACAAAGAAAGAAACGACGTGTACCTACAACCTTCCTTGCCCCTTTATTTATTTGTATAAGGATAAGAACGAGCAGTGAACACCCACAAGACTTGGGAGCTTTCAAGTATTACGTAACGCAATTTGGGGGGGAGGGGGAGTCTTGTAAGGCGTTACGATACATTACAGGGTTTCGAACAACGTGTTACGTAACATTGTTTTTTTAATAAAAACAATAATATCACACGTTGGAAACATATTGACAAATGAGACTTTGTTTTGCTCAATTTAAGTAAGAATATGCTGAGTTGTGTGTTACGTAACGTTGTGGGAGGGGGAGGAGGGCTACACAAGAACGTTACGGCGCGTTACATGGCTCCTCCCATGTAACGCGCCGTAACGTTGTTACCAAACAAAATCTAATTACATCTATATTCCATTAGTAACGCAAAAATAAATAGATTTTCATCGCTCACTAATTCCACTTAGTAAATATAAACTTCGTTAATGAAACTTGGGGGTCGTGATTGATACGAATTAGGGAAGTTCTAAATGTTAGCCAAATAGCCTTAATGTTTTGAAATTCTTTTAAATAATCGATAGCTTATAAAACGAAATTTCGAACAGAAAGCTATTGTTTTACTTAGTGGCGTGGAATCAAGTTTTTATATATTGTTGTCTACTTATCTACTTGGACTCTTCATGAATAGTCGGGGTCGGGTGTGTTATAGTAAAATGTAGCCATGTTCTGCTCTACGAACTCTGATTTGAGTGAAAGTTACCCAAAATTTGCTTAGCCATTCCAGATAGACACAAAATTTAAAAGGGTTTTTTAGTTTTTAGTGGCTAGTGTGTTTGGTGATTATTTTAGTAGCATAATCTGCACAAAATAGGACTAAAATGTGAATGTTGGCGGCATATGAGAAAGAAGTACATTTCCGGTTGTGCCAGTCCATTCCGCTACAATGTAACTTGGCATATCTTACTGCTTACACGATCCATATTCTAAAATCTCACACAAAGATAGGTTAGGACTTTATCATAACGCCGAAAAGCGGTCCAAGGCATGATACCACCTGGTGTGCAGACACTTCAAGTTTTATGATAATTTACAAATTCCTCTTCGAAGACAAAATACTGCACCGTCCTTACTTATTAGTAGATGTAAATTAATCCGCTTAAACTTTATTTTTATTATAATTATATTTTTTCCTTGTTTATGAGTTCGTCAGTAGCATGTTTATATTTAAATACTAGCTTCCGTCTGCGGCTTCGCCCGCGTGGATTTCGGATTATAAAAAATACCTATAATTTTTTACCTATTATATTATTCTGATATGAAAGCTATATTACTGTAAAGTTTCATGAAAATCCGTTCAGTAGTTTTTGTGTGAAAGAGTAACAAACATTCTTACTAACTTTCGCCTTTATAGTATTAGTAGGATACCGCTACAAAATGCGTTAAAATGATTTTGTTACAATGTGGTGCATTTGCGTAAACTTAAGAAATAAATTAATTAGATTAAAGTTTTAATGATGTCACTATAAAAGTCCACCTCAAACACAAATAACATGTTTGATTTTTTTTCTAGACCGTACAATAGGGCAAAATAAATGTTTTTATTATATACTAGTTGATTCGACAGCCGTTGTCTTGTTGTTGTTTTGTCGAATTGTTAATCCGTTATTTTGCACTAGAATAGTGTATTTAAAGTCGAGATACCGACTGCAGCATTATATATATATTGATAAATTATATCCTAACAGCGCGGCCACGACCTCAGCGGCGTGGATTGCGGCGCGGTGAGCGGATCGTCTGTCTCTCTCTCACTCGCGCGTCGAGTATCGAGTGAAAGAGAGACAGACGATCCCATACGATCCGCTCACCGCGCCGGTCTCTCTCTCACTCGCGCGTCGAGTATCGAGTGAAAGAGAGACAGACGATCCGCTCACCGCGCCGCAATCCGCGACGCTGAGGTAGTGAACGCGCTGTAAATGTTACCGAGGACCATATTACCTATGTGACAAAAAATTTTCATCAACATCCGTCCAGTAGTTTTTGGCGCAGAAGTTTTGAAATCCGCACAATACACTGACACAATGACGTCTTCTACTGTTTTATTATATGTATAGATCTTAGTATAGATAGATGAATTACAAACTCTTTCTTGAACAATACGTATTAACAGCGATATTCGCTAAAATAAAATTGAAACACAATAATATCACAGTATTAAATTACAGCTGCGCCCCGCGGCTTCAACTGCATAACTGTCGATCCCGTAGAAATATCGAGATAATATGTAGCCTGTATGTTGACCCGAGTTTTTGGTAATGTTCATGCAATGTTTGAAGTAAATCCACGCAGTATTTTATGAGTTTACTTATGAGAGAATTCTAAAAAGTATATTTTAGGCCTCGATATAGATTGTTGATCACGCTCCAAGTATTCTTTTTAAAAAATATTCAACGCACAGTTTTGAGTTTCTTAAAACTTTATTATATGTATAGAATATAGTTTATTCAATGAGCAAATCGCCACTCCACTGAATTATTAAGATTCTATTACGTCAGCACTCTGGAAAGTTTTTTAATCATCTTTGAAAACTTCGCCAGCCTAATCGAATAAAAATGTCTAAGGCAAAATTTATTATAGCTTTTTATAGTAAGTATCTACTTACTTCATTTTTTTTCAATTAACACACCAGCTCTTGCTAAGGAATACAATTTTGAAACAGAGACTTTCAAGCAATATCATTTTACATTTACAAACTGCGATGTTTGAGCAATTTACATTTTACACATAATAGAAGTAAAATTTTAATGTAACATAAGAGACGATAAAATAAAGAAAAACATATATAACTGAAAATGAAAAACCCATTATTGTACAGTATCGCTTTCGGTTTTCATGAATATTGTTCCAAAAATTCACTGAAGCCCGAAAAATATACCCTTTCCATTTTCAAGGAAAACATACCTTTACCAAATTTAATAATTTGCTTTTTAAAAGGGTAGCCAGCATAAAATATAAATATTTTTTGACTCGGTGTTACTGTATATTTTATATAAAGGTATCAAAATATTTTCTATCTATCATTCTATTCATCATATTATTCTATCATTACTATCCAAAATCTGATTGGGTATAAATTAAAACTAGAAATATATAGAAGTTATGTTATGAATTATAATTTTAAAACGTACAAAGCATCGGCTTTATAAAAATGCTGGCTGTAAGAACCCGAGCGAACTTACACACTGGACGAAAAGCGACAGCACAGCTTTCACTTCACACCACCCTCTTCTACTAGAGGCGAGTAAAAGCAATTTATAATAAAAAAGTGTGCTTTAGACCACAACTGAAGTAAAACTTAATTATTGATTTATTACACAAATTTCGTAATTACCGTAGTTACAAAGACATAACATGTCATATGATATTTATTTTTTTTTAACACAAAAAGTTTCACTTAGATCGATCGATCAATTTCGAATTTGAATGACAACTTCCATTGGCCTGTGTGATTTTTGTAACACTAGCCACAGGCGCAAAAGCGTTGAGTTGCGGAAAATGGCCCGGGAAACAAGTAACAAGTGACGCTCTCGCCAGCTTGCTCCCCAAGTCAAGCGCGCGTATAGAAGTTGTTCTATAATTATTAATTACTTTGTCATATTATAAATCGATCCCATTAAAATAAATTACTTCAAATTAGTACAATTTACAAGTATTGTACAGTGTAATTCCACATCATCAAATCCTTATCATCAGACTTATAGAGTCTATATTCGCCTGTCACAAATTCAGATGTCAAGTGAAAAGCCTACTTCAATTTGTGATATTGCCTTTAAAAATAGATATATACGATACACAATATATAGACAGATAGATAATATAATTTATCGCGAGTGTTGCGAACGCCAAAACCCTCGTCCGTATTTACTCGCGATATTGGGATTCGATTTTCAATTCGTAGAAGTCGATCAAATGATTATGTGCTTTGTATTTTATTGATTGAGGTTTGCTTTCTTTATTGATACGTAGACATTTGCTACAATTCTTATGCTGACATAATGCACTCCGCTCTTTTTGTACATTTACGTATAGGAGCCCAGGTGGCATTTAGGCCTGTGTCGGACTCGTCACTTGGGAGTGTAACACCGACTAAGCCCCTACGGGTGCCTTCAGCCACTATAATTGGAGAATCCCAGATCTAAAAGCAACAGGATCCCTCCAGTGGCAAGTTGGCCTCGATAAAAAAGCCAGACTTCTCCTCCTTGAGGACTGTCCGGCTGCCTTTGATCAGTCCTTACTACGACGTCGGAATCGTGCAATGTGGTCAGGTTCCCGTCCTGAACCCTGGCACCCATGCCACCAATTCATCCAAAATTGGACCCGTCATGGTCCCAATCCACGCCGCCGCGTGGCATCTGCTGATTCAGCGGACTCTACTGAGCTGCTCTTAGCCTGACCTCTCCCTTCAAGCCTATATGGTACTGGCAGCCCTGTCTGGCAAAGCCTTGAAGATCACAGAGGCACGCAGCCCCCCCACCACGACAAGGTGCCAGCAACTTCGGGGGAGACGTGTTGCAGTCCTGTCCATAGAAAACACAAACCGCACGAAACACCATGTCTGTCACTTTGCGGTGGTGTAATAAAGCGAGACGTGCTCCCGACCGTGCCAGCCCAATTCTACTGCAAAGAAACATGGCGCTACCTCTACTAGCACTAACATTTTACTTTTTCATTCTAAAATATATTTATAATCTTCATATTAACAAAATCGGCTTTAAATAAAAGCGATACACCATGACCAAAATAAATTATTGTACAATATTTTATGATATATAATATAGCATCGCTTGATGATAAATAATAAATAACTCTGACGCGCCATCAATCACACCGAGTGTAAGTTGTCATATTAACACTGACGTGTATTATCTGATTAGTGCACTTGATCGATAGGTATGTGAACACACAGAGAACCTTATTGGGAATCGAAACTAAACAATTTCCAATTTAGTAAGAATAGCTTTTTTATACAGGACTCTCGATTACTTGGAAATTTCGATATGAAAAATAGACCTTGGACAATTCTTATACCTACCATACCATAGGCACACAATATTTTGTAGAGACTGTCTAGCCGTTTTAAAGGAATAAGTATTTATTACTATATACTTACTTAAACTAAACTTACATATTTTTTGGTGATGCAACACTACTTAATAAAAAAATGTCGTATCACTTAAGTCAAAATGCAGAAAACATTCTGCCACATATTTAAAAATATAGGCAAACAGTTTTCTGAAATTCACCATTGCATTGGTTGGTAAAGCCCCCGAGATCGTTGAGTAAAGCTTCAGTGAGGATCTGGGGACAGAAACCGTCTACATACATAAACAAATACATACGATTAACCTGAATCTATATCTATACTCATCAATATAACTCATCAATATTCTATCGGATTTTACAAAGTTTCCTCTCTTCAGAGCTACAAATAAATTTTTTTACTTCTATTCCGAATAAAGTTACGTTAACGTTTAGTTACGTTGAGTTACGTTATCAAGATACGAAGAAAGAGGAGATTCTCAATTATGCAAATAATTTGATTAAAAACTCTACACTGGCATTCTGGTATAACCGCGGGAGCCGCGGGATGCTAGAAGCTTGTGACCGGGGCGTGTGGCGCTCTCTGTGGAAGGCGTGTGTCTAACTGTGTCCGTCTCCTGGCTGCTGCTGCTGCTGCTGCTGCTGCTGCTGCTGCTGCTGCTGCTGCTGATGATGATGATGTTGATTATGTAAGTGGGAACTGTGGACAACATTCTGGAGATACCAAAGCGATTTTTTTATCTGCCAGTCTCGAGAGTGACAATATTATTATCATTCTTATATTAAATAGATCCACCTTTTTAATGTTTTGTCTATGATAAGGCAATTATTATGGACTGGAAAAGGGTGTTTTTTCTGAAAACTTATTAACAAATCTAAATTTTATCACAAATTTGTCAACACTATAATGTTATGCAAATAGACATTTACTCACACCTGTTATAACAGGGGTCTATCTTCGTTATCGTATATCTATCTTCGATATTCGTAGCACATGTTCGTCGCATAATTAAATGGAATATTATTTTATGTAAAACTATTGCTATGTAATCTGCTACTGCTATTTTGTTTTTACGCTCTATTACGGTAAAATTCCTGATATTTCATATTTATAGCCAATGCCACATCCGGCGTGTATATATATTATAAAAGATAATTATTATTATTGATTGATTGATGATTAAGATTTAAGTATCGACTAGCTACCTGCCACTATAATAGTAATTTGTGAAACCGGCCCTTAGTTGTTTAAAATGTTCTTTTAAAAAGGACAAACGAAACAGACAATTATTAGCCACGATCGATCTTGCGACGCTTATAAACCTCCATTCAAATTCCATTAACGCTTTGAAAGCCAACGATTCATTTATTACAGCTACACAACTAATTAAGGTCCTTCTTTTTGTCATTTCTCTGATATGCAATTAGGATTTTCATGAATTTACTTCATTTTAACAACATAGCTGCTGTAATATTTTAATAAAACTCAAGTCCAACTTGAATTCTTTTCTACTTTTCTATAATTTTAGTTGGAGGTGGTTACTGCGCAATCGAGGCAGCGGGCTGCTCTAATTTGGAAGGCACTTCTCGGTAGTGAAGTATCTCTGCTTCAATGTCACCTAATGAACCACAAGAAAATAATTGCTCTGTTTTATTGTTCGAGCGAAATAGTGAAGCGCTTTTAGTTTGGCTTGCGGACGAGAAGTTGTTTAACACAAAAAAGGTAAAAGTGGACTTACATCTTTATTAAGGACGTTTTTATTACGGTCCGAACCTTAATAAAGTGAGCTGATTTCTATTTGGAAAAAGAAAATTCTTTTGAAAAAATAAAACCTTTTCAATAACTTAACAATGCTACGCCTTCAGATTGAGGTTAATTTAAAATTTCACTTTATATTCACTTTTATTAAAATTGTTAAAATTGTTGTGAAGTAGTGAAATAAAATATAATGAGACATAAAAATAAGTATATTTAAAATTGAATTACATTAACATTTATTTATTTTGTAAAATAATAATTAAACAATTAAAATCAATTGCAGAAATTTTCTTATAAGCCAGTATTTTCTTCTATGTTTATAGATAAAGATATTTTAAAAGAAATCAATCATGACAATAATTGTTGCATAGTTAGTGCAGTCATTGAAGCGAAAAATACGGCCTTACCTCCGAATTTTTTTACTGTGAACCGATTTGCATGAAATTTTGGATTTAGTCTTATCTTACCCTTAACTTCAAAAGTGAAAATGATCTGAACTCCGCCTATTATTTTAAGGGGTGTAAGCAACCCCTTAATGGAAAAATTAGCATTGAGCCATTTCATCGCTAGAAAACGTATATAGTGAAATCGTAAAGTGTTTTCTAACACAATTACCTCATAATAATATATATATATATATATATCTATAATAATTACCAAATTTTCACGCCCTTTCAACCTTTGAAAACTACCCCTTGATAAAAAATCGTAATTCTTTTTTTTTTTGATAAAATGAAAAGAATTTAAATACCACACTCTCGAAAATGATTCTCACATTCTTAAGCTTTTATACCCTTAAAACTACCCTTAAATTAAAACAGTAAATATATAATATCTCCTGGCTGAATCGGAGGGCTATTTTGGCAGTTATCTTCACTGCACGTTCCACACGTACTATTACAAAACAAACCAACTTTTCTGCATCCGCAAGACGGTCCACATCCTTTTTTGCAGTTGCAAAAAATAATTTTCTGCAGTTCTAGTGGTGCGGGGGTATCTACAGACTGAAGTGGACTTAATAAACCGTCATTCATGACCCACCTACAATCCGTTGGATGAATGTTTTTGTTGCCAAGCCAAGTTATTAAACACGTGCGCAAATGTGTTATAGGTATATACATTTATTATATTAAGAACGTTGGTTATTATTAATTATTATTATTTATGCCTACGTTTCCAAAATTACAATAGTTTTGGGTCTCTACTATACTGCGTACTTTCACATTGCTCCAAATATGCACACTGAAATTTTCATTTACTAAGTAGAAAAAATATGATAAGTTTTTGGACCATAAATCCTTCAATTTTAATGCTATCACAATTTATAAAAACCATTGTAAAGGTCATTAAGAGAGCTACAACATCCTTCATTGCAATATATAGTATAAAACCTTTTTCTAAAACGGTGAAGGGTTAAAGGGCTTAAGAGAGACTGTGATTGCGCTGCCACGCGCTTTTTAAACAATCATATCTCCGTCAATTTTTGTTTAACAGAAAAAATAAAAAAAAACAAATTGTTAGCCAGAAAAATACGTAAATTTTTTATCCCTTCATTTTTATACGTAACTGTCGTCATTTTTGAGATATTATGAAAAAAAGATGATTATTTAAAAAAATTGAAATTAGTTTTTTTTTCAATCGTGATTTTTTTGAAAAATATGTGTATGTCCTGAAGCAGCCAAACAGATACAATCTATCAAACTCTTCATAATTAAGTTAATTCTAGGCGGAATACGATTAATTTTAATTTTGGTGGAAATGGCACTAATGAAACCCATTGATTTAAAAGAAAAAACATTAAATGCTCCTCTTATTTGCAATACAGCTCACTTATTTTACGTGACTAAGACTTTTAATAGTGCTCATTTTGAAGCTTATTTCAAGCACTACAAAATTCTTTTTTATTTGATTGCATAAAGTGCATTTGCTCGCCGCTATATGACATTGACTACATCGATTTAATTTCACACAAAATAAAAAACGGCTTTGATCTTTAATATCTAGCCTAATATTGCACTTAGAATACTTTATAAAAAACCAAATTACTTATTTTCTTACCTGCTACAATTTTGTTCTGGATAAATTTTTCGATAAAACCTATATTTTTGGAGATATTTGCAAAAAACCGATAAAAAAGTAAAAAAATTGCGAATTTTCAATTGCCAATAACTTGTAAAACATTGGATTTTTCGAAAAACTTTACAGATGATTTTTTGCTTAAAATTAGGCCTTCTATCGTTATCCGAGGTTATTTTGAAAAAAAAAGAATTAACCCCCGAGAAGGGGTGGCAACCAACCTCAGGGTGGTAGCGGAGTTCAAATCATTTTCACTTTTGAAATTACGGGTAAGATGAACCTAATTCCAAAATTGTATGCAATCGGTTCACAGTAAACAAATTCGGACCAAAAAAGCTTCAATGACTGTACTAAGTATTGAGGAGATTAATAAACAGTCGGAGTATTTTCAAGTCTATTGACGCCCATAAACATCCACCTAGATGAATATTTCCTCATCGTTTCCAATAGGCAACCGGAAAATCGCCAACCGCACGAATCGCGGTAGCATTGCTGTCACTTTACGGCGATATCATGTAAGCAACAGTTGTGTCCCCAGTCGTGCCTGCCCATCCTGTCGACATGGGTCTCGATGTGTCGACGACCAGGCTGGCGCAGTGGTACAGGGCTCGGATAAGCGAGCATGTTGCGCCAGGGGTCGCGGGTTCGAATCCCGCCTAGGTCATGGATGTTTATCTATGTATTATATGTATTTCTATAATAAAAATCTTAAATATGTGAAATTTCTTAAATATATAAAACATATTAAATATATGCCGTTGTCTAGTACCCGTAACACAAGTCCTTACGGTACTTAGCACGTGGCTAGACTGGTGTGTTAAGTCCACAGATATTATTATGTCAAGAAACTAAAAACATCCAACAGAAATAAAAGATCATTAAATTGTCATCACCATCAGTCAGAGGATGTCCACAGCTGGGCGTGGGCCTCCGCCGTAGCGCGCCAAATGTCACGATCAGGAGCCACTTGCATCCAGCGGCTCCCCGCCATCTTGACAAGGTCGTCAGCACTCCTGGAGTCCGTCCAACACTCCGCCTTTCGGTGCAAGGCTAGAAATTAATTTAATACTAATTTGTATATAATGGCTAATAACGTCGTTCTTATAATAATATATTTCACACAGCTTCTGCACGCTTAACGCTAAAACCAGAGTAAAATAAGAATTTTCTTTGCTATCTGTTAACTCACTAAAAAATCTAAAAATGATATTGTTTGATTAATAAAATAATGAAGGTATTTGTGAATTCACATATTTAGTAAGAAACAATAGCATTCAACATATTTAGTAAGAAACAATAGCTTTTTTATACAGGACTAGCTGCGCTCCACGGTTTCCCGTAAGTCTCGATTACTTGGAAATTTCGAGATGAAACAGTTTTTCATCTTGACTGATTCTTGTACCTACCATACC
Source organism: Calycopis cecrops (assembly GCA_001625245.1). NCBI lineage: Eukaryota > Metazoa > Arthropoda > Insecta > Lepidoptera > Lycaenidae > Calycopis > Calycopis cecrops. The sequence goes on along the minus strand of LUGF01034275.1, from coordinate 133,312 downwards.
ATAGGCACACAACATTTTGTAGAGACTGTCTAGCCGTTTTAGAGGAATTAGTATGTATGACTATATACCTACTTAAACTAAACTTACATATACTACAACTTACATATTTTTTGGTGATGCAACACTACTAAATAAAAAAAATATCGTTTTACATAAGTCGAAATTCAGAATATTTAAAAATATGGGGCAGACAGTTTCTGAAATTCACCTATTGGTTGGTAAAGCCCCCGAGATCGTTGAGTAAAGCTTCAGTGAGGATCTGGGGACAGAATCCGTCCACATACATAAACAAATACATACGATTAACCTGAATCTGTTTGGAACGCGCAACTCATCAATATTCTATCGGAATTTAGAAAGTTTACTCTCTTCAGAGCTACAGATAAAAAATACATTTATTCAACTTGTCGCTACAGTTTTTCTTATTTTTATTTCTATTTCGAATAAAGTTACGTTAACGTTTAGTTACGTTAAGTTACGTTATCAGGACACGTAGAAAGAGGAGATTTTAAATTATGCAAATAATTTGATTAAAAACTCTACACGAGTATTCTGGCATAACCGCCTGATTTATTGATTGTATAGATATGTACTCTGGTATAGACGACAAAGTCGCGGGAGCTAGTATGCTAGAAGCTTGTGGCCGGGGCATGTGGCGCTCTCTGTGGGAGGCCTGAGGCCAGCCGTGGACGTCTCCTGGCTGCTGCTGCTGCTGCTGCTGATGATGATGATGATGCTGCTGCTGCAGCTGCTAGTGCTGCTGCTGCTGCTGCTGCTGCTGCTGCTGCTGCTGCTGCTGCTGCTGGTGATGCTGATGATGATTATGTAAGTGGGAACTGTGGACAACATTCTGGAGATACCAAAGCTAATTTTTATCTGCCAGTCTCGAGAGTGACAATATTATTATCATTTTTATATTAAATAGATCTTTGTAATGTTTTGCCTATGATAAGGCAATAATTATGGACTGGAAAAAGTATTTTATCTACACTAATGTTGTAACATTCTACTTATGTTTTCAATACTTGACTTATAATGACTACTGTTATAGCTCAGACAACAAAAAACTCAATTGACATTTTATTTTAGTATCCAAATCGATATCGAAAAATCTCATTATAACACTGTGTGAGAGCGAGAGAGAGAGAGAGAATGATGAGACAGCCTTATTTCAAAATTCTTACCAGCGCGCGCTCGCTCCTGATTGGCCGCGCGCTGCACCTGCACTGTCATTGGTTCAATGCCAGCTTGCGAAGGATTTGCGAGAAAGAGACAAAGCTCTACAAAAACATGAAAGCAAACATGGACGCCACAGACAACGAATAATCTACTGTTTAGTAGAAATTTAAAAGTAAAGTCATGTGATTTTTTCACATTATATTTCAACATTGAAGCTAGTATTTTATTAACATTGAATTATAAAAAGTATATATTTACGCGCCGCAATTTTTGCAATGAAATTAAAGTATTTAATAAAAATATTTATCTTCAAAGAACATTACATTTTAAATCGTCGGTAAAGCAGTCGTCGCCACGTCGGTCAAACAGTCGCCGGTCTGACTTGACTAATTCTATTATTCAGTATTAGCGAAAATCAAATAGTTTTAGAATTAATATGATTAATATTATAAAATAAATACATATTATTATATAAAAGTTGAACAGACGAGATACTGTAAAGTTAAATATTACAAAATATTGATATATTGTATTAGAGTAAACAACAAAGTTTTGTGTTTAATATTAAGTATAACAACTTGAATATGTTTTAGCAAGTTTTAGTGTTAATACCGGTGTGGACAAGTGTTATTAAGATAATCTTAATGTTTGTACCATAACTTAATCAAGTGTTTGTGTCCTGTGGAAGAGCGGAGAATCCCACTACAGGTATTTATTTACTTATAGGGTTTTCTCCAAACATTGTATTAGGCATTTAAGTTTTGCTCAAAGAAATAAATAACTTATTATTATTGTTATTATTAGTGAAGATAAAGTAGTGTATGCAACTGCATATAACACGGGTATTAAAACACTTGTTAACTATTTTGAAACTCGCTTTCGCTCGTTTCAAAAAATCCACTCGTGTTTTAATACCCTTCATTATATGACAGTTGCATAAACTACTATTTTCTGAAAACTTATTAACAAATGTAAATTTTATAACAAATTTGTCAACTTTATAATGTTACGCAAATAGACGTTTACTCATACCTGTTATAACAGGGGTCTATTAAATATAACATTACCGTTATCTGATATTTGTAGCACACGTTCGTAGCTTCGTAGCGCAAGACGTGACGAGCCTAACCAGGTGTTACTAATCCATAATTGTAATTAATTAAAATTACTAACTAATAATTAAATGGAATATTATTTTATGTAAAACTACTGCTATGTACTCTGCTACTGCTATTCTGTTTTTACGCTTTACAACGGAGAAATTCCTGTGATTTCATATTTATAGCCAATGCCACATCTCGCGTGTATATAATATGTTATTATAAAAGATAACTATTGTTATTGATTGATTGATGATTAAGATTTAAGTATCGCCTAGCTACCGAGCACTATAATAGTAATTTGTGATACCGGCTCTTAGTTTTTCAGAATGTTCTAAAAAGGACAAACTAAACAGTGAATTATGAGCCGCGATCGATCTTGCGACGTTTATAAACCTCCAATCACATTCCATTAACGCTTTGAAAGCTACCGCTTCATTTATTACAGCTACACAACTCAATAAGGTCCTTAGTTTTGTCATTTCTAACTTGAATTCGTTTCTACTTTTCTATAGTTTTAGTAGGAGGTGGTTGCTGCGCAATCGAGGCAGCGGGCTGCTCTAATTTGGACGGTACTTCTCGGTAGTGAAGTATCTCTGCTTCAATGTCACCTAACGAAGCACAAGAAAATAATTGCTATGTTTTATTGTTCGAGCGAAATAGTGAAAAGCTTTTTGTTTGGCTTGTGGACGAGAAGTTGTTTAACACAAAAACGGTAAAGGCGGACTTAGATCTTTATTAAGGACGTTTTTATTACGGTCCGAACCTTAATCAAATGAGCTGATTTCTATTTGGAAAAAGAAAATTCTTTTAAAAAAATAAAACCTTTTCAATAATATAATAATGATACGCCTTCTGATTAAGCTTAATTTAAAATTTCACTTAATATTCACTTTAATTAAAATTGTTAAAATAGGTCTGGTTAAATAAAATATAATGAGACTTAAAAATAAGAATATTTAAAATTAAACTACACATTTTTTTTCACAATTACATTTCTTTATTTTGTAAAAATCCTATAGAATAATCTTTAAACAATAAAAATCAATTGCAGAATTATAAGCCAGTCTTTTTTTCAATATTTATAGATAAAAATATTTTAAAAGAAAACAATCATGACAATTGTTGTATAGTATTATGGAGATTAATAAACAGCCCATAAACATCCACCTAAACGAATATTTCATCGTCGTTTCCAATAGGCAACCGGAAAATCAGCGACCGCATGAATCGACAGAGCTTAGCTGTGACTTTACGGCGATATCATGTAAGAGACAGTTGTATCCCCAGTCGTGCCTGCCCATCCTGTCGACATGTCAAGAGAACAAGAACATCCAACAGAAGTAAAAGACCATTAAATTCGTCATCATCATCAGCCGGATGACGTCTACTGCTGG
>LUGF01034275.1:98968-111267 GCA_001625245.1 Calycopis cecrops | reverse complement strand
AGAAGAGGAGGATGTTTGGAAGTGCGCGTGATAGCGCGTTAAGTAGCGGGCAACCGCTACTAACAGCAGATATACCATCGCTGAGGATGCGGCCGGCCTGGGACCACAATCCGTGGCCGGCGTGAGAAGGGCGTGGGGCGTGGCGTCGGGGGCGCGTGGGGGCGGCTTCGCTGTCTTGGTGGCAGCCGCTTGCTGCGGTTGTCGCTGCTGGCGGCGGCTGGCGGCGTGCTGGGCGGCGGGCAGGTAGTGCAGCGGGAATCGCGGCCTGCACATTGGGCGCGACCGGCGCTGGGGTCGGCGGGTCGGTCTCCATAAGGTCATCCGTGTCGGTGACCGGCGTAGATATTTGGGGGGCCCCCTTGGCCCTCCTTTTGCGTTTCCTCCGCGGCTATACCGAGTATCATTTTTTAAGAAATCGGTGATCATAAATATATCCACACTAGGTATATTATCAGAATTTGCTTTTATAAATCCTTTGTCACACATAATTGAATAATATATTTATATATAATATGTTTTTGGCACTTTACTTCGAAATTTTTTACCTAAAATACATACAGAAGCTACAGATAGTCAATACTACCGTGAAAATATTTAACATTATGACGTCACAAACGAGCAACCTATCACGGCACGTTTAGAATCTCGTGATTATTTTTTAAATCTTATCAACTTTTAATCACTTATTGTTAATAAAAATAAATATTTTTTTTAATTTTTTTCATTAAGTATCACAATTATTTATAATAAAGTTTTAAATTATAATTAAAAAATCGGTAATTTTTTTTTTTCAACAACTCAATTATGTCTTTGATTATTATTTATCTATCTAGTACCTAGTAGTAGGCTACCGTAAATATTTTTAGAAATTCAACCCCTAAGGGGGTGAAACAGGGTGTTGAAGTTTATTGAAAATTAACGAGGGTACAGTCTTTAGTGTACCGCGGACTAGGTTTTTAGGCGAGAATGTTAATGAACATATTAATATACTTACCGAGATATAATCTTTTGCTTTCGGACAGGATTTCTTCGATTTCTTTCCCTTACTGCTTTGACCACCTTTTTCGTACGATCATTACGTGAACCGCCATATCTTTCTCTGTCACAAACAGAGGAAATCTCATCGTACCTATTAATAGCCCGGTACACAAACATCAGACTAATACCATTATGCTATATATATTATGTATGCAATTTTTAAAACTCTCCATGTTTTAAAAATTGCATTTGGCTACATACCTACTTTGTGTAATGCAATCACAGCGATACTGTTCCCTTTATCACCCGACTCCATTTTAATATCGCAAAATATTTTATTGGTGCCAAAATAAGAAAATACAATGAACAATCGTATAAAAATGACAGATTCCAAATTCAAATGTAATATTTTTTTTATTTTTAATAGTTAGTAAGTTTAAATTTCAGCCATAAAAAGGTATTGACAGACATACAGACAGACAGACGGACTACAAAGTGGCCCTATAAGGGTTCCGATTTTTTTTTTTGAGATCCGGCACCCTAAAAAACACATCTCTGAAAACATTCGCGATATAAAACTACTTTCCATATTCGTATTCATGTGGAAATCAACGGACTGTCTGTTCTGTTTGGGAAGTTTGACAAAATTCATGTTTCAAAGCGACCGCGTGATATGCCCGTAGGGACTGAAGTTTTTGTTTTCATATAAAAAATTCTAACTTATTATAAATATCTGTTTAATGTCGCATTTTACCGACTGTTATTTTTTATAATTGTTTTAAGCTTTCACGATTTGTGTATTCATATTTATATACTTACTTAATCGCGTTATAAAATCGAAGTATTTACCTCGACTCTCGACGTTTCGGCCGTAATGCAACGGCCGTGGTCACGAGTAGACTGATGCTCCGTGGTGTCATTGTCTCGTAGCCGCGCGAGTTCTTCGAACTACCCGCAGTTGATCGTCATTATGTTTATTTAAACCGTTAAGATCCCGACACACAACACTCACAACATCCGATGTCTTATAGGAAGGTACATCCCGACGCCTACATGTTATTTTTTTTATCATATAGGAGGACAATCGAGCAGTTGAAGCCATGACTACAGGACTACATGACTACTGACGTCCATGGACATCTTCACAGATAGTATGCAGATGCGTTTCCCTCCTTCCTTCTACCATCTCCATGGATTACCGTACATGCCTACATGTATGTATGTGCACATTACCTCTTACTAAGTGTTACAAGGAGGAGAATCGTTTTTTAAAAGTACATAATCTCTATATGTTTGTATTTATGTATCTATACAATATACATACATATTATGTAAATTTCTACAACTTCTTCTTCTTACTGCAAGGCTTAAAAGATTTTACACATACGTCCGTCCTGCAAGGCATGACATATTTGTTACTGGGTTTGTCGCAACGACGCAAGTGAAAATGGTAACTTTAAAAACTTTAAACGTATTTTAAGTAGTAGGGCGGGCTTCAGATCATATAAATTATAATTACATTTATAGAGACTTGGAAAGCTTTATCAATTTCGAAGTTAAAGATAATAATTTAAGATAATTAAAATATTAAGTGAAAAGATCCTGTATTTTGTCCTTTTAATTTGCACAAGTTATACTTTTGGAGAACTTTTATCACATTAAGCGAGCAAAGTTTAGATGAATAAAAAACTTTATCAAGTTGTAGACGTAATAGATTTTAGCCAAATATCTTATTATTTATCAATAGGAAAGTGACTTGTTAGTTGATTAAACTTTAATATTTAATTAAAGCTTATGTGGCAGCATAATATGCTTAAGGTTGCGATGTGCAAAATAATTTCTCTATAATTGTCGTTAATGTATTAATATATATAATATATATGCTTAACAAATATCGAGAATACTAGAGAGAAATATTTAGTCTAGATTTAGTATTAACAGCTATATATAGTTAATATAATTTTAGCGTAATATATGAATTATAATAATCAGTATTATCAACTGTACTATTTCAACTTTAGGTTTACTTGCTGTTTTCTATTAACACGTTGTCGGGGGTGCGGTTTTAGGACAAATTAGTAATGTTTTTGCCGTTGATTTGTTTTATATTAAAATGAGGCAAAAAATTAGTACGATAGGAATTAATAACAATGAGTACTTTTATACATAATGACCTAGCTGTCAATTTATGATTAGCTCCTACAAAGTTTCTTTCAAGTAAGTTCGAGCCGATCATATATACTGGCTACTGCACAGCTACTGAACGATGGTCGCTCAGTTATTGGCTTTGCTGGGCAGAGTGTATCGTCAGTAGAATATAGTACGAAGCTGCACCATGTTGCATTGCAACCAAATTGAGCCAACACGACCTATAGGTACATCTCGCTCGCAGGTTACACCCATGAGTATGTTGTAGCGTTTGTAGAGTTTGTGAGTTGTGTGGACTGTTGGGAGAAAGGAGGGCAGCAGCATAACTGTCATGTGGGTGTCTATGGGAGTTGTTAGTTACCAATGATTCAATTGCTTGTTTGCCCCTCCAAAGATAAAGTATTGTACTTTACTTTATTCAGATCACGAAGTAGAGTCATCGCTTTTATTAAAGCTGTGAATGATTATAATATGTATAAGTATAAAATTTTACAGTGATAAATATAAGTCAAAAATGTTGCGCCTAAATGCAGCATGTCATGCAGTCGATGGCCACCACAACCGGGAAAGTAATTCTCGCCCACAGTACAGCTACATGAAGAGACAGCTGTGCTGTCGCGTTTCGTGCGGTTTATTATTTTCTGTAGCCGTTAGACGGGATGAGAGAAGAAGTACAATTCGTCTGCATAAGAAATATGCAGATGAACGTCGGTAGTCATCCACAGGCTTTGACTGCATGTTCACCCCATACAATAAAATACACTTTACTTGCTTTTTTTAGTAAAAGTAACATGTATCAATAAAGATCATATAATCGTTTGATCGACGCGCGACGTCTACCAATTGAAAATCGAATCCATGGGGATAAATCGAGTAAATCTGTCGAGAGGGATTTTATTATCTGTCTTTCTATATACTGTATATCATATTTATCTATTTTGAAGGCAATAACACAAATTGAAGTACCCTTTTCACTTGATAGTTGAATTTGTGACAGGCGAGGCACTATTGGTATGTCGGGCGATCAGGTTTTTACATTTTTGTTGATATTTCAACCGACTCGGAAAAGGGAGAACCCCCTCTTAATTCGTCGCATCGCAAGCATTGATTTAAAGTTGCTCTCTACAAATCTCTCGAATGCCTGCGATTTATTGATTGCAAACGCAAATAAAATTGCTTTTCGCGTTACAAATTTCAGCATTTCGAACTGTAACAGGAAGTCAAACAGCAATTCGGCGTGTGTTTGTCATCCACCCCAAAGGGGCGTAGCGCCATGTGTTCGGAAACGGCTGACACAATTCTTATCCATCATTATCATGATTAATCGGCTATACGATTGATAATAATCGCTGTTGCCAATATTTAAAGAAATAAATGTAAGAGGCAGTGCCACACTGCATGCTTGCATGCAGCTGAATTGGGCAGGCACGACCGGGGAGGTACTCTGGCTTACACAAAATGATATAAATTCATATATTTTTAATTCCATTAAAAATTGTAAGCATCTACTAATTAGGTTGAACATCTTTATAGCTTCAGTTTTAAGATCTTCAAAGCTTTAAGTCCTTTCATTCCGAGTGAATTAATATTCTACGATCCTTATACAATTATAAAGTTTTATTCGAACTTGCGTTAACTTTTTTTATGGTACAAGGGGGCAAACAAGCAGCCGGAGCTACCACAACTACCGACACTCATAAACATCATAGAGATAAACATATGCGTTGCCCTCCTTCCTCCTCCCACCTCCATGGGCCACCGACTCCTTACACGCCGCACGAAACGCGACAGCACAGCAAAGCTAAATTCAAATTTGTCTAAAGTTTAGAGTTTATACACAAGTTTTAGGAAGACGTATAGCCACGCTGCATGCATGCATGTAGCCGAATGAGGCTGGCACGACAGGGAGGTTACTCTTACACAATACCGGCGTAAAGTGACAGCTTTCCAGTCACGTATGTGGCGTGTGTCCGGCGGCCCATGGAGCATGCGTAGTAAGTCTTCGGATCAGCTTAGTTTGTTCGAAAGCTGACGAATGGAACCCACGTTTAGGGGACACTACTACTGTGTCGGTGGAGCTGTGCATAATTCGTAAGGGAGTCTAAAACTATGTCACCTCAAATAGAACGACCACGGCCCTGTGATACAAATAAAGATCAGTTATTTTAATTGTAGTTCCTGGTACCGTTGCGTTTAAAGTACGAATTTCGTGCGTGTATGCGTGGGTACGCGTGCGTGTGCGTATACGCGTGTGAAACATACCAACCCATATTACGCATATTATAGGCTACTATTTCACATGAGTAATAACGAAAATGAGTATCTGAAAACTCGCTTTTATTTACAGAAAAGTTGGAATGAAAACAATTTGTTTTCAGAATTGGTACAAGCAAAATTACTTTCAATTAATTTCAATGCCGCAATCCATACTTTTTTTTAATATTATAAAGAAAAATAAGCTTTTCATCCTACTAATATTGTAAATGCGAAAGTTTGTATGTTTGTTTGTTACTCCTTCACGTAAAAACTGCTGAATCGACTTTCATACGAAATTTGGCACACACAGAGGGTAACTTGGATTTACACTTAGGATAGTTTTTATCACGAAAAAAATGTTCCTGTACGCGGGTGAAATCGCGGGGCGCAGCTACATCTGCATAATTATTTTCGGATTTTTAACGCCGCGTTAAATTTACGGGCTTAAAATTGGACTAGAGAGAATAACAAAACTTGTCCTATCTCGCCTCCGTACAAGAGACTTGTTACGACGGACGAATTCCTAGAGCTCGCAGAAATGACTTAATTATTTCCACGACCAGCGCAGATGTGATGGCTGACAATACAACTCCGAACAACGAAAATAATTACAGACCGCCGCGCTCACGCTACGAGAGCTTCATATATTAATCTACAAGTTCCTTTTCAAGTTACAACATTCTGTTCACACTTCCTGATATTATAGTTATAATATTATATTGTCACAATAATGTACAGTAAGATCCGAATGGATAAAAATAAAAATATTATACAGGCATAAAGCACGGCCCGTTAAAGAATAATTTATAGTACAGATCATTAGCTATCAAACAAACCCTTTTTACACTACCTAGGAGCCCGGGTGGCTCAACCGAATACAGTGTCGGGCTCGGCAACTGGGTTGCCCTACTAAACCCCTGCCAAAACTGCCAAATTGGAGGGCCTCGGATCTACAAGCAGCAGAGCCCCTCCAAGCCCCGACAGGCTGGCCTCGGTGAAAAGGCCTCCCTCCCTCTTGGCTTCACCGTGGTGTCCCAAGCCACGGTTACTAATTGTTAAAAATGAAAGAATCTATAGATAGCTACCACCACCATTTTGCATTGCTGCCAAATTGGGCTGCTGGGGAAATATGTCAAGCTCATGCGATACCGCTTTAAAAGTCATGTCGCGGCTCGTGCGGTTCACGAATAGTCGGTGGCCCATCGGCAAATGACCGATAGGGCCGAAAAGTGGCAATATTTAGCAATAGATTCAATGAATTGTGTTCGAGTTATTATTTTTTTTTCTTCTTTTTATAGATTTATAGATAGGATTTGCGACTTTAAAAAATAATTGAAAAAAACACACACTATCACAACTTTTTTTATGTATCGTACACATTTATTAATAATAAACAGTAATTTAAAAAACACATCTTCAAACATTTTTAAATCAGAGCTTCAATACCGTACAAGATTTTTTAGTACAAAAATGACTATCGAAGAATAAGATCATGATCATGAATTTATTCTTCAAAACATCTTAAAAACATCTATATCTGCGGTAAGGGCATCCGCCCACACACGAGCACCGTATAAGGTCATACTTCTGCTGACCATGGTGTACAATTTCCTGCAGGCTGTGCTAGGTCCTCCCACATTAGGAAGGAGTCGACTTAGAGCTGCCGCAACCCTTCGACCTTCGGCCCGAGCTGTCAAAATTGAGCCAAAGGGTCATCTTAGTACAATTATTTTGGATATTGTATATCATAAGCCTGAATATTCGACGAGAGTGCGGCGGTTATCGGCGAAAACATTTTATTTATTTATCTGTGAACGAAAAGAGACTGCAATATACACAGATCAAAGGTAGGAAGTAGAAAGGGCCGTTTCGAAAGATGTATCAATTTCCGCCTTGACAGTTAACAACAACAACTGTAACGGGTAAGTGGGAGTCTTTTGATGAACATCCTACATGGATATTCGTAAGGCTCCCTAAATTTAAAGCAAAATTAAAACCAGACCTTGTGCGTGTTTATATTTAGTCCGGGTCACGTTTTCATACGGTAAATTATTTAATTTTAATACAAATGGAAAGCGCATATTTTCTCAAGCGTCTCCGAATTTCTGAAACGATATACAATATATTTTACAAACAAAGTCGCGCGTAACATTCAGGTACATAAGCTATGACAATTTGTTTACGTTGTACACGCTGATAGAGCCTCTGAGGAGCACTTTACTGTCGAGGCGAGGTGCCTTTCTTATCGCTCTTATTTTGTCTAATATCTTTGTTAATTTGCTTAATATATTTTACTACAAAAGCGCTTTTTAGATTACCACTAAAAAACAACAATTAAAATTCCCACGTAGCTTGAAACTTGTAAAGGAAAACGTTTAAGTTTCCACAATCCGTGTAAAAAGCATTCGTATTTAATACTTTTGATGAATAGGCCAATTGGCAATTGATGAATAGGATAATAATTAATCAAAGAATTGAATGAAAATTAAACTTGAAATGGAAATTCAGTGGTACGATGATTAAAAGTTGCTTGATGGTTTGAAGTTGCTTTAACCAAACGATTGTATTCAATGGCAAACCGACGTGACGAGAAGTTTGAATTAATTATGTCTCAAGAAAAAATTTTCATTATCGTTGTATAACTTAAGTGCTTAAAATTATAATTAGAATTAAATAGTGTAAATGTATCCCTTGGCGTTGAAATTATTGTGCTCAAAGTTTACGTATTAGCTTAAATTGTATTACTACTTAGTCTAAATAAAATTGCATTGGGTTTATTATTGGATTTGGATTATCTTTTCTTTTATCAAATTTAAACGGGGAGATGCCTTTCTCCGACTGATTGAAACGGGCAAGTCGCTAGAAGTAATTAAGATTTAAGACTAAGATTATGTAAGATTTGCGTGATTTTACTCGGCGAGCTTCCTGTAATATTTTCCTCGCCTATATTCATAAATTTCTAAGTAACCGGCGTTATTAAATTTGTGTTTGGCTTTCAATTGATTTTCTTTCAAACTCACGAGATATTTGAATAAAACTAAATTAAATTATAAGACCCAAGTGCATTCTCTATTCCCTGTGCTCTCGCATTTCATGCGTCATGTAAGTAGCCGGTGGCCCATGTAGTAGGGAGGAATATGGGGGGCAACGCATTTTCTTTTATGGTACAGGAGGGCAAACGAGCAAACGCAGCCATTTACATGACTATCGACGCTATACAGAGGCGTTATCCTCCTTTCTTCTCCCACCTCGTTGGGCCACCGGCTACTTACATACCGCATGAGCCGCGAAAACATGGACATGAATTTAAAGCGGTATCGCGTGAGTTAGACGTATTTCCACAGCTGGCCAATTTGGCAGCGATGCAAAATGGTGGTGGTGATGGTGGCACCTATAAATTCTTCCATTTTTAAACAACTCAACTAGACATTAAAAAAACCGACGATGTGCCAATCATGTAGCAAAATGCCTGTGAAATAGTAAGATGAAACACATTTTTCACGGATTTTAATGCGGTTTTCTTCTATTAATTTATATTATTACATCCATACGAAGCTTAGAGTATTTACATAATTAAATCGCCATGTTACGTTTAATTCAATAAACTTTCTCATTACATAAAAAATTACATTTTATTTTAATAAAATTCTATCTCGACGGAATCCAATAATTTGCCTAAAAGCATATTTAAGAGGTCTAAAAACAACCTACGTTTCTGAGAATATTTAATTTACAAGTTCAAAACATAATATGGGGCGCGTTGACGAATTTAGATCAAGGACTACGACAAAACTAATGGAATAAACAAAGGAGTACAAAAATACACTTCTTATGTGCTTTATAGACTACACAAAAGGCTTTGACTTCTTATATTTTGAGGCTATATGATGGCTATATGATGAGGCTATTGAGGTCATCAATGTCACAACAAGGCATTAACCCAAAATTTTATATGAATATAATTAGTAGTGTTTACTCAAAGGATCGTGCCAAAGTAAGACTAGAAAGTGAAAGCCCGGAGTTACCCAAAAAAGGTGTACCACAAGGAGACTCGCTCTCTCCAATAACTTTTACTGCAGACTAGTGTTCCGATGTCTAAACTGGGAAGCCTAAAGAGTAAATGTGGATGGATGGAAACGAGAACTGTTAGTCATTTACGTTTTGCGATTGACATCGTGGTATTTGTAGACAATACGACAGAACTAGAGAACATGATCGGCGAATCAGCAATAGACAATTGAAAACTGGGGCTCTCATTGAACACAAGGAAAATAAAGATCTTATCTAACTGACAAACTAAATACATTGTAGTTTTCAATAAAAAATTTAATATTATGTAAAAAGAATACATACATATGTCAGTTGTCCTTTGAAGATATTACCTGAAAGCACATTTAGAGAATAATAACTCTACCAGGGAAAAAATACTAAAAGAGAAAAAATTAGAAATAGTTCCATCAATAGAAGCCTAAAAAAAAATTATTTGAAGCAGTAGCTTTGACGAGTTTGACGTATGGATGATAGACGTGGTCATTTAGAAAAGAAGATGAAGAAAAAAATGCTATATTTGAAAGGAAAATGGAAAGAAGTTGGATGGCTAAAAAACAATTGCCTCTGTTCCTACTGATGTCTGATATATACGCAACTAATATAACCTTACCCTCTTTTCCTATCCTCTCAATGGGAAATATAAATCTGAAAACGCATGAAATGTTCTTGTAGTTTGAGCTTTTATACCTACCAGTGTTGTTATTTTAAAACGATTCCAAATGGGCCAAAGCTTACGCACGAAATCACTTATGAGGTGGTATCATGTGACCGAGAGAAACATCCCTAATCATTTGAATGCAATGCGGCAAATAGGCTAATAATTTTGGCATTACTTTGCCATTTATTGTATATTTAGTAAAAGATCCTCTCACTCAACATACAACGACAACGTCAAAGGTACTTTTAAACGTATAACACAGTACGAGGTACTGCAATACCCATCACTACAACAACAACACACATACAACTTCCAATTAGAGCGGCTAAAGACACTCGTAGGGGCTTAGTCGGTATTACACTAAGTGGCCAGTCCGGCATAGGTGTAGGAGCCACCTGGGACTGGGCTCCTAGGTATCATACGTAAATGTATTACCCTGCGTAAACATAAGGTACTGCAGTACTTAATAAAAATAAACCACAAAAAACACTGAAACTACATAATCCTTGCACTAATTACTTGTTTGGAAACTGTCCAGTGAAGCTACTCAGAGTTTTTAATACGTTTGCATTAAAACTTATACCGTGTCCGTGGTCCACCCGTTTGTGTGTTTCAAACTCACTTCAAGCTTTGTTTTCATTAAAAAAAAATGCAATTTAATATCAGTGTAAATAGCGAGCTACTTTCATGTCAAACAAAATTATAAGACCAAAGTATCATATATCAAAAGAAAGATTTTAGAAAACACAACCATACTGAGGAATTTTCTATATATATTCCGAAATTAGAAATAAGAAAAAGAATCAGAATAATCATCCCATAAGCATATACGTAATATGTTTTTCAGTCTGTCACCAACAGGCTACAGCTGCTCTTTCGTTCCCGTACTATATAAAACATATCACTTTTTACTGAACATTTATTTTCGTAGATCATTCTTGCTTCATAAGCAACGTCCACTAGATTAGACTGAGAGACGGCTAGAAGGATTTGACTCCCGTATTGGTCTGCTGCCGTCTTAATTACAATGCCTTTCTCCTTCTTTGATATCAGTTGCTTTAACGATGTTTTAATATATTATAGCCTGCATCAGTTTTCCTATATTTCGGCTAATAATGTTTATTTGAAATATCTATACTTAGTCTGGTCGTAAATACTGTTACAATTAAAAATAAAAAGTCTGTGCTACTAAATATAGATTAATTTTTTCTATAGTTTTACGTTTATCACTTCTTTCGGCCGTAACTACGACTGTACATGTATTATTTTTCGTATTAAATATAATCATATTTTAATACTACTATTTAGCAGTGATAGCCATGTGGTAAACATCATTGGTAAATTATTTATTGTTTCCTGGGCAAACAATACTAACATAGTAATAGTGGTATATTGTAAGTAATGAGAAGATAGGATGTCAGTAACGTTGTCTTTTAAAATTTTGAGAGCATTTAAAAGACATACATTCAATGAGACATTTGTTATTTGTATTAGATCATTACAACTTCTCGCTGGACAATCCTGATGCCATTGCCGACTCCGTCATTGTCCGACGTCCGTGCTTCAAGGAATGGAACTATTCATTCCGTTCTCTAAAGTACCGATTGGTGGCAAATCCCAGCCCTGGTTCGATCGCTCTTGTCGGTTGGCGCTACGCCATAAGCAGGAGTGCTATCAGGCTTGGCTAAAAGCGGTGACATCTCAGGACATAAATACCAGCGCACTAAAAAAGGAGTATAATTTCGCTTCCAGGTCTCTCAAAAGTGTTATGGCCAAAGCAAAGTCAGAGCACATTGACAAAATTGGCGAACGACTAGTCCGCCTTCCTTCTGGAACTCTTGCCTTCTGGTCTCTCGCCAAGGCTGTCCTCGGAAATTTCGGTATGCCATCCCTACCATCTTTGCGCCGCGCGCCGGTGTGACGACTCGTTAGCCCATGATGCTAAAGATAAGGCCGATCTCCTGGGCTGTCTTTTTGCATCCTACTCGACTTTGAATGACCAGGGTACTCCACCGCCTACAATCTCGCGGTGCGATCACTCTATGCCGGACATAAAGATCCGGCAGAGTTCTGTGCGGAAAGCACTTCTGTCTTTGGATATGCATAAGTCGAGTGGGCCTGATGGAATCGCACCAATTGTGCTACTTAGATGTGCCCCCGAGTTGACGCCTGTCTTACCGCGTCTTTTCCGGTACTCCTATTCTGTTGG
>LUGF01034275.1:83415-96297 GCA_001625245.1 Calycopis cecrops | reverse complement strand
CGAAAGGAAAATGGAAAGAAGTTGGCTGTGTAAAAATACAATTATCTCTGTTCCTACTGGTGTCTGATATATACGCAACTAATATAACGTTACCCTCTTTTGCCTATCCCCGCAATGGGAAATAAAAATCTGAAAACGCACGAAATGTTCTTGTAGTTTGAGCTTTTATACCTACCAGTGCTGTTATTTCAAAACGATTCCAAATGGGTCATAGCTTACGCACGAAATCACTTATAAGGGAGTATCGTGTGACCGAGAGATACATCCCTAGTCATTTGAATACAATGCGGCCAATAGGCTAATAATTTTGGCATTACATTGCCATTTATTGTATATTTAGTAAAAGATCCTCTCACTTATCATACAACGACAACGTCAAAGCTACTTTTAAACGTATAACATAGTACGAGGTACCGCAATACCAATCACTACAACAACAATACACATACAGGACCCTCCAATTAGAGCAGCTAAAGGCACTCGTAGGGGTTTAGTCGGTATTGCACTAAGTGGCCAGTCCGACATAGGTCTAGGCGCCACCTGGGGGCAGGGCTCCTAGGTATCATACGTAAATGTCATAAACATAAGGTACTGCAGTACTTAATAAAAATAAACCACAAAAAACACTGAAGCTACATAATCCTTGCACTAATTACTTGTTTGGAAACGGTCCAGTGAAGCTACTCAGAGTTTTTAATACGTTTGCATTAAAACTTATACCGTGTCCACACGTTTGTGTGTTTCAAACTCACATCAAACTTTGTTTCCATTCAAAAAACAAATGCAATTTAATGTCAGTGTAAATAGCAAATTACTTTCATGTCAAACAAAATAAGACCAAAGTATCTTATATCAAAAGATAGATTTTAGAAAACTCGGCCATACTGAGGAATTTTCTATGTATATTCCGAAATTAGAAATAAAAAAAAGCATGTACGTAATATTATCCCATAAGCATGTACGTAATATTATGTTTATGGGCGTTGATAGTCACCACAGGTTACAGCTACTCGTTTGTTCCCTTACTATATAAAACGTATCGCTTTTCACTGAACATTTATTTTCGTAGATCATTCTTGGTTCATAAGTAACGTCTACTGGATTAGACTGGGAGACTGCCAGAAGGATTTGACTCGTGTGTTGGTCTGCTGCCGCCTGTTGATTACAACGCTTTTCTCCTTCTAGCTTGATATCAGTTGCTTTAACAATGTTTTAATTTACTATAAGCCTGCATCAGCTTGCCTATATTTCGGCTAATAGTGTTTATTTGTAATGTCTATACTTAGTTTGGCCGTAAATACTGTTACAACTAAAAATAAAAAGTCTGTGCTACTAAATATAGATCCATTTTTTATATAGTTTTACGTTTATCACTTCTATCGGCAGTAACTACGAATGTGCATATATTTTTTTGCATATTAAGTATAATCATACTTTACCACTACTATTTAGCAGTGATAGCCATGTGGTAAAAATCATTGGTAAATTATTTATTGTTTCCTGGGCAAACAATACTAATATAGTAATAGTGGTAGATTGTAAGGAATGAGAAGATTGGATGTCAGTAACTTTGTCTTTTAAAATTTTGAGAGTATTTAAAAGACATAGATTCAATGATAGACATTTGTTATTTGTATAAGATCATTAAAACTGAAACAAATTTCTTTTTGTTTTAAGCTTCCACGATTTGTATTCATATTTGTATACTGTAAACGGAACAATGTAATCGTAATAATATATTAAATAACCAAAACAAATGTAATCGCTATCTCTACTCGTGATATCTACTCGTGACCACGGCCGTTGCATTACGGCCGAAACGTCGAGAGTCGAGGTAAATACTTCGATTTTATAACGCGATTAAGTCCCGTTTACAGTATACAAATACAAATTTATTTTGTTTTAAATAAGTGATCGCTTCATGCAGACAACATATTTAGGGTATATACTTGCGTCTTTTGATTTTCGATGTATTTTAGATAAATTATTATCTAGATCTAGATTAACTTGTATTTTAATTCCACTTAGACCTATTAATGATCCAATATACAAAGTAAAGTTGTAGAGTAAATTTATAGTGAAATTATCTGTTTTCCCAATGTCTGGTATTCCAACGTCTGACAGACGTAATGTTTTCGCTTTACAAGCAAATTAATCTAGTAATTTGTTATTTTGCTTTGATGTGTTGAAATGTTCACCTGATAAATCTTGTATCACACCATTTTAGTTTTAAACGAAGGGATTTAAGTAAAATTCAGTAATTAAATAGTTCTAGATTTTAGATGAATAATAATGGTCATTAGATTGATGGAGATTGTTTTTTGTCATTTGTAATATTTATGACAAATATTTGAAGTTATACACATTTTTCTTTTAGGTCCGGACGAATCCATCTTTGCATGCAACCGATCCCTTCAACAAAGCTTGGGTAAATTTTGACTTTCTTTTAGCCAAATGTCTTGACCACTTGAGTACGACGTACCCGATGCAGCAGAATTTTACAACATGCCAAGTGTAAAATTTACTCGGGGAACTTTTAAATCTCAGCTTGTTTAAAAATCAGTTACAAGCCTAACAAATTTTAAAACGTCGCTTAGTAATAAACTTATTGCGGAGAGCCACGAAAATGTGACAGGTATTTCGCCGTGTAAAATCACGCAAATCTTAACAAAAAGTCAATTGAGACCTTCCATTTCAAGAGGTAAAAGATCGGAATCTTTCCCGCGTTTAAATATGATAAATAAAAAGTTCTCACCACCTAATCGCACTTTTTTTCTTTGGTCCATTCATTAAATTTAACTTATACCGATCTACAAATTGAACATGTTACGCTACGCCAAGGGAAGCGCTAATGTATAACAAATTCTAAGCACTGAAGCTATACAACGATAATGAAGAAACTGTATTCGAGAGATAATTAATTAAAGTTTCTAGTCACGATGGCAACTGAACACAACCGTTTGATTACATGTTCAAACTATTAAGCAACTTGTAATCTTCTTACCACCGAATATCGACTTAGTTAGTCTATATTTTGCGCATTGTCCTGATTATTTTTAATTCCATTTGTCCCGTGAACGCCATAACATTTTAAATTTTTCATGTTTTAAATTTTTTTTTTAATATTAATATTTATTTGAGTTAGCAAATGGAACAGCTTTCTTTGAGTTTAAAAGAGAGTCGACGTTGCTTTGATCACCACTGCCATTGGTCAAACAATACTTATCATACTAAGCTATAATATATTAATAGATGAGAGGCATATAGGGTATTAGGGAGGCGATAGCATTTTTGTCTTGTTGAAAATGTATAAGCTGTGTATATCCGATTTCTTTTTTGTTACGAAAGTACTCTACCTAACGTAACCTTACCTAATTACGTGTATAAATATTTATACATTAAAATGCTAAGGTGACACGGAGGGTATAAATTAAATATATAAAAAAACACAATAAATTCCCAATTCCTACTAACACTAAATTACATAATATTAATGTGTTATAAAAAAATCAATGTTATATAAAAAAAATATATTTATAAACCTTATTATAAGTTATATTATATTTATAAGGGAAGACACCGGCTTCACGTTAATGACGTCATTAATTAGGAAGTTCGAGGAAAATCCTCACATCGCTCGACCGTCCTTTAATAACTTACTTCATTAGACAAGTATGTCTCCTAAGTACTTAGTTTTAATTTGTTCTTGTGCAAGAATGTCCTTATTAATGCATAAATTGTTGATGGAACAAAATAATTAATTATAAAGTATTCAAGGTATTATAAATACCCATTGTAATTCGTGCTCATTGTTTTTCATTTGTTTATATGTAATAAATATGCTTTATTTTTTTTTCTACTTAATTTTTTGATTTATTTCCATGATAATTCTATAACATGTCGTGACTGCAAAGTAAACACCAACTAACGAACCGATGATGCTGAAAAATGGTGTAAACGAACCTTTACTGACTTTAATATCTTAACGACACTTTCAAAAATCCTTCCTTAGTGTGAATTAAGGAAGGATTTTTGAAAGTGTCTTCTCAAAAGGATAGAGGTAGAAAATGTGTGTTGAAACTGTTGCTACCTGCAAGGGCACATGCCGCATCCCTTGAGACCGTTCTGTAGCCGCGAACCACCCGAATGGCCATCGTTTGCTAGAGCCTGAATAGTACGCGACGGTTGTGGGGGGAGCCCCGTACATGACCATCGAGCGTATCACACGCAGAAGTAGGCGACGGCAGCCAAGGCTTGGCCCGCCTATGTTTGGAAGACGCCGGGCGAGCCCCACGGCTGTCTTCGAAATCCTCACTAACAGCCTATTGAAATGACTTTGAATGATGAAGTCCATCGGCTATCGAGAAGCAGACCAAGGTACGTCGTATTAGACCCAACGCTTATCCTAGTCCCTCCAACTTGTTGCGAAGGTCTATTACGTGATCCGTGCAGGCATAGAGCTTCTGATTTTGCCAGAGCCACTTCAATGATTAATCTACATATCTATACCAAATTAGGCTTGTAGTACTTAAAGTCCTCTTAGTTCCTCATTTACTATGGAACACTAATAAAAACTGTTTTTGTTAAATTTTTATACCATTAAACAACCTATTATCAGTTATTATTGGAAGATACTATACATTTTGACATAATCATCTTAAAAATGACTGCATTTCATGTGTTCCATTGATTTCCTTTTTGAGTATGGGAAGAGGGAATAAAAAATTTGCACCAAAAAATTATCCGGCAAGATTCGGATTCTTAATCTATAAGCTATCCTTTACTCAAATCCATTGGTGAAATGCGGAACTCAGGTTTTGCATACTCAAATACTTCCGGGGCCTGCTCTAATTATCATATTTGCGCAAGCCACGGAAATACAACGAGTGTAGTGTGTAACAAGTCTCTTTTGTGAAAACAGGAGTTTTATTATATGCCTACTAGACTGACCCCCTTAAATTTTATGCGGCCACGAAACACGGAAATAATTATGCAGATATAAAAGCTTGTCTTCTATTCACGTCCAATTAAAATTATTTAAAAAAGTTGTGCAAAAATTAATTGAAGAAACTTTTGCTTGTATCGACTCGGTGGACGAAATATTTTATAATTCTGAGTTTGCTGTAAATATACGTGAGTTTTTAGTTATAATTTCACTCACACTCAAAACTCTGGACTCTGGAAGCATAATATGTACGTCCATTTTTTTATGGTTTAGGGGAATAAACCAGCAGCCATTTTCATGACTACCGACGCCCATAGACATCCGCATAGGAGCTATATTGATGCGTTGCCCTCATTACTCCTCCCACCTCCATGGGCCACCGGCTACTCACACATCGCACGAAACGCGACAGCACAGCTGTCACTTTATATTCTATTGTGATATATACAATTTACGAAGTTTATTAAGACCACGTTACGAATTCTGTACAGCGCCCTGACCCTGAGAACAAAGTACATGATCCGGGGGCTTATTGCGAATCGAACCCCCGTTTAGGGGAGCTGGTAACTCAATTACAAGTGCTTCCAATTTAATTATAATTACAGCGCTATGTATTTACTAATTGCAGCAACAATTTACTTTCGTTTTTTTATAGTATAAGGGAGTAAACGAGCAGTAGGAAACAATTTCATGACTACCGACATCCGTAGAATTCCACACAGACGTTACACAGATGTGTTGCCCTCCATCCTCCCTCCTACATGGGCCACCGGCTACTTACACACCGCACGAAATGCGACAGCACATCTGTCACTTCACGCCGGTTTCGTAGAAGCGAGAGGTACCTCCGCGGTCGCGACGACCCAATTCGGCTGCATGCAGCCTGAGACTAATAAAGGCTTGTAAACTACAGTTATTTGATGAGTTAAAATAAATTTCTCATGGAAAATGTTATAATAACTTCTACTCGGAGAAATTTGAATGTTTCCGAGGTTTATTTTAAATATTGAGTTAGAAACAAATTGAAGCGTTACGGAACGAAATAAGTTTTCCGTAAAACGAATCTGCGCAATGATTTATTTACTTCCATTTTTCTTATTACTTATACGTACATAATATGTTTGAAAGAACTTTTTAAGTAGGTAACTAAATAAGTTAAAAAAAAGAAAGCCGATAAAAACCGTTTTGTTCTCACAAGAAATATTTCAGCGCGCTGTTTTATTAAATATACACAATAAGTTTTAAAATTTTTGTCAGATTATTGGACGAGACTAAAAACCCTTATTAGGTATGTGTCATAAGTTCTCTTGATTATGTCGCCAGCGTAATCTCTCTCTCTCTCACACACACACACACACACACTTTCTTTCTTCCATTTATTAAAATATCCTTTTCATTCTATCAGTTATTTCGTTTCTCTATTATTGCTAAGTTTGTTGCAATTTGCGCTAGCAGCTCCAGCGACTTTGCCCCGTGCAGTTGGTGAAAATGTCTGGTACATTTTGGCATTAGAAGGGAATAATTCGTTTAATTGGTTGAGGAGCCACATTTTTTTATTTTAATTAATTAATTTATTGAGTTGTATTTACGGATACACTGAGCGGAATGTTTATAAACAAACAGATAATCAAATTTTGTGTCTACTGTGCTATTACAAACAAATTCATGCGTGAATGCGTGCGAATGAGATAAGTGTGGGGTTAATCTGTTAAAGAACAGCAGCAACACTGATATAGACCATCATGGGCATCCACGATGAGTACCACAAGGAGGAGCGTTTGACCCACCCTGAGTCAAGTTTATTTAGGTATATAACACAAGTAATAGTAGTAGAATGTAAGTAATCATTATGGAAAAAAAAAATATTTGATCTGGAAGTAACCCCGCAAGCTAGAATAGTGATGGTAGTGCAATTTACAAAAAAAAAATGCAAGAAATAAAAGCATTTAACAGCCTGAGAATTTTTGTTAGCGACTCTACTTTTACAAAATTGTGTGTGCGCAATAACACGGTGGGATACCATAAATATATTTTCCACTAGCTGCGCCCCGCGGCTTCGCCCGCGTAAATTTCGATATCGTGGAAAATCATTCCATGGCATCCCTCAGGAACATTTTTTCGGGATAAAAGCTATCCTATGTTACTTCTAATACCTCCAAGAACATGTGTACAAAATTTCATGATGATCGGTTGAGCAGTTTTCGCGTGAAAGGGTAACAAACAAACTTACATTCGCATTTATAATATTAGTATGATTACGTACATGAAAAATAAATAAACAGAAAGAAAATATTTACTTTCATTCTTGTTGACGATGAAATAAATTCATTTTAAATTGGAACTCGTAGTACAGAAAAATAAATAGCGATCGAACTGGCGATATGACCGAACAACTACAATAGATTGTTGACATAAGTTTATTGTTGAAACTTACACAATATATACTCGGAGAAAACCTACTGGATCATACATACAAATGGAATGAATTCAAAGAAATAATATGTTTTTTTTTTAATTCCTCACTCTCTTATTTTAAAAGTTAGAGAGCAGGGACACTCATTTTTCTACTTTGGAAGCTTCTATCTTTCAAACAATTGATTTTGACGAAAAACTGTTTTTGTAACCTTAATGTCATTTTTATAGACCTATCCATAAACATCCCTCACATACAGGGTGGGTGAAAAAAAAATATGGAATTCAAAATATCCCTTTCATATTTTGAATTTATTTATTTTTGTTCAAAATTCGAATTGCGGTTCGAAAAATACATCAACCTACAAAGTTTCAACTAATTTAAGCATATAATAAAACCAATAGTTTCGGGAAAAAATTACTGTGATATACGGAAGGGCGCATAGACAAACAGACAGACATGACGCATCTAATATAAGGGTTCAGTTTTTTTCATTCATTGGCTACGGAACCCTAATAAAAAGGTAGATAATCTGATTTACCGCGGCGGTGACGAGCGCAAAAGACTTGCTCCGTATTTACTCACGCTGTTGGAATTTGATTTACAATTCGTAGACGTCGATCAAATGGTTATTTGATTTGAATTTTATTGGTTTGCTTCCTTTGATACAATGTTATGTTCACTTAAAAAATAGCCACACAAAATGCGACGACACAGCTGTCACTTAGCGCAGTAATGTAGGCGAGAAATACGTCCACGGCGCTACCTGTAAGCGTATGAAGTCGTGTAAAAATACTAAATAATACTGACTTTCATAATAACTTAGCAGTAGATATCGCAATATGTTTTATATCAAAACTTCAGTCCCTGTGGGCAAATCACGCGGTCGCTTTATCGCGAATATTGTCGTAACTTCCCAAACAGAGCGGAAAGTCCGCACGTACATTTTCACATGAATACGAATACGAATATGGAAAGTAGTTTTATATTCCCGCGAATGTTTTTCAGAAAATATTTTACCACACTGCTCTAATGTGAAACATTCTTTTTTCGTCAGCTTTCGTTTTTTGCTTTGTAAATGTCGCTTTAGTAAAAAAAATTTTTTACTGCGTAGGTCTTCATAGTATTTTGTTTCACGTACACTCCTAAGTTTTATTTGCTCGACCGGAGAAGTTTGAATTATGGCAAGTAAAACTTTATAATATGAAAAAGTTAGGAATGAGAGCTAAAGTTTTATAGAGATAATTCGACACACATTACATTTACTGCATGTAAATAACGAATTATTTAAGTGCTATGAATACAACCTCAAACACCAGTATTCTATAAGGAGATAAAACACAATAGACCATAGAGAAATGAGAGATAAATCATGATAATTTTTTGGTAACGCAGGACAATACCATTACGTGCGCTGTCCAGGAGCCTGGGTGGCTCAACCGGGTAGAGTGTCGGGCTCGACAACTGGGTTGCCCCTACCGGCTACCGACTACTACCGACGTGGCCTTCAGCCGCTATAATTGGAGGGCCCCGGATATACAAGCAACAAGGCCCCTCCAGCGACTCTTCTCCTTGGGGAATGTCAGTCCCTACTCCAACGTGCGGACTGTGCAATGGGGTCGGGTTACCATCCTGATTCCTGGTTCCAATGCTCCAACGGAGCGCGCCAGTGGGCGCGACGGTGGTCCCAATCCACGCCCCCATCTGCTAATTCAGAGGGACCCAGGGGCCAACCATCAAACGGCCGCAGAGGACAGGGAGAACGGCAACGACACACCGCATATACTCTTCCTCTGCAGCCCCACCGCCAACGCATCTGACGATGTGCCCCCGTGCGGTTGCAGGAGACGGGGTGTACAGCAACGACACACCGAGACACCTCTCACCGCCCACAGGTATACTTCCGCATAGAGGCCATATAGATGCGCTGCCCTCCTTTCTCCTCCCACTTCCATGGGCTACCGGCTACTTACATACCGCACGAAACGCGACAGCACAGCTGTCACTTTACGCCGGTCTCGTGCAAGCGAGAGGTACCTCCCCGGTCGTGTCGGCCCAATTCGGCTTCATACAAGCATGCAGTGTGGCACTACCGCTTACTATATATATCTACATAGATATAAAATAAAGTTTGTAAACGCTCGACAAGTATTATCTTCCGTCAGGTAATAAGGATGTACTAGAAACATATATTTATGTGATTGGCAAATGAAATTATATTCTTTAAAACATCTCTTCCTAAGATGTTGGCTATAAAATGATAAAAATCTAATAATTAATCTAAATTAATCACGTACAGCGATATAATTTATAACTCATTAATTATAATTTATAACTCAAAGTGGGTTATAATGAATTTTGTCCCAGAAATCCGCAGACGCTTGGGAAAGCCTACCCTTTTCATTTGCATTAAGAATTAATAATGTACTACTGTATGAAAAGGTAACCGGGACAACATATAAATATTCACAAGGCCTTGTTTTAATTTAGTTTTAATTATTAGTGTTTAAATTATTTCATCATATATTTATTTTACTTTTATCTAACCTACAATGTTAAAGAGACGTGTGTTTGTAAAGGAGACGTTTCATTTATGGCCCGCATGATGTACGCAGGTCAGTAAGATCGGCAAAAATTGGGCTATCACGTTAAATACCAACACGTTTGCATTTGCTTTTTGGTTTAACAACAAAAACCATTCAGAGTATTGCTATACTAAAGGCAATTTTGTTACACTTTACTTTACCCTAAAGTATGGCTAATAAAACTTCAGAAAATATTTTTCCTTATCTTCAAAATTAGAAGTAGATATCTCTTAAGTATATTTTATGAAACACCCTCACTACTATACGTCATGGAGGCCAAGGGTTCATACAAAAATGAAACGTCTCCTTTGTATATTAGGGTCAAATCTGCTGAATATAACCCACTTATTACTTTCGATTGAAATGATTTTATTTTTGTTATACAGAGGTTTATTATTTATTTATTTATTTATTTATTTATTTATAACCTTACGGACTTTGTGTCCATTTTACATACAACAGTTTAGCTTAAATAAATAATAAATTATAATAAAAACCTGAAGGTATTTTATTTTTTTAGGTCTGACGTACACAGGGACAACTTGACTCCGAATTCGAAACAAGTCAGCTCTAACTTGCAAAAGACTTATGAAGAACGGTGTGAAGTCAGTACTGATTTGTATCTATATTCGCGTGCTACTAGTAAATGGAAGGCAGTGATGGCAGCATACTGAACGGATTTGAAGACAGCTAGTAACCCTGTGTAAATCGCCCGTATAAAAGGCTACAATGTCATGAGGAAATAAATAATATCACCTATACTCTACATATAATGTAGTCTATATTTTTATAACGTAAGAGAGCAACATATTCGTAGACATTTTGGAGACTTGGTGAGACACACACCTTGGACACCAATAAACTTCCGCATAGATAATCTTCTTTAACCTTATTGCACTATTCTGTCCCGGAGACGACGATACTATTTTCCAACATGCATGTAAGGCACTGTTGGCAATCGGAGTGCGAAATCTGGAGGGGACCCCACAAGCAACACCACGAAAAATAAGCGTAGACGCCATGGTAGTACATTACACAAAAGGTGAAACACACGACTACTCTGGCGTCATTTCAATTTCAAAACGTCATGAGGTGGTGGTTTATGAGGACCGCAGCAAATTTTAAATCACCTCAAACAACACGAACAGGACTCCTCTACAACACAAACACAACTGGACTAACAAGATATACCTTTCATAAAAGAATTGTAAATAAAATAATAATAATGAAATGTAACTAAATAATACGTAATGAATGTAATAAAATGTAAAATAACAAGATATGTAATGAAAAATGAAGTCAAGAACAATGTAATTGACCTAACAATAGTGTTTTTTAACAAATGAAATGTAATGTCAAATAATTAATAATATTGAAATGGAAACGAAAATATGTCATATAATCAAAATAATAACCAAATAAAGGAAATGTAAAATAGTGAAGCTAAAATAAGAAAGGTGCGGACCACGGGTCCGCAGTAGTAATGATAAGAATTATAAAAAAATCCTCTTTAATCCCAATGCTTCAATGCATCACTCACAATCTCAACACGCTGATAAGTATGCCAGAGGTGCCTCTTATAAAATATTTTGAAGACATCTTCTTAAAAGTGATCTGCCCACAAAGCGCTTCAACATTGATCCACTAAGAGCTAATATCACTTCTTATCGACTGTCTTTTGTTCTCGAACGCTGCTGACACTGACATTGAGAACCATCTTGAAGGTTACCCGAGCACCTCTTGTTACCTGAGAGCCTGTTTCCGCTACGTATTTTTTTTTTATGTTATAGGGGGCAAACGAGCAGGTGATTAGTGACTACCGCCGCCCATTGACATCCACAAAGTGTCTTGCAGACGCGTTGCTACTGCTATTGGGTCTATTTTATGTTTATGATGACAATGTAAGATTTTTTATGGTGTAAGGGGTATCCCTTACCCTTACAGTACCTCCTACACAGTATCTTTAACTGAAAGCTTATTCTTTTTTGAGGCAATAACTGATTAATGATTTAATATGAATTTTTTCACAATTTTGCATATCACAATTTGGAATAATATAAAAATACTATTATAAACCGAAATAATGGATGTTCACAGAGATTTTTTTAAGCGGGTGAATCCATATGGCACTGCTAGTTCTCTTTCTAATGAAAGAACTTAAAATAAATAATATCAACAACTTTCGACCCCTAGGGAGGTGCGCGCAGGTGTTCCGCAAGGCAGTTGCCTCTCGCCATGTCTGTACGCGGCTTACACGATCGACATCCCCACCCTCAGTGATCGTTTGGGAGAGGGAGAGGAGGATGTGCTGCTCGCGCTGTTTGCCGATGACAGCGCCTACTTCACATCGTGTCGCAAGCCAGACCTCGCAGTCGCGCGAATGCAGCGGCTCCTTGATAGGCTACCGGAATGGCTAGATAGGTGGAGAATGTCCGTCAACGTGGTGAAAACGGCTTCTCTATTTGTCAGCCGAAAGCGCGACATGCCGGGTCAGTTAACGATGAGGGGACAGGAACTCTCTTGGAAATCCCCGGTGCTGTACCTCGGGCGTAGTATCGACCGCTCGCTGCGCATGGGCTCGCAGGTTGATCGTATGATCAACCAAGCGAGAGCTTCCCGTGCGTTGCTGCGGCCGGTGCTGTCATCCGGGTTACCGTTACGCACCAAGTCGGGTATTTACAAGATGTATATCCGAAATCGCCTCACGTACGCTGCCCCCGCGTGGTACGCGTTAGCCTCGCCTACTCAAAGGAAGCGGCTGCAAGCGCAGCAGAACATAGCCCTCAGAGCGATCGTGGGTGCAGGCCGTTACGTCCGGAATAGCACCATCGCGCGCGACTTGGGGGCGGAGTCGGTGGGGGAGTTTGTGGTCCGGTTGTCGTCCGTCATGTTTGACAAGGCGGACAACGGACCACACGCTCACCTGCATGGCTTCGCGC
>LUGF01034275.1:55699-74336 GCA_001625245.1 Calycopis cecrops | reverse complement strand
AAAATAATGGGTAAACATTGCAATTTAGAGTTTAAGAAACAATATCCCACATCGATCATATTAATCCATTCACTGTAACTCTAGTCCGAGGTTAAAACCCCCAGGAACTCCACTAATGAATCTATTAGCTTTTCCTTTCGACTTCTCTAGTAGTACCTAATGTCGAGTGACCGTCAAAGTTAACTAGTCGAGTGCCAACTTTGGACTTATACTAATATAGGTACTTTTTTATGACTCGGGAAGTGCATGCTGCTATACGCCGACTCATCCCTCCGCAGCTAGAACACAGTGCATGGGGTGAGGATCCCGTCCTCGCACCATATCCCATGCGCTGTCTTTTGCTTTTTTCTTTTCTTCTTTTTTCATTTCTTTACCTTTTTCTCTCGCTCGTTAGTCCGCTCTTCTTATGAGTGGTGGTGAATAAAAGCAACACCTCCGGTTCATTTGGCTTTACCCAAAGTGCGGGGTAAAAACTCGCTAAACCCATCAACACAGACCAAACCAGATCACATGACGATATTTAATCGATTAATAGAAGTTTATAAGTAAATGATGTTCCCGAATCCACCAACAGGTATATTGTATTACAGTTTACACGATTGTAAATTGGTAAAGTCCGTAAAACTGGGCTGTTTCTACGGATAAAGGTGGAATTGATATTCTCGGCGTGTTTAGGGACCCACGTAGCGAGGTCTATACAATATTTATCACGCTCAGGGTCCCTTTCTGTTATTTTGGTACTCAGTTATTTATGCGATACAAATATTGACTCGCTGAAAATGTTAGCAAATAAATAGTCAGCTTAGCATTTACATACTTTTATTTTTTGTATAGTGAAGTAGGAATATCATAGTTTTCATTTCCATCATGATCATTACAACACAAAATATTTGCGGATCGAATTGTGACATATGATTAACAATGGATTATTTACGATAATCGTAAGCGAAAATTGCATTGGCTGACTCCAGATCGAACTCCTCGAAAGTGTCCAAAAGCTTACTAATAAAAAGGTAATGGCAGCTGTTTGGCGGTCGATTGGCGTTTTTCACTATAGCTTCTCCGATCTGGTCAAGCAACAAAGCATCAAAGGAGGATAGATATCTACTGTGCCAAACTCCGAAAATGATAGCAAAACTAGCAGTGAAACAGACCCGACTCATGAATCGATCTTCACCGTTATTGCTCCATGACAAATCATAAAGCGAGACCTCATACAGCACCCGAAACCGTTTAAACTCTACAGTTTACAATTAGAAACCTTTCGTCACGTATTTGCGAGGCCTTGCTCTAACGGACGGCCATTTTTTTTTCGTGATTTGGACAATTTTTTACGTAATAAAGTTTGCTTTCCAGAAGGCAGTACAAATACCTACTTTCACACACTTTGTCGAATCAAGATCACCAGAGCTCTATCCCAAAGGCAAAAACGACCTTCCTATTAGATGTATAGATAGATAATAATGGTATCTAATAATTTTGATAAAATAAATAAGCATGTTAAATTAAAAATTAAACTAACTTCAATATTTCAGCACAAATCGGCATCTTCGTATGAAGATGTCGATTTGTACCCCTAATATTATAAGAATGTAGGTTTAAACTTTGTTTATTTGTCATATTATACAAAATCCGATCAAAAAATTCTTTCACTAAAAGAAAATTCAGGAGTAACATAGGCCCAGCGCAGTGGCCACTGGCCGAGTAGTTTTTTTTTCGATGGAGCTACTAGTTACTACTGTGGGCAATATTATAACAGTCGCTATAACAGTTCATTGGACTAGCGAAGGCTGTCTTCTTGGTTTATGGACACGCTGGGGGGGACTGACCCCCCTCTTTCCCCGCAAATGAGACATTTCACGCCAAGCGGACATGAAAAAAAGTGAGATTCTGAAATTAGTTCATATTAAGGTGTAATTAGAGATGTGACACACAATATTTTTTATATGATGTTTATTTGTCGAATAATAGGGATTCTAGTCACGATTTCCGGTTCCAAAAAAATCCATGCTTTTATTCCATCCGAAGGCCTGCTTGTAAAAAAACAAGTTCTAGCAAAGATTCTCATTGTAAAATAGTAAACATTATAAAATAAAATCTATTATACTTTATCGAGTATCATTTTAAAATATTTTGCTAACATTAAATCAATACGTAACCTCATACTCAGATGTACATGATATCTCCCTAACTAATAAAGATTCCAACAAAACTTATTTGTCAATATACTTTGGGCTATATTTTTCAATATTAAAAAAATAAAAAAAGAAATGGTTAAAGTATTTGAAAAACTTTGTTTTAAATTTCACTTCCGGTTTTGCGCATGTATTTTTCTTTGTTTTTCAAAATTGATATTTTTATTAAAAAGAGCAAGTAGGTACTTAATGTTCTTTAAGAATGGCTAAGTTTTTAATTTTCAATTCTCGAAAAAAATATGTCTAAAAAATTCGAATTTTAAATTAG
Source organism: Calycopis cecrops (assembly GCA_001625245.1). Lineage (NCBI taxonomy): Eukaryota > Metazoa > Arthropoda > Insecta > Lepidoptera > Lycaenidae > Calycopis > Calycopis cecrops. Next base: position 71,873 of record LUGF01034275.1, on the reverse strand, counting down.
ACTGCTTTTTAGAACCCTATAACTCGACAAATAAACATCATCTACCATTCTTATCATTTAGAGCCGGATAGTATTATTTATACAGAATAGCAGCAAGACAGATGTACAACGCTAAACTAAACTAAAACTGAATAGGTACACCGGATGACCGGTGATCAAGCCGAGTGAGGTGAAAAATTCCTATAAGGACAACGTATAGCTACGCCTCTACAATAGGATAAAAGATATATATAATTATAATATAGATATTATATTCAAAGTTTTCCTGTATGCATTAAAAAAAAATGCTAATTCTGATGTTCAGAGATTTGTAAGATACCTATAAGTAAAATATTTTCTTAACATTTAACAATTTTCCATTCTTGATATATTTAAACTATTGAATTCTCGACATTTCCATAGAACAATTCATTCTTGAAGGTATACTGAGGCTATTAACCCGCAAACCGGACATTACGTCAGCGTAGAATCGATATTACAAAACAGCGAGCGGTTGTAAATGGACGCCGTACGTGAAATGCCGAGACCAAACTAGTTTTCAATGGGTAGGGTGACCATCATAAACAACAAACAGGACTCGACTTTATTTCTCTGACGATCATGAACAGTTTACCTACACCTTGAACTTTCAATCAACATAAAACTTTATTTTTGTTTATAACATTACTTAGGTTGGTATGTTATAATATTTCTATCTAAGTAATTTTATAAAAAAACATAACTTCCTTGAAATCTTAACTTTCTTAAAAGACAAATTAACCAAAAAAAATACAAATCTTAAAAACAGTTATATTAAGTGAAAAGATATTTGGATCGAAAGAATATTAATTTTCAAAGGACGTGCAGAGTTTTGTTAAAAAGACTCGTTCGTGTAATTGCTTAATTTCATCAGCATTATTTACTTGCTTTTAATCAGAACTATCTTCTTGTTCAGTTTTAATTCGCTTGAAATTTCCATGTGGAACACTAAAGTTTTGTAAACCTGCGTTTGGCTCGCAGCCAAAAAGAGCATGAAATGGCGATTTTTGTAGAATTTTATTTAAGGATATATTTTTGCTATATTGCACAAAATAGCAGCCAAGCGACCATTTGGTAGAATTATTGTCTCGCATCCAAACACGTAACTTGTTTTTAATATCTTGCTTGCTACGATCAAGACTGCCCTGAGTCTGTGGGTGTATAGGGTCACTATATAATATTTGGCATTCAGGCCATAATTTTACTATTTCTTCAATAATATTAGCGGTGAATTCACTGCCGCTATCACTATGTAATATATATGGTGCTCCGAATCCTAAAAATATTTTTATAAGCTCTGTTGCAACCTCTTTAGCTTCTTTTGAACACAGTGGTCTGAGATGAATAAACTTGGTGTTATCGTCTTGGTACTTGAGAAGCCACTTAAACTGACCATCTGGTGTTGACTGTAAGTCTATCAGATCAATTTGACCGCGTTCGTTCAAATCTCGGGACGCAATTGGTTTACATTCAGTACTTTTCTTAGGTGCATTTCGTTTGTTTTCACAAAAGGGACATAGTGAAACGAATAAATCGATGGCTTTTCTCGCAATAATAAATCTATCTTTAAGTAGGCGTCGAATTTTGTCTCTACCGCCATGTCCACAGCCTTTATGGATGTTTAACAGTATGTCATAATACTCTTCTACGGGGGAAACGAGAACTGCTGGACTCTCAGGACTGTCTTTTTTTAGAATAAGATAGTCATCGTCACCACTAGTCATTACGTCATATTTTTTGGACCAATAATATTCCGCAGAAGTTCTCCTTATACCAGATTCTATGGACACCTTAGCGCTTTTGACGTGCCGGATAACCTCTAATACTTTTTCATTAGTCCATGGCTTTTTCACAGCTCCCGTTTGTGAATCGTAAATCTGATTTAATTCACGATAATAAATGTCTTTAAAATCACATTTTTTTCCCAAAACGTCATCATTACATATAAAACTTTCATTAATTTCAATTTCAACACTACCACTGCAAGCACTACTCGCCGCCATTTTATTGTTTTCATCAGCAGCGACTCGCGTGGTAGCAAATAGAACTAAATACTTCAATTCGGCGCGGAAGTTTGTAAACAGCGTCTTAAGTTCCGTCACATTATTAAAAAATGTCAATTTAGATTTTGCCTATGGAAAAATTTATACTTTGTTGTTATTGATTGTTTTATACTGAAAATACTATATTATTATAGTGAAATGCGAAATTATATAAATTGTCTGCAATAAACAAATGAATAATATGAGCGCCATCTGTTTTGTTTAACATAAGTTAATATCCTCACAACTTAACTAAATTTTAAATCGTTTTACAACTGAAAAACAGATGTCTCTAGCAGCTATTCGTTTGCTATATTGATATAAAATTAAAGGTAGCGTATTAAAATTATGCAGACATTGCCGTTTATCTCTTAGTTGAAATAAAACGAAAATTATAAAAAAATTAGGATACCTTAATGGTCGCTAGCGGCCTTTAAATATTTTTTTATATACATTACTTCAACTGACCGTTGTCTGTCGATTACAATTTCCTTCATTTCATATCTGTGTATACTTTGCGTAGTCATCGTCTTATAATCTTCGAGGTATAAATTAGTAAATATAAATTTAACATAAACTTATACGTTGAAGAAATCACACAGCATCCTGGTTTTTATTGGGTATTGATGTACTTCCGCCGTTCCGAGGTAAATGCCACCGAGACGGTATGTAATTCACGACAAGAATGAAAAGTATTCAAATAAAACAACATATTCCAAGGAACAATTATATTACAACAAAACAATTTATATTTTAAAATAAATCTGAAATAAATGCTACTCCACTGGATCGTACGCCGCCCCACCATTCGCTACAGGAAAGAACCGATGAAACATTTCTAAAAGCAAACAAAATGCAGTGAAGTTAAAACTATCAATCAGCAGGGGCGTAGCCCATCCATATCAATTATACTGGGCCTCTGAGCCAGAGAGGCCAGGCCAAAAAATTGGTAAAACTACCAGTGACCTAGAAGACTTTCAGAAACAAAATGACGGGGCCTCAGTGAACTACGCCACTAATCAGAAACCATATATATAAAAAACTTACGAGTATTCTTAGAAGAGTGCATTTACGGCCTAAGCTTGGAACTCGGTTCTAAAAAAAAAATTACCCTCTTTCCAATGTTATTGGGTATAAAGTACATCTGTAGGCGAAATTTTTATTTGTAGTTTGCCAATCTTTCTGGGTTTTTTGTAGAATTTATTATATGTTTTGGAAAATGACTAATTCATTTATCAATGGCATTATTATGACAGTAAAACAATCTTATTCATTGTACTTCGTGCTCACTTAAAATCATTAAGAAACCGTAAAAGGAATAAAGAAAAGATGCTTTGCGCACCGATCTATAAGACGCTTTATTGTATTCAAATAAGGTGATAAAAGCAACTTGTGCAAAAACAATTGAAATCCTTTTATTTTTCCCTCTTGTTTTTAAATAAAACATCTTCAATAATAATGAATACTCTGCGCCAAAAAAAATAAAATTGAATAATTTGTACATATAGAAACAAAGTCTATATGTATAACAAGACACTTACTTTATAACTTATAATACAATTTTGTAAACCCTGGTTTTTAGAATTTTATAAATTTGAAAATTAAAAGAATCTGTGTTGCAAAGCGGAATGAGCTCAGACAATTCACCATTAAACTCGCCTTTGGCTGTACATATACAATTAAACCGTTAACCATTTTTGATTATTTATTATTACCATGATGAAGCTTAAAGGTTAATCTTGGTCTTAAGTCGAGCGCTTTCACATATTGATATTGGGATATTGGGCGTTTTTGTCGCGCTCTCTAAATCACACCAAAGACCGCATCAAGTGAATATGCACGCATAATCCTAGACGAAAGAAAACTTAAAAAAATTATGCATAAAAGGAGTAATTCGTTCTAATTATTCTTAAAGTTGAGTGGAAGATTAAGTTAAACTGTGAACGAAACATCGCCAATTGCTAACATTTCTTTCCTTACCTCTTACTCATGCACCAATTCCAACAAAAACTCACGGAATACTAGATGGCGCTGGTGACGATCACCGTCATTTAAGAGATCACTTACACTAGGGGTACAGACTTATACACGACAATGATATTCAGGACTTACACCGTACATTGTGGTGTACTGCGTCCTTTAAATCACTATACGATACAGAATGTCTCAAAACTAAACGCCAAGCTGAAACCAAGTATTTTGACATATTACACCTACTTCAGGAAAAACATTAAAAATATATTGGTGATATGATTTTTTATACTTCGGCTATGTTTTGAATATTTTGTTCAAAATAATATAATAATTTTTAAGGCTTTATATAAAGAAAGTTTTGGCAGAAAAAAAAGTCAATGTAACCTGCCTAAAGTTCTTGTTTATCCAAGATTCAAGAATTCCAAAACATTTTTAGACGCCAAGATGTTGTAAACAAATTATTTTTTTTCAGTTCGTGTGCAGCTTGATTTGTATGTGCAGTTTAAACATGGTTTTCAAGATTAGAAAGCCTGTCGTCTGTATTTTTTTTTGGAAATTAAAGTTAATTGATATTAATTTTTCTTATTATGTTCCCGGAGCAGGTGCAACCTGGCACTTCGCCTGATTTCCGCTTAACGTTGAGTTTCGGAACAACCTGTATATTAAGATGATTATGAAACAATTTATATACAACTTCACGTCTCTACCACAAAGTTCACACACTTATCACATTTATTAACATTTATTATATCGCTCGAATATATTTACAAAAATATATACCTCCCATGTAGTTTATTAAGCAAAATAAGAAAAAAATATTTTAGATTTTTTACATTGTCAGAATTAGCTTAAAGCTCTCAACGACATCTTCACCAGTTTCGTCTTGTCTCTTGCAATAGAGAGCTTTGGCCTTCTCTTGTTTTAATTTTCTGTAATGAAATATTATTTTTCATTGCTCTGTGGCGAACAAGACTGTGCAATCAAATGTTCTTGCGATATTCTCATGTTTAACTTTTTAAAATTAAACTTTTTTCTGTCTCAAGCTAAAAGCTGTTATGGAAAAAGCAACAATTTAACAAATAATCAAGCATTTACTCCTAATTTCGATAATATTTTACAATAAAGAAACGATCTATATCAATCCATCTAAGTGCCTCTATAAAGCCTATTGTATTTGCGATGTCATTTTATAATTTTTAAAAAATAAAAATGCACCTAGCACCAGCAGCAAAAATATATTAAAATGCGAATTTCCTGAAACCTATAATAGAAATATATATCTGCGTTATATTACATTTATCGTACGAACTATGTTATGTCGTTGGTCAACAACACTCCCATTCGGTTGGTGTCATTGGCCAACATCAAGTGTTTTGTGTTGGTTTCGTTTATCTACAAAACGTCCTTTGCGTTGATGTCGTTGACCAACAACACATATGCGTCGATGTCACTGGCAAACAACACATATGCGTTGATGTCACTGGCCAACAACACATCTTATGCGTCGATGTCACTGGCCAACAACACCTTATGCGTCGATGTCATCTGCCAACAACACAAATGCTTCTATGTCACTGGCCAACAACACGTCCTGTGCGGCGATGTCACTGGCCAACAACACGTATGCGTCGATGTCACTGGCCAACAACACATCTTAAGCGTCGATGTCACTGGCCAACAACACAGTATGCGTCGATGTCATCAGCCAACAACACAAATGCTTCTATGTCACTGGCCAACAACACATCCTATGCGTCGATGTCACTGGCCAACAACACGTATGCGTCGATGTCACTGGCCAACAACACATCTTATGCGTTGACGTCGTTGACGAACAACACGTCCCGGTCTTTCAAGCCAGCGGCCTCGAGAGTGGCGGTCCCTCGCGGCAGCACGCGCTTCGGGAAGTTGGTGGTGATCTCAAACTCCTCCGGCGCCTGCGGGTGGCTGAACACGAAGTCGTATAATATCTGAAAAAAACCACAATGCAAAAAATTATTGAAGTGTTAAGTATAACTATTTAATTAGGAAGGTTAGTTTGGTGATTTAATCAAATATCTGCCAAAGAATTTTTTCAGTGTAAATAATTAATACAAAACTATCCTTTTTAATTTTTTAACAATTAAAATTAAAAAGTAGGTACAATTAATTGTATTTAATTATAAATATATAATATATATTTTCCTGATAATATATAATAGACCAGAAAATCAAATAGTTTATACATAGAAAATCATTTTAAAAATAAAGGGTAATATAAAATATTATATCATTAAAAGGTTGCATCGTTAACCTTAGCAATTACAACACTCATTCGGGCTTGTCTGCCATATGCTGGAAAATTGCCCCCCATTACCCCTTGTCCAAATAGAGCCTCAAATTTATGTCCAAAAAAAGCAGGACTGTCGTTATCAGTGGCGCAGACAGTCGAAAGTAGTATAGTTATACCACTCGAGGACCGTTGTAAATTCATGGGAANNCCCCCCCCCAACATAAAGAACCTTTTTATATAAATGTGTGTGTATTGATAATTGTTGAGAGTTGGGATTCTCCTCTAACCGGGGGCCCCTTCTGTCTGGGAGCCCGTGACAACTTGCCACCCTGTAGTTACGCAACTGGTCCATAGAAGCAAAAATTGCACTCAAAAAAATCAAAACTACTAAAACTGTGTCTAGTTTAGTAGCACACGCTTGTAGGCCATAAGTTAGCGTAGCTCTACTTCCTGAGCTACGCTGCATGTTGATGACGCAAACTTATATTACTTTTACCATGTCCTAAAGAAGTTTTCGCTTTAACACTCACATCACACGAGTCGGTGAAGCGAAAGCGGTGCGTGAGCCGCTCGCCGCAGGGGAGACGGACGAGCAGCGCGAGTGCGGTCGGGCCCGCGGGCGCCTCGCTGCCGATGCGACCCGCCGCCGCGCGCCGCGCGTGTTTCACCTGAACAACAATATCAGAGTAATGGTCACCGCACACATATCAATTGGGAAAGGGAACGTAACCGTCAACCAGGCGTCAACCTTTACGTATGAACGTAACGTAACCGTATCGGCTACGCTTAAGCAAGCCATAAGCCCGCGGCGACGTCTGGTTGACGCCTGGTGGACGGCCCGCTGTAAGCGCGTTGATAGCGTTTCGGTTGCCTGTTCCGAGCCGAGGCGATTACGTTACGTTCATACAAAAAAATACTCAACAGTCAACGGCTCGAGATAATGATTTTATTACGATCTCTTTCCGAGTTCATATCGTCGTTGCCAAAATAAAACCTCTTATGTGTCACTCATACCAAAAATTTTTTATTGCAGAATCGTGTAGTTTGTTGTCCTTTAACAAGCACTAGTCACACAGGTCAGAAGAAATATCAGAGTCCATAGGCAGAAGCAGTCAGTCGAGTTAAAAACACGGAAAAGCAGTAGAAAATAGAAATAACACAGGAAACAACGAATAGCACACAAGTACTAAACTATAACGGACAAGTTCAAACCAATATTTTGTGTGCTCTTTTATCTTTGGTTCAAACTTGTCTTTGTAACTAGTCAAGGGTTGCCGGAAATCTAAGATAAGAAAGGGGTTGATCATTAATGTAATTCAAGCGCATAATATTTTCAACTAATTATAACTTATTATTAGTATTTTCAATAAAATAAATTACTATTAATAATTGATTACATTTATTAATTATATACATTAAATAGTGATTGTTTTTTCTTTATTTTAGTTTAATTATAATCTCGAATATTCTATATACATAATACCATTAACAATTATTAATACTCATATTATAATTTGCGTTATCTGTTCTTTCCAATAAACGAAAAACTAAAAATTATTGTTTTCATCTCATAAACATTTTAAACACAAATACATCAAGTTATCTTGTGTATAAATAATTATTATTATTTATTAATAATATATTATTATTTAAAAATGTTCTGCAACCCTGCACTGGTACTTACATAAAAAGTTGTGATGTCAAACCAACCGATTGAAGAAGAGGCGGTATGGTCCCATGATCCTAGCCTGTCCGTAAGGACGAATCTTATAAAGAAAAGATGTCAAACCAAACAAAGAAATGTGATTGAAATTATTATTAGTCAGTTGAGTATCCAATATAAATATTTGTAATTCAAAGCCTTCTCAAGCACTATGCTTACCACTAAAAATTTTTAAAAAATATTTGTTTCGTATCTGTATTAATAACATGTTAAGTCGCCTAAGGATTCTATCAACAATTTCTAAGCCCGTGTTCTTTGTATGGGAGTTCGCCATTGTTCTTTCAGGATTAGTGGTGGATGGTAGCCATGAAGCAAAGCTCTGGGCTAGTTTAGCGAATTGTTAAATTTGGTTTTGTAATTATTAATGCGGTGTGGATGTCTATGGGCGTCGATAGTAACCAAAAGGCTCAGACTGATCGCTTGCTACTATTTTATAAAAACTATCTGCGCTCCGCGATTTTACCCGTGTAAGTTTCGAGACCCATGTAAGTCGTTGGCCGATTCAGACCTAACCGATATGCACACAAAATTTCACGAGAATCCGTCGTACCGAATCGGAGTGTGCTAACAAACATTGTGACACAAGAATTTTATATATATTTTTTTTTTATGGTATAGGAGGGCAAACGAGCAGTTGTAGCCATTTTCATGACTACCGACGCTCATAGACATCTGCATAGACTACAGATGCGCTGCCCCCCTTTCTCCACCCACCTCCGTGGACCACCGGCTACTTACACACCGCACGAAACGCGACAGCACAGCTGTCACTTCACGCCGGTCTCGTGTAAGCGAGAGGTACCTCCCCGGTCGTGCCGGCCCAATTCGGCTGCATGCAAGCATGCAGCGTGGCACTACCTCTTACTAGCTTAATATAATTATAGAGATAAATAAGAATTCAACAACTTCAACAACTCACCAACCCTGCAGTACAATACAGCAGTGGACCATGGCAGTGGGTCAAGGAAGGAGGGCTACGCATCTGCTGATATGCGGATGTCTATGGACGTCGACAGTAATGAAATGGGCTCAGACTGCTAGTTTTTCCTCTTATACAATAAAAAAGAACAATCCCACCTGTAGCTCGTGTAGCTCCTGCTGGTGTCTTCTCTCCAGCGAGTCGCGTCGCAACTGGTTCTCCTGTTCTCTGGCCGCCGCTCTCTGTCGCTCCTTCTCCTGATCAGCCGCCAGCGACTCCGCGTACGCCTCGTCCTGAGCCGCGCGCAAACGCGCCGTCACCTCGCGTTCAACCCTAGAGGCATTACAGGTGAAAACTTCTTCTACTCATATCACGGGTAACATACGTTGCGCTTACTCTCAGCACAGCCAATAGGAGCTACGCTTACTCGTATCACGGGCAACATACGTTGCGCTTACTCTCAGCACAGCCAATAGGAGCTACGCTTACTCGTATCACGGGCAATAGGAGCCACGCTTACTCATATCACAACCATTAGGTTTTACGCTTACTCATATCACGGGCAACATACGTTGCACTTACTCTCAGCACAGCCAATAGGAGCTATGCTGACTCGTAACACGGACAATATTTACTCATATCACGGGCAAAAGCTACGCCTATTCGCGGCACTGCCAATAATAGTTACGCTTGCAGCAGTAGCTGCAAGCTTAGCAGATTGGCAGTTGCCAGTGGCAGCACATTGCACAGCTACAAGTTGCTACGAGCATATATTGCATTTAATTATATATGTATATAATAAACGACATTAATTGCATGTTACACTACTGTATAATTGTGTATTTATAAGACTCATAAAGCTATGTTGAGTATACCGCAATAATAAATTATGGCAAGCAAGGCTAAGGATTATGGTAGCTAAAGAGATCAATAATTAATTCATATGACTCATAATTGTTATACCTGTCTGCCCTAGCAGCAGTTAAATGTGGCTCGTTGTCTATTACCACTCTTCTCAATCTCAGAAGCAGCTGCTGGGAGGAGCATGACCCTTCACTTCGTGCCACCACAGTCATTCGATGGTCTCTAACACATAACACACACAGGAGAGGGTATCGTCTGCCGCCCACAGATTGAGCAACTCTCCAACCTTCCGGAGACTCGACTGAACATCCCCAGAATAATGCATGTGTATTTATATATTGGATCACCTCTGGATCTGATAGTGTTGTTCTGAAAATAATAAAATTTACAAACTATAATAGCTAGTAACTTATAAAAGAATTAGACTGACAAACTTATAACACATTAAAAAAATCTATTATAAATGTTATGCTTTAAGACATAATCTTAAAGTTAATTTACATTTGTGTCATTTGTGTCAATACTAAATATCTTTTAGTATCAAAAAGTTACTAAAGTGTTTTCTTAATTTACTACTGAACATAGTCTCCTATTTAGACTGATCAACTATTTTGTATTTCATAATAGTATAATATATGTATTTTCATGTTACAACAAAAAGAACTAGAAAATATAATATAATAAGTCTAACTGGCACACCATACTAAGTTAAGGTATGAGCGCGCCTTGCTCATACATGTACAATTTAAAAAAGTTGTCAAATTTATTAAATCTTTGTAATGGTTCTTTTTTTCAATGGTATAACTTTAATTTATTAATATTGCTACCACGGAAATGAAATAAATTTACCTGCAGAAATTTTGTGTTTCAGTGGCAGATTCAGAATGAAGATATACAACAAGGAATCTTAATTCATTCTTAGCATCATTCAGTGCTTGTGCATATGTGCCCTGATAGAAGACTGGATGTGGATTGTATTTGGATGTGTAGGTATTTATAAATCCCATGACATCGTCCAATGGATCCGTGGCCACTGCAATGTTACAAAATTATAGAATAAATTTCTAAATAAATCATATATCAGCTATAATCAATAGCTGGCATAAGCAATATAGATGTTGCTTATTCTCACAGCAAAGTTCATTTCCTAGTAAAGTTCTAGTACATTACTTTACCTGAAGAAATCTTATTTGCAGTAAGGACTGCCTTCACAAGTAGTATTAGTAGCTATCATTTGATGACAGTATTTTGTAAGAAAAAATGCAGTCATTTTCACTAACTAACAAGTCTATTCCCATAAACAATATTGTATCCATCTTGTTCTAACTACAGCATCAATAACTAAATTTAAAGCAAATCATGTTTAATATCATGTTTCACAATAAATAGTAACAAAGTGAAGACCACAAATGAAAATACTAGTAAAAAACTTTGTTTCAATTTATACAATGGGCTATTTTCCAGTATTAAAAATACTTATTGAATGTAATTTTTAATTAATATGATTTTTAAAGTCATTATGTAATGAATTATTTTGTAAATAGTCAATATTTTATTTTAAAAATATTTATTTTTATTCATAAGTTGTGTGACACAAAACGACGTGAAATTGACGTTGACATAAGTAACATGTGCATGAGCCAACAAATCATAGAGGCTGCATTCCAAAATCTACTCCAATTACAAACACAATTACAAAAATTCCAAAATCCAGTTAATTACTTTAAAATGTAACTTATTTTTTTTCTGTATTCTGTAATATGCACAATAAAGTACATTTCATTCATTCATTCATTCATTCATAATACTAGCCATTTTATAAAATTTCTAGCTCACCGTAAAGAAAAACAACAAAAAATGTCTTTAGTACTGGCAGTAATTTTCGAATGCTACAAAGCTAATGCCCAATACACCATTTTGCTTAAAGAAGCGTTTTCGCAAGTTTTATAAACTATGATTCTTTAATTTGAAAATTTGAGATAAAAAATTTTCAGAATTATAAATAAAAAATTGTATAAGCTCCTTGATCACTGATAAACATTCTCGAGTGGTTTTTGAAAATTTATAAAATAGCCCATAGCAAGATGATATTCCTATTTAAAGGATACACAATTTTTAAAAAATCTGTCTTTAATTTTCTGTTTCTTATAAGCCTAGTTTAATTTTGTGTTCTTATTTTTATACTTATCTTATAACTGGGTTTGGTGTATCAAGTTTGAAGTTAATGACTCAGTGAATAAACCAATAACCATTGCTTCAGAAAGTTTAGATAAAATATAACAAGTTTATACTTACATCTTCTTTCATCATTGCGAATAAAACTGAGAAGTAAATTCAATACAGAGGATATTGTACTATAGCACATAGAAACTACTAAATTAACAACATAACGTAGCAGCCCCTGCACACCACCGGGGCCATCTGAGCCTTCATCTGTGAATATGTGCTGTGCTATATGATCGTGAACGACGGCGGGTGCTCTGGCTTCCGTTGCAAATACTGAGGGACGCCCCTCCCTAATATTTAGCTGTTCTTGAATTGCCACCTGAACAAATTTTAATGTTTTAATAAGTACACAAATAAGCTTATTATTCAATACAAAAGAAAAATTCAACTCAACGCGAAACCTACTCGACCTAGATAACATGATGTTTATTTTTAATGTGTTGTAATAATTTTAATATTCGATACCTCTAAATCCCATTGGTGTCTTTGTAATACGTCTCTACATATTGACATGTCTTCTATACCCGTTAAATCTTGGAATTGAAGTATTTTATCGGTTTGTTCTTGGGTCAGCCCTAATGCATTATCTTCAAGATCCATTGCTTTGTTGTTATTTTCAGGAAAAAGCAATAGAGCTCGATAGGGGCGTTATTCTACATAAATCCACCTATTAGTAACAAATTAATCTATCAGCCGTATTTTTCAAATAAGACTTTTTTTAATAAAATAACAAATTATGCTTGATTATTTTATATGGAATTGAAACTCAACCATCGACATTCGACGGTCACGTCAAGTCACGATGACAAAGACAACTGATACAAAATACAGATTATGTACAGAGAGAAAGATTAAAAATATTGACAGATACTATTAATGGGGATCAAGCTTCTAGACTGACTACAGAATAACCGACCGAACTAAGAAACGAAGGCTAGAAAATGTTCGTTTGTGTGCTTTTTGTATGTATGATATACTTGTCTTGCTAGCACTTAATTCCTAAAATGATCACTAGGGCAGCGAAGGAAAGAAAGAAAGAAAGAAAGAAAAGTTTTTATTCAAAATAGATTTACAAGAATTACTTTTTGAACGTCAGCAATTAAATCTACCACCGGTTCAACCCTAGCCCTGTCCTGGCAAAGTGTTGCCTCTATGTTTCCTGCACAGTCCCTACTGCTTAGTTACTGAAAAGTAACCAAGTAAGTGCTTAAACTCCTAACAGGTAATAGGGAACAAGCTTCGAGACTGCCACGCTAACTAGTAACTGAAATGTGAACCTTGTGCTAGCAAATTCGATAATGGTACTTCGTAATTCGTATGATATGACATAAAATTTCAACATGTTATAGTCATTGTGTTTTGCTAGCACTTTAAGACCTAAAATAATTATCACTAGGGCGCTTTACATTCGCGAAAGTGCTGCCTCAATGTTCTGTGCACGGTCCCTATATTATTTCTACGTTAATTATTTCGTAGATAGTTCCGATTGTTAAATACACGTGAAATACATAAATTCAGTTAACTATCTCATATGAAATCGTGTGTGTGTGAATCATGGTTAATAATCAAAATTAAAGTATGTATTTATTATAGTATAGTATTAGATAACATAAAATAGGTACGTTTTTACAAAGTCCATAGATATTATTTGTTACATTCAGCTGAACCACAGTGGTGCCGTTGCATGTCACGGCGAAATGCGAAGCTTTTATATACGTGGTTGATAAAAGCGAATAGACGTTAAATGAAACCGAAATGAAAATGAAAAATGAATTTAGTGTATCCATAGATTTTAGTGAGAAAAATTCTAAATCTATGAGTGTATCATTTCCAGACTACACAACAAAAATTAGATCAATCCATAGATTTAGAATGTACGAAAAATTCTAAATCTATGGATCAATCGGAGCAATAGTTTATCCATATAATTTTTTTAAAGTTTTTTCTCACTCCGTACGCAATGTATCACGCCCATAGTCCGCCGGGGTCATTCACCCCGTGCAAGGCATAGCCGTCCGGTACAAAGAATGATTACATTTTTTTCGCTATTTAACTTACCGATGAAACATACAGGACTACTCTTTTCAGACTTTAATTTTTCTTCATAGGATATAAGCGTAGACCTCTCTGATAGAACTTAGACTATTGTTAGTTGTTCAGAGCGGCAGTGTCTGCGAACGACGCCAGCTTTACCTTGGGATGCGGCTGGACATCGGCCGTGAACTAATTGTGCCAAGTTTAGGATTAAACAGAGCCCTGGGAGACGCCAGCTCCGAAGGACTGTAAGAAGGACAGCATGTCCTCTACCCAGTATCTAAAGTACCGGATTTTCTAGGACAAAATTGTTGTTAACAAAATGCGTGGCGCGTGTTTTCGCTTATAGTTTAAACCACATAATACAGAACAAACACATAGCAAATACTCTGTATTGTGTAGGCGTATAAGGGTTAAAGCACACATGAGACTTTTAGAAGCGGTCACCGGCGACTTAGAGAATGTTCGTACTGAATGGGCGTCGATAGGCGCGGCGGAGAGCGCGGCGGGCGGCGGGCGCGCGGTGTGACACAGTGAGGCGCGAGCTAACTAGCGGTTAGACGTTTATTTAATTATAGAACAGTAGTAGTAGTAGTACCTACATGTGTACAGATGTACATCACTTGAGTTAAGGTTTCTTTTTTAATTGAAACAACTTCCGTGTGCGTGACATAATGATGCGCGCTGAGTCGCTGAGTTGCAGTCGCGCTAGGCTCCCGTCCCCGATACTGCAGTGTGGACGCAAGGAGCGTTTTCATATGTTTGATATATCTGCGCCCGCACCCGCACGCGCGCTAGACTGTAGTGTAGACGTACGCTTAGACGCTATTTAGAAGCTGAACGCAGTGACTACATGCGGGGAGCGCACACTTCAAGTCGCCAGCTACAGTGACTTGGACGAATGTATGTCAAATAATGTCAATTACCGTTTAAATGCAGTCGCGAGATCGCGATACTGTCGCACGACTCACTGTGACCGGTCGCAGAGTCGCTAAATCCTGCGACTGCATGTCGCAATGTCGCCTTTCGCCGCGTCTAAAGTCTCGTGTGTGTTGTTGCTCTAAACCAGGGTTTCGCAAAGTGGGGTACACGAACCCTTAGGGGTACGCCATTCGACGGCAGGGGGTACGCGACAAGATTTAAAATAGTTACAAGATTTAAGATTGAAGAAGGTTAAAATTGTCCAAAATTACTCCTTAAATTGACTCCATTTGTAACAAGAAACAAGCACACCCATCACATTAATAGTAGTAAAAATATATTTTTTGGCACTTTATTGTTACCTTTTATTGAAATAAAAACATTATTTTACTTAACAGTCAATTTTATTGTTTTCTTTGGAGGGGGGGGGGGGGCTTTAATTAGTTAGTTAAGTTAATTAAGGGGGTTCGCTGTCACCTGGAAACTTTAACAGGGGTACGTGGAGCCGAAAGTTTGAGAAACCCTGCTCTAAACCATTCAGTCAGTATAATACTTAAAATAGAAAAACAGAATAACCAAAAAAAATATATATGCGATACATCTTGTATCTTAATTTTATTCTAACCATAGCTAAATATTTTTTTATTACAAAACAAAAAAAAGTCGAAATGAACAATCTAGGTACTTTTAGTTCAATCCAGCTTGCTGGAGGTTATATTCCGGAGGGTGGAAGCCTGACCTCATTGCACGTTCCCTGACGGAAGGGTCTGATCTGGTTTGCCGGTACAGCTCTTCTATTTCGGAGGAGTTCGGTTCCTTTCGGAGAACTGACCAATAGCCGAAGTGCCCTGTTGCTGACAGATTCGGGGAGTTTTAGAACCCACATGTACACCATTGGATCTCACCCAAGACCGGTGGCAGTACGTAAATGTATTTCCCCACGAAACTAAAAGAACCGACCAGATGGAGTTTAACGTGAACGGGGCCGTAGATAAATAACGTTGGGCTTTACTAAGCCCACTTGTGAGACTGACTATTATTAAAGGTGTATCAAAGCCATTATGCTCTACGTAGTCATATTTATCTCGTTTCAATGTTTTACAAGTCTCTTTACGTATACTTATTATGTGTTATTTCTTTTTTTTATCTTTCTTATCAGGTTTCTTTGGGGGTGGAGGTGG
>LUGF01034275.1:3561-38522 GCA_001625245.1 Calycopis cecrops | reverse complement strand
ATGCGGGTACAGTAGTGACACTACAGCACAAGGTGATGCGGGCATAATAGTGACACTACAGCACGAGGTAATGCGGGTACAGTAGTGACACTACAGCACGAGGTGATGCGGGTACAGTAGTGACACTACAGCACGAGGTGATGCGGGTACAGTAGTGACACTACAGCTCGAGGTGATGCAGGTACAGTAGTGACCCTACAGCTCACCTCCGTCTCTGAGCAGTTTCTGCAGCGCGTGCGGGTCGTGCGTGAAGTGCGGCTCGGCCCCCTCCTGCGTCACGCGGCCCGTCACCAGCGTGCGAGAGCTCTCCCTGTACGTGCCGGCTGTTTCGGTCTCCAACATGACCATCTGAGGACACGATATATAATAAGTAAAAAAAATAATTCAATTCTTTTTTTTAACGCAAGGAAAATGCTTTTATGCACCGACTAACCGACACTGAGTGAATCGGAAGTGTATCGGATGCTAAAAGAATAAAAGCCACTGCGAAAGTATTCTGCCGGTGTGGTGAAGTGCCCCGGATACATCAGAAACAGCTCACAGTGTTACAATCTTAGCAGTCATCCACACCACTCATATACACGTATTAAATTCAACCAATGACTGTTCCATGTATCTGGCACTAAACTCTGGACCTACGGCGAAACTACAGTGGGTACAGCGGTCCACTCCTTATCAGAGCCCGTGTCCGCTTCTTATTTTGTAAACTGTTATTTTTGGACATTTTTAGCTGAAATTTAATGAATTATTGTATACCAGATTATGAGTTATCTAAACCGTATTTTATGTAATTTAAATAAATAAAAAGTGGAAATTGTGAAAAAGTATATTTCAATCAGTACATAAATTAATCTTATTTCCATCCTATAATAAGGCCATTGCGAACCAAAATTTAATGTCTGCTTTAGAGTTCACAGCATACATGCTACTTTTAGCATCGATGAAGTCGCAAAATCGTCGATCGCCGCTGCTACAAGTAGCGTGTGCGCTGCAGTGATGCGACTCCAGTAGGAATTTGCGACTCGAGTCACTCGAGTAAGATTGTTCCCTCACTAGAGTTATAGTCGAGTAAAAAAGTCACTCGAGTGACGAGTTCACTCGGCGACCTGAGTGTACTCGGCGTGACGAGTTCACTCGGTGATTTGAGTTCACTCGGTAACTCGAGTGCACGTTCACTCGAGTAGGATTATTTTTTTTCACGAGTACGACTTTGACAAACTGACTCTAATGACTCGAGTAAAAACATGACTCGAGTCGCATTACTAGTGCGCTGTCGCCCTTAAGGTACAGTTCGGAGACGGGCGACAGAAGCGACAACCACACGCTGCTGGCGACACCACGGGTTTCTATTATCTCTAAGAAATTGATTCTGAGCGTGGCGAAGTGAGGCCGCGCTTGGAAAAATAGCAACCACAACCGACACTGTGGTCGACCACAGCCGCTGACCGCAGTGTCGCTTGTAATTGCAATCTGCAGCTCGCCTCGTACTTGTACAGTCACAAGCAAAAATATGTATACACTTTAGTACCCTGTCACAGTAACGTTCTTTGACAAGTCAAAGCAATAATATGGAATTTCAAAAATACTAATTATGACAAGGTACTGAAATGTATATTACTGTTGCTCGTGATTGTACCTTTACTAACGTACCTTGGTGACGACCAGCTTTCGCTCCATGACGACAGGCCGGAGTGCGGGCACCCGCAGCAGCTGGCCCACAACCAGCTCCGCTGCTGTGATGTCCTTGGTACTACACTGTTCAGACGAGCAGAGCTTCTGCCGTACGAGAGACTCGAACTTCGCCTCGCTCAGGGCCGTGTGGGCTGGAATTTATTTGCTTGTATTATCATTTTTTTATTTATAGTTAAAAACAAAATGTACAATATCGTTGCAGCTGCTATTATACCTATTGCACTAACCCTGTAGGTATAGCTATCTACACAGGGTTTATATTAAAACACCAGCAAGGTCTCAGTTATAAATAGCTACCTTTCTCTTTTACAAAAACATTTGCTCTACAACTTTTGACATAACTCAAGAAATTCATTTTAAATGTTTTTTTACTTTTGAATATACTATGGTGACGTTTGTAGTTCCCGCGCGGCCCGTGCTTATGGACAGCCAATAGACCCCCACACACTCCACGCATCACGGGTTTGTTGACTTTAAAGGTCAACTCACACCGAAAGAGCGGCGAAGGGCAGCGAAGCGGAGCGCAGTTTATGTGTCATGTGAATTTCAACTTTATTTTCATTACTACAGTACTTATTATCGAATTCTCGCGACTTCTGGAGCGTTCCAGCGACTTCCCGAGCAGTCGCGGGAATCCGCGCGCCTTCCCTACCGGGCGGGTCGCTTCGCTTAGCTGCGCTTCGCCGCTCTTTCGGTGTGAGTTGACCCTAACTTCCGTATCTGTATGCGATTATCTTATAACGCTCTGACGAATAATTATATTATGAAAAGTGCTAGAACAAATGTTGTTGTTAAATATGCTAGCTATGTAAGTATATCTGAGAGTTTGCTGGTGTTATATTTTTGGTATATTTTTAAGTGATTATATTGGATAGTAGCCTGTATTCTGTTTTTTTAATTTCAGGGACTAAAATGACATGAGCAATGTTGCTAGTATTTGTGATTTTTAAATAGTGTCGTGCCACTTTTGGAAAAACAATTACCGTTTTTTTATAAATTACCTACACAGAAATGTGAATGTGTTCTATAAAGCGAATTAATACAATATTATTATGGTACATCAGATTATAAATTAAGAAAAACCGTACCACGCATATATTTGAAGTATTCATTGTTTTTAAGTAAGTTAGAAACTCCAAAAAGTTCAGTTATGTAAATGTCTATTTCCTGCGACATATCGTTAACAAAATGGCGTCCAGTGTGATTCCCACGATATTTGTTAATTTATGATTGCAGTACAAGAAAATGTTTTCAAAAATCGACATTGATATACGTTTCAATAAATCGTTGACATAGGTCAACACTACACAAAAACGCTGTAAAAATTTATAATGATAGGTAAATTTGACATTTCCACCTGTCAATTTGGTCTCTGAAATTAAAAAAACAGACCAATGTTCCTTGAGAGTTTCATTGAAATTATCAATGTCCTCTGCAAAAATTGTCATATCTTGTAGCTTACAGAGATATTGTGACTTTACAATTTAGAAGTGTAGCGAGATAAGCTACTAATTCGGAATTTATAAATACAGCTGATTAATTTTAAATGATTTTTTGGGCTTTATTTACTGATCTTCTTTTTTTGTGAAAATTGTATTGTTGCAGAATGACGAGATTGCTATAAAGCGATTCATCATTATATTAAATAAGGCTCAATGTATACTTACTCGGCGGTGCATTCTGATCATTCTGTGTTTTGGCAGTGTTCACAGGTTTATTCAAGGCTATATCACTCAGAGGCCTGTTCGTTTTTACAACTCTAGCCACCAGTTTCTTGCCGTTTACAGTTCTGCCCAAAACTATTTCAGGTGGAATATCTGCAATGATTACATTCAATATAGATCATAGGAAATCATGGAAAGATTGTATAGATATCACTAATGGGGCGGGAGGTAACCCAAAGTCACAAACTGCTTGTTTGCTCCTATACCGGCTAGTTGAGCATACGCTCTCGCTTACACGAGACCGGCGTGAAGTGACAGCTGTGCTGTCGCGTTTCGTGCGGTGTGTAAGTAGCCGGTGGCCCATGGAGGTGGGAGGAGAAAGGGGGGCAGCGCATCTGTATAGTCTCTATGCAGATCTCTATGGGCGTCGGTAGTCATGAAAATGGCTACAACTGCTCGTTTGCCCCCCTATACCATAAAAAAAAAAAATACTTTATTCTTTTTAATATTCAATTAAGTATCAGTCAGCCTGCAGCGGGGAGCCACTGGATGCAAGCAGCGTGAGATTGTGATCAGCACCGGTTTCCGATGGGCTTAGGACCTTAGGGGGCCCTCACAACCTCATGCCTCGAACCCCTCTGGGGAAGACATACCTTCCCACCTTCTACCTTCCAGCAGTTGACATCTGACTAATGATGATTATCCAATTAAATTAAAGAATGTGATATATACCTTTAAATAGATGTTTAGTTTTAATTTTGATAGGATTGTGGCGTAGTTGAATTGGCGCTGTCTTCCCAGGTTTGATATTGTTCGGCTGGGATATTGTCAGGATGTTTTTGTTTGGTTTCAGTGTCGTTTCCGGGGTTATTGTTATTTCTACATCATCTAAAAAAAAAAAAGATTTAGAATATTGTTGACCTGGTGACCCGAAATACAGGCCCCTAAAGCCTAGCTTGGGCACCAGTCTCTCGCAATATACCATCATAAATGTTATTATGTTCCTTATGTTGCTTAATAATTATTGTAACAAAATGTATATTGTGGTGAGAAATAAATTCTTATATTATTATTATTATTATTATTAGTAGTATAAAACGCAGATGAACTTGGCTGGCACGGCCTCATGTCGCGTAGGCCATCGCTTTCTCGTGGCTCCGCCAACGGTGGTCGAGCAGGAATACCGCTGGGGTTTAGTGGGTAGAGAGCCACCCGCTTTCGAGCCCCACAATCACCCCCCAAGATCTCCCCTACCTGGGGACATGCTTAAGTGTATTGCCCAGTAAAAAAAAATCCTCCCGCTCACTCGACACCATCAGTGCGCGAGTATTAGTCCATGAACGAGGAAGGAGGACAATGCTAATGCATAACCTCTTTACACATGTTTATGGACATCGGACAGTAATCAAGTCGTTTGCCCCCATGTATACTATTAAAAAATCGGCCAAGTGCGAGTCGGACTCGCGCACGAAGGGTTCCGTACCATTATCTACGAAAACAGGAGCTTGTCTTTTGTATGGGAGCAAAAAATCACGTTTATTGTATGGGGGCTCCCTTAAATATTCATATTTTTTTAATTTTTTAGTGTTTGTTGTTATAGCGGCAACAGAAATACACCATCTGTGAAAATTTCAACTGTCTAACTATCATAGTTCATGAGATACAGCCTGGTGACGGACGGACGGACATCGGAGCCTTAGTAATAGGTTCCCGTTTTTACCCTTTGGGTACGGAACTTTAGGGTTCCGTAATAAAAAAAATGTATGGACAGAAAAGAAATTTCAATGACTAAATGTGAACAGTAGCCCGCCTCCTTTTTAAGTTATAGTAAGTGGTTCAATACCATCGTTGTCGGCGTGACTCGGCGGCACCACTTGCGGCGTTTCTTCCACTTGCATCAAGTCGTCCTCCACAACGAAGCACACGGGCTCCTGTTTTACATTGTTTTCCTTGCCCTTCTCCTCTAAGCTGCAAATCATTTTTAACATATTAGTAAGAGGTAGTGCAATGCTGCAGCCGAATCGAGCAGGCTTACCATAAACCTGCTCGATTTGGCTGCATTTTGCCGCACGAAACGCGACAGCTGTCAATTTACGCTGGTCTTATTTTAGCGAGAGGCACCTCCCCGGTCGCGCCGGCCCAATTCGGCTGCATGCAAGTATGCAGTGTGGCACTAACTCTTTCTGGTATTTGTTTTAATTATAGCAGCAGGAGTCATCAATCGTCTTCAAGAACATCGGAAATTATCAAATCAATAGGAAATCATCACCGAAGAAGTATGTTTTCGACAAAAAATGTAGGTTGCACCTTACTGAACCACCAGCAAGACTCAGACTCCAAGGTACTGAGAATATTTGCTGTTGAGTCAAAGAACGCACACGGCACAGGCGCTGGCACATTCTCCGAGGATTTAAACCTGTACCAAGCCACATCACTAGGTAGCACGTCTTCCAAGCGGAATGCGTAGGTATCATACTAGCGGCCAGAGCAATCGCCGACCGTGTCATAAAAGGATAGGATATAAAGATCCTAACGGATAGCAAGGCAGTGCTCTATGCCCTAAACTCAGACACAATAAACTCAGGTCTCGTTATCGAATGTCACCACTCCCTGGAAAATATATGGACAACAAGATCGCCCTGCAGTGGATCAAGGGTCACTGTAGTTCCATGGGTATTGACGCTGCGGACGAGCTAGCTAAAAGGGGAGCAAACACGGAATTAACGGGGACAGAACCATCAATTCCTCTCCCACACAGCCAGCTAAAACACTGGATAAGTATACACACAACAACACAACACAAAGCCCTATCGGCAGGTAGGGAAAACTGCACACAGTCGAGAAAAGCACTCCCGCAAGACAACGCTTCTCAAAACAACTGACTCAACTAAAAGGACCTAATCTACGCCTAATCACAGGCGCCGTAACTGGACGCGGTCACAATAATAAGCATCTTTTCACTATAGATCTCTCGGACAATCCTCTATGCAGAGCTTGCCTAGAGGTGAAGGAGACAGCAGCCGATGTACTTATGGAATGCACGGGAGTAGCAGCACAACGAACGTCCTACCTGAAACGCTCCCAGAGGGCATGCGCCAATGGCAAGAAACTACTGGCCTTCCTAAAGGAGCTGAACTGGGAATAACGTGTGAAGAAAGACGAAAAGGCCCGCCCACACGCAAAACAGGCGCAACAGCGTCGAGTTGCGGAAACGGCCCGGGCAGCAAGTAACAAGTAGGAGATCCTCAGTGGTCTTGAAGTGCATCGAAAAGTTGATGATGCTAAATAGACACGGTATGCAAAAGATAAATAGATAACATTTTAATGATCGAATTGACTTTCCTACAGTGTTGTTCTTTCACACAATTATTAAAAAAATATTAAAATATTAAATGCAAAATAAGAAACCTTATGACTTCATGCTCAGAGTTTTCGTCCACGGTATCATTTCTTAGCTTTTCTATCAATTCTGAAAAATAGAAAACATTTATATGAAAATCTTCAGAAAATAGCCCAATTAACATAACATATACACTCAAAGAATTATTTTTAAAACACCATGCTTGTGTAATAAAACTCTATATAGGTTTATACCATAAAATAATGTCATAATTATCATAATGTCTAATCTTTACTCTAAAGTTCAATGTAATGTGTACTAAGCAGCGGCGGATTAAGCCGGCCAGAGGCCCGGGGCACCAAAGCCAAGCGAGGCCCCGCGAGTACGCAAGGGTCTCGCTTAGTAATGGGTTATTTTTAATGCTATTAATAGTAAAATTATACTTTATTAGTAAAAGAGAAATTCGACTTACACACATACCTTTTTTATTGTGTAGGTACGTTACATTATACAACATATATTACATATAGATCAGATGAGTCAAATAATTCGATATGTGTGTATGTATAAAATGACATTGTGGAAATACGAGTTTTTTTTAGGGTTTATTTTTCTGACTGGGTTTATTGGGTCTGGAAAAACGGCGGACGATACGTCGAAAAACATTCAGCGGCAGTTCGAAGAAGATAGAATGGGCATTTCCTTGTATAGGTTTCAGGTTATGACAACGCTGCATCAATGTCAGGTATTCATGGAGGCGTACAACGAGAAATTACAGAAGTCAATCAAAAAGCTTTGTTCAGTCCTTGCTTTAATCACTCTTTAAATCTTTGCGGTGTTTATGCATTTTCATGTGTTCCTTCTAGCGTAACGTTTTTTGGAACAGTGGAAAAATTATAATCTTTCTTTTCGTCGTCTACACAGAGATGGCAATCGCTTAGGTTCAATTCACACCAAAAGCGCGGCGAAGGTCAGCGAATCGGAGCGCAGTTTATGTGTCATATGAATTTCAACTTTATAATAATTACTATAATACTTATTATCGCATGAGACTCGAACGAGACGCTCAGATTCCCGCGAAGTCGCTGGAATGCGCGAGAAGTCGATGGAATGCTGCAGAAGTCGCGAGGATTCGATAATAAGTACTATAGCAATGAAAATAAAGTTGAAATTCATATGACACATAAACTGCGCTCTGCTTTGCTGCCCTTGGCCGCGCTTTTGGTGTGAATTGACCCTTAATGAGAAAATTGGAAAAAAATTGAAATGTTTATCCGATACTCGGTGGAGCGCACATTACGAGTCAGTAAAAGTCGTAAAAATATGGAACATTGAGATTATTAATATTTATAATTATTAGTATTTTGGAAGATTTACAAGACCCATACAAAGCAAATCTAGATACCTACAAGATCAGGGGCAAGCATACTTCTACCGGCTACATGTGATTTTACGTTCTTAACCTACATTCAAACTTGGTTCTCCATTCTGGAAGAAGTGAATTTAGTGCAGCAGTATTTGCAGTCACCAAAAATGACTCTTGATGCAGGGCTTTCGAAAGTAAAAACCTTAAATCATGAATTACTATTTGGTGAAAATTAAAGGCCAAAATATATATCTTTGCCCGACGTTTCGTTTGCCGATCCGACTGGGGACCACGGCTGGTGTAGGTAACCCAGTCGAAACGTCGGGCAAAGGTATATATTTTGGGCTTTAATTTTTACCTTGTTAAAACCCGTAAAGTAATTACAATATGTGTAATAAACACGAAAGTCTCAAACAAGTATTACTATTTGGTGATTGAGCGCAACAGACAGCGTTGTAAATAATGCAATTAGTTTTGGAACAATGTGCATTGACATGGACATAAACATGGAGAGACGAGGACGAAGAACAATAAAAAAAAACAATGCCTGGTGAATCAGTTTGTGATGCCGGTTTGTCATTCCAAGATGATATACGTCCATTTATGTATGAATGCATAGACCGATTTATACAGGAATTGTCTCAACGATACATAACTATTAAACAAATTACCTAATGATATATTTTAAATTATTGAATCTAGGTTTATGCTAGAAGCTTCAGATGACGCTCTGGCTATAGAATTGGATCATATCTAAATATACTATGAAATTAAGGAACAGGTTTTCCTGGAAATAAAAGGTACCGCATGCATGTATGTGCTACTGATACAAGTGTCATCGTAGCTGCCAGACGGACAGCGCAAAAATTCCTTCAATTTATAATAAAATGGGACTTTAGTGAATCTCTACCCTGTACCTCGCTGATATTACAATATTTTTTGACAACTTGCATTTCGATTGTATCATGTGAGAGGAGTTTTTCAAACTAAAATAAAAAAATTATATTCGATCAACTATGAACCAAGAGCGACTAGTCCACCTATCTCTGTTTTCAATTTGACGAAAAGTTGCAAAAAAAAATAAATTTTACTGAGATAATTGAGAATTTTAGTAAGATGAAAGCACATAAACACCTGTAATGACTACATATTAGGTACCGGTGTTTACATGTTTTCGTCTTAGCATTGGTTAAATTGGTACAAAAGCAATTTTCCATTTTTTTTTCGCTTTATTTTATTAAATATTTTTTATTCTATATTATTCCTGTCTATGCTTAGTCATATCCAATCATCCATATCTATAAAATCTATGCGGATGTCTATGGGCGTCCGTAGTCATAAAAATGGCTCCGACCGCTAACGAGCAGTTGGAGCCATTTCATAGCCAAGGTTATAGGTACAGATGCGTTGCCTTCCTTTCTCCTCCCCATCCATGGGCCAGCGGCTACTTACACACTTTACGCCGGTATCGTGTAAACGAGAGGTACCTCCCCGGTCGTGCATGCATGCAGCTTGGCACTACCCTTTTTCAAAAAAGCTTAATAATAATTATTATATAAGTATTCATCTGGTGGGAAAAGTCAAAGGACCGGGATAGTTGGCGAAGTTTGGGGGAGGCCTTTGCCCAGCAGTGGGACAGCATAGGCTGAACAAAAAAAAAAAGTATTCATCGGTTATACGAGTAATGAGTCAAATGAGATGCGGTTCATAAAGTACCTACTTGACTAAACGCAGAACTTTTCAAAATTCTTTAAATACATTTTATCTATGTCACATGGTTCTTATAATAGGTGCCCGGCGCCCGCCGGGGCTGCAAGTTGCAACTTCAAACGGCGTAGGTGGTTGGTATGCGAGGCCCTTTACCAATGTTCTGGGCCCCAAGCTAATTGCCTAAATTGCGTTATGGATATATCGGTTTTGAACTATTGGTAAAGACTAGTTCCCTAATTTGTTGTATGTATATCTTTTACGCAGGTACTGGGGTTTTTAGTCTTTTGAGTATTTAATCAAGGGTATCTGTAGACGTTCAGAGGCCCCCAAGGATCGGAGGCCCAGGGCGGGCCGCCCCCCCCTTAGTCCGCCACTGCTAGTGTGTGAGATGAAATGTTAACTTACTTTCATTATTTGTTATATCATGAAGGCCAACAGAATCTAATAAATATTTTTTGTCATTTGTTTCCAATAATATCCAGCCCTTTTCTTGTAGTAATTGATATTGTTCATCACTTAAAGTAATCTGGAATATAGAATACACAGAAGTGATTTTGATTTTAACCTTCCCAACCTTTAGTCAAGAGTAGACATCTTTTGTATTATTCAGGAAAAATAGTGATTTTATGAGCCCAAATTCATCTTGATGTTATCAATAACAATGATACATAAAACAGTATAATTACTTGAATTGCCTTTTATTGCTTAACTGTATTTTTTATCTTACATATAAAATTCTCATGTCACAACGTTAATTACCATACTCCGCCGAAACTCCTAGACCAATTCTCATGAAATTTTATGTGCCTATTGGGTAGGTCTGAGAATCGGCTAACTTTTATTTTTTATCTCGATATTTCCACGAGATCGAAACTTACGCGCGTGAAACCGTGGAGCGCAGTTAGTATTTAAGAAATAAAATATGAACAGTAAAGTACCTCTGTACAATCTCCAGATAATTTATCATCAGGATCGGCAGTTGTTTCTAATGCAACTTGGTCATATTCACTTTGCATCTCCTGAGCCTGGAATATACAATATTTTTAAGAGTTGATTATTTTTAATTATTATCTTCGACACCCAAATGCCCGAACCCACTCCCAGAAAGTCATTGCTGTATTTTGTGGTAGGTATATTAACAATCTTAGTGTGTGTCATCAAATATTTGCATATTTACAGTGAAATGTATATATATATATATATATTATTTTTATTTGTAAAACAAAATTATAAAAATGTTTTCTTAAGTTTACGCAAATGTTACACATAGTACTAACTAAACTATGTTAATGGATTTTATTGTAGTTTATTTAAGTAATTAATAAAGTGTGAATGATGACTAGGTAATGGTCAGACAAAACTACTCAGTTTTATTTATACTCACTTCCTCAGTCTTCAGGTTATCAATTGTTTGTAAAAAAAGTCCATTTGTATATGCATTATTTTCAGCATTTGGAACAATAAATTCATCTGAAATTTGTATAAAAAATAAATATAAAAGTGCATATCTAATAATATTGATAATCTTAGGATACAAATTTACAAATGGGTGTATAGTTTTGCTAAAGGTAGAAATTTGATCATCCAATTATTTCTAACTATATTATATGACATACCCTTTTGGGTTCAGATCAAGATATTTTTTTTTTACTAACCTGCTATTGGTTCCTCCGAGTCATTGACTAAGAACTGTTGAGATTCATCAAACACAGTGCCCGGTTCAACCTCTTCAAGAACTGTCTTTACATCATCTGCTTGGGTTATATACTGAATAGGTCTATTTACTAGAAAAGACATACTTTCAAAAGAAAATAAGTGTACAATACTCACTAATCATTAGTAATATTAGCATGGGCTGAGGCAAGTCCGGCCAGGTCATTGATGTTTGTCTATGTAATACATGTACACATATAACCAAAATATTAAATATATTTTCATAGTTTAGTACACATAACACAAATGCATAAGGTACTAAGGACAAGGCTAAACTAACAAACTGTGTACAGTCCATAGATAAAATTCTTATTATTAATATTATAGGTGTTAAATAAGCTGTCCATAGCGTTGTAATTATTACCAATGCCCAAATATATCAACATCATAGCTACACGGTATATCATTGCCCATCACTTTCTTCTCCAATGTCTTGAAATTATCTTATTTCTCTTCTAAATATATGTCTTCATTAAATAAATAAAAGTCTTGTAGAAGTCATACTATATATATATATATATTTATTCTTTTACACATTGTATATTATAAATTTTCACTTTAAAGTATTTCCCATTACATAATTTGTCTATATAAATATATCAAAATCCCATCTTCAAAAATCAACTCTATAATATAATGTACATCTTAAAACCTTTCCAATACTAAGTCCCACATTTGACTACTATATTTCGAAACTTACATATTCAATCTGTCTAAATTTTTCACTAGCCTTCTATGTATTTGAATTTCAAAACATTCTCTGTATTTGAAATTCATTCAGCCAGTATCTGAATCATACTAATATCATCAGCCAGTAACTAACCATATATTAAAACCACAGAATATAACATTCTATTTCCCAACACAATGAGCCACTAGAAAGGCACATACCCCAGTAAATGCGAAAGCATAGCTAGATGAGGTAGAGATATCGCCACAGCCGAATGCGATACAACACGGCACTACCACATGATTGTATTCATATTAACTTTATAAACACATACTTACTTAAAAAGGTACCATCGTCTTGTACAACGAGAAATTGATTGCCGTCGTCACTTTCCATTGTTAGAAATTCATAAGTTTCGTATGTATTTTTATCCATTATTTAAGTGCTAGTATTTTAATTTAACTTACGCTGCAGTCTTTGTAACTTAGTAGTGCCTAAGCGTAATCACAGCAATAGTTATAACTTAGAATAATAACGCATAGAAGTATAGTACGCGTCCGAAAAATCAGAAATTGAAACTTAGCCAAACTTAGCCACTTTTGTCAAAGAGCCGTCAGTCTCAAAGTCACGTTCCGGCATCACACAGCTCGCAAGTTTTTAATTTGTATCTAGTGAAAATGACGGTTTGTAGTGTCAATGGATGTCACAGCATTTCAGGAAGACAAAAAACATGTGATAAATTTACATTTCACAAGTAAATACTTCCATTTTATACATTATTTTACGTAAATCAATCATAAAACAAAACTACAGCAACAACTTATATCTCTATGGCAACAACCTAACAAATGGTAGTACAATGTTGCTATCTGCGAGAAATAAAATCTCCCATTGGTTTCAATGATTATTCTTAGATATTATTTTTTATTCATTATACTTTCTGTTATTTTGTGTAGCAACGACATTTTTGCTTGCGGTATGGAATACGATATGATATGATAAGTAATAATGAAATAATTATTGCAATATTTAATACTTTGATTTTATTAATTATTATATTTGTTTTTATGTAATTATACTTATTTTCTGTATATTGTACACTTATTTGATTTATATAGGTACTCATTTTCGATATTTATTATTTATAATATATTTTATTTATTCTTATAACCCGAAAAGTATTCAAATACTTTTCGGTCATTGTAGAGGTTTTGTCTCATCTCACGAGGATTTCTTGAGAAATGTGATAAAATTCGTCGCGTGCACTAAAAAATGCAATATTCGGTCCCCCAATTGTAACAATTCAATGGACTATAGATATTCTACTCTTCGTGTAATGATTATTATCTACTTTTATTTACATTTATTACAAGGTAAATTTAATTAAATGATCCGTAAAATAAATCACTTTACATGAAAAAGCACATTCCTCCTATTCAGTACCTGATAACTTAAACGTAACGTAAAAAGTACGGTTTCCCTTATTTCATGGGTAACGGCCTGATAGTGGTCACATTATAATCTATACTAATGTGTGTAGACGCACTCGGCTCACGCACACAAACGGAATAATTTGTCGGACAATTTTGCACGCGTTTTGTAGGAGACTCTACTTCTATGCGTTATTATTCTAAGAGTTATAAGTACACAGTTCTTGAAATCATAAATTATATTATTGCTTTAAGAGAAAATATCAATGTTTAATCATTTTAATTTAATGAAAGAAAACTACGTAACGTTTGTTTGTAAAGATTAGAGAAATAAAATTACAAACGTTCATAATTTCAGATGTGAGTGATCACAATTGACATTTCTGAATTCAAATTCTCACAAATGACACTTATGTGAAGTATGACATTTGATGGAATTTGGAGTAAAGCGATTTGCATGGATTTGTATTTTGCCATCATATTTTGCACATACCCGCTACTTTCCTACTTCTAAAACCTTACATGCTATTAACACTCTATTCTATACTAATATAAAGAGGAAAGATTTGTTTGTTTGTTATGAATAGGTTCTGAAACTACTGGACCGATCTGAAAAAATATATTACAATTAGAAGTCGACATTATCACGGATTGATAAATAGGTTACTTTATACCGCAGAAAAAATCTTCATTCCTATGGAAAAACGGGTAAACTTCTAAACTCCTGAACCGATTGGGTTTAAAATTTAAATATAGGTATTACGATGGTTTTCTAGTTTATTAACAAATACAATTGAATCAGGTAGGTTGCGCTACTGTCCCTATGTCATTTGTCAATAAACAGCTACAGAACCGTAGACAGAGAATACAATCTCTGTCTACGTACAGAACAGAGACAAAGGCTACAATGGAATACTTCAGTGGGTACGTAGGGTTGCCAAGTCGTAAATCTAGAAGCGGTGAAAAAAGAAATTTTTAATAATTTGGTGCTTAGCATTGAATGTCGGGCTTGATCTCGTCGCCTGGAAACTCAAGTGGCAAGGAAAACTACGTATTTGAAAATCATTGGCAGTGTAGTCTACATGGACCTACTTATGGGCATCGGGCGTTATCAAATGATTTTGACTACTCACTTACTCCATTAGCAATAAAAAAAATTGAGCCAATAGCTGCGTGCACGCAACGTAGAAGCAGCACTTTCGCCATCCTAGTGATCGTTCTAAGAATCAAGCTCTAGCAAAACACTAAGCAAAAGACAATGACAATGATATTATGTTGACATGTCATATCATACATACAAACGAAAATTTGCTAGCATTCGGTTCACATTTCAGCCACTAGTTAGCGTGGCAGTGTAGAAGCTTGATCCCTTAAGCACATCTGCATTAAATACATACATAATACATAATATTTTATAGGAAGTTGAGATAGAATACGATTTTTCGTTTTTTTTATTTCATGTGGTATTAAATATCTACATAACCACGCATACATTCATTAGCATAATATCTAGATAAATCGTTATACAGAGGAATAATCCTCCTTCTACCCTACAATAGGACACCAATTAAAACTCGAACCGAAAATGAAATGAAACGCACGAAAAACGAAAGCATAGCTGCCACTTTACGGCCGTATCGTGCCAGCGAGTGTTACATCTCCGGTCGTGCCAGCCCAATTCAGAGAGCAGAATAGTACCTACAGACCAGTATGCAGCATGGATCTAGGTACCTCTTACTTGAAAATTAAGTAGATGCTAGTGTTAAAAAGTACAATAAAAGTGTAAAATAAATAACTGTATATTTTTTAAATATTTTAAATGCACATTTATACTATACATCATATAAGTATTAAAATTATGGGCAAAGAAAATAGACTTCACAAAAATAATGCTAAAGTATGACTCATCATTATAATATCTCCTATATTTCCTTTAGAGGTAATCCTAATATTCTTCATACTAATATTTACATAAAATAGGTTTACTAACAGAAATCTAATATATATTTGTATCCTGTGAAGCCTTTCATAGACAGAGCATTACCAAGAGCTTCTTTATAGTTTTTAAATTTTACTTTTTTATGGGATGGTCCCTGTAATCTTTTCTCAGATATCATACATATAAGATCATTCATCATTTCTTCTTTTTCATTTGATGGAGCTTTCTCATTCCATGCAGTTATCCAAAACCCATGAAACGATAAATTCTTGAATATAAATGAAGATGTGGGGATAGTCACTGGCTCTCTTGACATTCCACCATAAGTAACCATCTGTCCTGAATGTTGAAGGTGCCTAAGCATTTGAAGAGAGTTCTTTCCACCCACACAGTTTAATGCCAGTGACGGTCTATCAATCTTTTTCTCTTTAAACAAAGTGGTGGAACGTAACTCTTCTTCAGTCAAAACATATGTTGCTCCTAAGCACTCTAAATATTGCTTCAGCTCATTTATCTCAGGTCTATTTCTGACAATATTAATATTTTTTACACCCCATGCTTTGCAAAGTTGTATGACATTTTGGCCACATGCACTATTAGCACCATTTTGAATGACAACTAAGCCGTCTCTTACTGGAACAAAATCACTTAACATTCTGTATGCGGTGCATGGATTTACTGTTAGGGTTGCCGCTTCTACCAGACCTATACTGTCAGGCACTACTCTGAGGTAATCTTTGTGGAATACTGCAATATCTCTCCATGTGCCTTGCACTGGTTTTGTGACAATAACTTTGTTACCAGGACTCAGGCCTTTTACTTCTTTGCCTACTTCTTCGATCACGCCAACACCTTCATTTCCAGCTATATTGGGTAGATTCACTTTCACTGGATACTTTCCTGAAAATAAATATGTTTATTAATTTTGACTATTATAACAACAGCACCAACACATTGTAACCCCAGTTCTCTACTGCCACAAATCACAATACTATATTTATTAGATCATGATAGTAAAAATGAAAGTGGACGAAGCAAGACAACACTTGCTTTGTGTGGAAATTGACCCCTCAAGTCCTTAACACTCACAGAGAGAATTTTGTGACAGACCGCCCGCCCTACACTAAAATTGTTTTTTTAAGTATTGCATATCCGGCAGCCAAAATTTCCTGCCTGTCTGATAGCACTTTAGATTCCCCTCTAATCGCCATCTAATTGAATCGTATCCCCCTTTAATCACCTAAGTTCACATAATCTTCAAATTCAGGTGCATTACTCACTACTTCATCAATTTTACAGTTGTAAATAATATTGCTACATATAATACTTTTTAAAATTTTGTGTTAACATTCCAATATATTTTTGTGATTCCCTTCAAGTGTCCAAAATCCTACCTAAATCATTATAATTAGTGATGTCTGATTTATATTATTCAGTTTTTATTTTATGGTATAGGGGGCAAACGAGCAGTCGAAGCCATTTGCATGACCTACTTACACACCGCACGAAACGCGACAGCTCAGCTGTCACTTTATGACGGTCTCGTGTGAGTGATAGGTCCTCCTAGGTCCTCCTCGGTCGTGTCTACCACTACCTCTTTGTATACGTACATAATAATTTACTCTTTTTTATTCAATTTATTTAATTTATGAATAAAAAAGGATTTTTAAGAATAAAAAAGTAAAAAACATTTTAAAGTTAAACAGTTTTATTGTAAACAAAAAATTGATGAGAACTCATATTGATGGGATTGAAAAAAACTAAGTTATCCGCCATCTTGTAGCGGCGGCCATCTTAGTTTTGATTTGTATAGTGCACTTTATTCTACTGTCTACACAACAAGATCTTTAATTTGATACCCATATTGATATGATTGAAAAAAAAACTATACTTATTATCAACTATTTTGTTGTGACGGCCATCTTGTGTTTTGATTTGGTTTGTGCACAGTATTTCATATTGCGCCGCCATGACAGTTTGCACTGTTTTAGGCGCGAGTGTAATAATAACTCAAACTTTAACATTATTTTTTGTTGTTAATACTGCTTATTTTCTGGAAATATTTATGTAACGTGTTTAACAGGTCATAAAGTATAAAATAATAAAAAAATCAAAAAATTGTCAAATACCCTATTATACATAATTATATTGTGACCAAAATCAAAAGGTATCCCCCATACCAAATTTCACATCAATCGGTTACCGGGAAAACGGTGAAATTTCAATTCCTAAATTTGACGCACGAATAAAACAGTAAGCTAAATAAAACCTTAAAATGTGTATTTGTTTGAGACATTCGCGTTTGTTACACGTCATATTGTAGTTACGTTACGGGTTTCAACACGATAAGGTACTTACTAAAGGAACTAGTCAAAACATGTACGCAAAGGCCGAAGTCATGAGCCTTTCTGCCATACGGAAAGGGAGTGACGGACGAAATTGGGAAAACGTTGGGAAACTTGTCAATAAAAAGTTTTTGTTCCGCCGTCTAAAGTAGCGCACCTATTACGTACCTACGCCGAAAGATGTGTTTCCCTTGCAGACTGCTGGTGTTTACCAAATTAACTGCAGCTGTGGAAGCTCGTACATCGGCCAAACAAAACGCACAATCGCTTAGAGGATTAAGAAGCATATAGCTGCAGTTAAAAACCTTCAAACGAATAAATCCGCCATAGCTAAACACCTTTTAATTGCAGGTACCAATCACTGGATATAGTTCCACAAACCCAAAATCCTCTCCGCCTATCGTCAGTACTATCCAAGGATGGTCAGGGAAGCAATAAAATTGAAAAAGATTTTAATAAGTGACTTATCATGTTAAAACCCATAAAGTAACCACAATGTCTAGATATTATTTAGGAACACTACTTATCAGATGAAGCTGTTATTTAAATAACAAAAAGTTTTTGTTTACCTTGTATTGTGTTGATATCAGCAGGGTTAACTGGTGCCGCTAACATTCGTACTAAAACTTCCGGTCCCATCAGTGGTTGTACTTTACATTCTCTTAATTTTACAACTTTAAGTGGTTCTCCAAATTCGCTGTACACAAGCTGCTTTGAAACTAAATTTCGAGCAAACAGTAAATTGCATTGTTTGTATTTAATAGGAAAGACAATACTTTTTCCTAATGTGAAACTAACCATTTCTTATACTTTCTAAGCAGTACTATGAAGAATGCAGGACATTGTTTTACACTAAAAAATAGATTACATTTGGAATCAAGTGCATACTCTGAGGAAAGAGAATAAAAAATATTTATCTTTATTGCCAGTTTGAAAGACACATGTCAGAAACAGAAAACAGATAATACGGCTATCTGTTGTCATGACGATTTGTGAACGAAGAAAGAAGGTTGTATGTATAGAGATCATAAACATACAACCTTCTTTCTTTGCTTAATATCATAAAATTAAATATTAGCCGATTTAAATCAAATTCAATTATCCTTAGTTAATAATGGATCAAAATAGGACTATATTTTAATTTTGATTAGTCAAATACCAAAGTTGAAGTTCAACAAGAAACCTAATTCGCCTAATGGTAAGTGATTCGAAGTTCCATAGTTCAAGAAAATGAAAAAAAAAATGTGTGGCACTCAAGGACTGCCAAGGTAACGGTATTGCATAGCATTTTTTAACAATTTATGCAATTATAATTTCATACAGTCATGTGTAGTAGAAATGTAAGTTCGCGTTCAGCCAGAAAACTTCATTTTAAAGTATTACGAGTTAATTTAAATTTAATGTGTAAGTATATAATGATGAGTCCTTACAGAGTTAAGTCCTAATATTCATCTTCATATTAATATACACATAAAATAGGTTTCCTAACAGAAATCTAATATATATTTGCATCCTGTGAAGCCCTTCATAGACAGAGCATTACCAAGAGCTTCTTCATAGTTTTCAAATTTTACTTTCTTATGGGATGGCCCCTGTAACTTTTTCTCAGATATCATATTTATAAGATCTTTCATCATTTCATCTTTGTGTTTTGATGGAGCTTTCTCATTCCATGCAGTCATCCAAAACCCATGAAACGATAAATTCTTGAATATAAATGAAGATGTTGGAATAGTCACTGGTTCTCTTGACATTCCACCATAAGTCACCATCTGTCCTGAATGTTGAAGGTGCCTAAGCATTTCAAGAGAGCTCTTTCCACCCACACAGTTTAATGCCAGTGATGGTCTATCAATCTTTTTCTCTTTAAACAAAGTGGTGGAACGTAACTCTTCTTCAGTTAAAACATATGTTGCTCCTAAGCTCTCTAAATATTGCTTCAGCTCATTTATCTCAGGTCTATTTCTGACAATGTTAATATTTTTTACTCCCCATGTTTTGCAAAGTTGTATGACATTTTGGCCACATGCACTATTAGCACCATTTTGAATGACAACCAAGCCATCCCTTACTGGAACAAAATCAGTTAACATTCTGTATGCTGTGCATGGATTTACTGTTAGGGTTGCCGCTTCTACCAGACCTAAATTATCAGGCACTACTCTGAGGTAATCTTTGTTGATTACTGCAATATCTCTCCATGTGCCTTGCACTGGTTTTGTGACAATAACTTTGTTGCCAGGACTCAGACCTTTTACTTCTTTGCCTACTTCTTCGATCACGCCAACACCTTCATTTCCAGCTATATTGGGTAGATTTACTTTCACTGGATACTTTCCTAAAAATAAATATCTTTATTAATTTTGACTATTATAACAACAGCACCAACACACTGTAACCCCAGTTCTCTAATGGGGAATGAACAGTCTGCCACACATCACAATACTATATTTATTAGATCAAGATAGTAAAAATGAAAGTGGACGAAGCAAGACAACACTTGCTTTGTGTTGAAATTGACCCCTTCAGTCCCTAGCACTCACAGAATACTCAATTTCAGAATGTTGTAACAGATCACCCCCTACATGATTTTTTTTAAAATTATCTATTGCTTATCAGGCAGCCAAAATTACCTGCCTACCTAATACCACTTTAGATTAGTCCCCTATAATCCCCTAATTTCACATAATCTTCAAATTTAGGTGCATTACTCATTTAACTAATTTTACTGTTGTAAATAATATTCCTAGATATGATATTTTTTAAAATTTCCGTTCTACATTCTAAAATATTATTGTGGTTTATATCTCTTTATGTGTCCAAAATCCTACCCAAATCTTTTTGACTAGTAATGTATAATATACCTACATAATATATTAAGTTTTACACCAATGTTAATTTATCATATACTACCTGGCTCACATTGCTATGCCAAAAATTTCTTTCCCATTAAAATGATCATACTGTATTTCATGACAATCGGTTCAGCCGGACAGAAGTTGCTACTCTGCAGCGCTACCTGGTGGCGAGTTACATCTATGAACATGGCATATTCGTTTCCTCTGTGTAAAAATACATGATCATAGTAATTTTTATGACAATAGCTTGAACGGGGCAGAAGTTGCTAATCTGCAGTGCCACAAAGTGCCGAGTGGCAATGAGCATATCATACAAATCTTCTCCGTGAAAAATACATACAAATATATGTATATATATATAACAATTTTCATAATAATCGGTCTAGTAGTTTTTGATTTCATCGATGACAAAGACAAACATTCATTTTTATTTATCACATATGCCTGATAAAGGAATACTTAATACTTTACTCTCTTTTATTCAGTTTATTTAATTTATGGATAAAAAAGAATCTGGTGACAAATAGACTCATAACATAGGCTTAGTAGTAGGTTTCCGGTTTTACCGTTTAGGACGCTGTTATAATTTGCAACAATAACTTTGTTTACCTTGTATTGTGTTGATATCAGCAGGGTTAACCGGTGCCGCTAACATTCGCACTAAAACTTCCGGTCCCTTCAGTGGTTGTACTTCACATTCTCTTAATTTGACAACTTGAAGTGGTTCACCAAATTCGCTGTACACAAGCTGTTTTGAAACTAAATTTCGAGCAAACAATAAATTACATTGTTTGTATTTCAAAGGAAATATAATATTTTTTGCTAATGTGAAACTAGCCATTTCTTATATTATATTCTAGGCAGTATTATGAAAATAGTAAGAAAACGTTTTACACTAAAAAATAGATTACATTTAGAATGAAGTGCAAACTCTAAAACACGAGATTATAAAATATTTATCTTTATTGCCAGTTTGAAAGATTGATAGCTGTAATCTGACAAATGACAGAAAACAGCTGATATAGGGGTGAACGATATAAATCGATATATTAAAAAATATTGAAATATGTACGCAATATATTGCTTCAACGCGATATTATCGAATCATCTAGTATCGATATATTTCACCCGATATCCAAATATCTGAAAAAATTAAAAGTACACTCCGTTCATTAATCCCTAGACAGGAGGTACCTATTGCTTCCTTCATTTACGGTTCGTTCGAAAGTTTAGTTAATATGTAATGTAAAACGAAATTATTGAAAAACAAAATTCCGCAATAACGGAACACAACGACTACATTAAATATTTAGCAATGGTGACTGGTGGCTAGCTCTATTCCATTTGAAAGACTTTTCAAACCCGCATAGGTTCTAACTCATCCGAGAAGCAGACTACAAGCCATAAGAGTGACCAATATTTTGTTTTTGCAAGGTAGTTAAAAAAATATTGGGATTTAAACAATTGTTGAAGTTGATTTGTTTCTTCACCATAGCTTGTTATTCTCATGTAAATCTAGATCCTTTCTAATTTTTTAAATTATAAGAATAATTCAAGGCAATTACGATATATCGACATATTTGGACGATATATCGCAAAGTATCGATAGAACATTACGTTAAGTTGTATCGAAAAAAATATCAATATTTTTTTTTACATGAATATCCCTAAGCTGATACACTGTACACCGTAGATCATAAAAACAAAAAAAAAAGTACACCGTAGACAGAGAATAAAACGGCTAATATCTTTGATTATTTAAGTACTACGTCTAGATGAGTATTTCAAATAAACAACGCAAAGAAGACATTCCATTTTACGCACAATGTGTGCGTGAAAGTTACGTATAGATTGTTTTAAATAAGAGTGAGCAAGTCTTGATAAACTCCAGGTAGTATCGGTTCGAAAATACCGTCTGTGGGAGCAGTTTCCATAATGATGTCGTGCATGGTAAGAATTTGCCCAAAGGTGCGAGTAGCACTCCATGTGCGGTCGGACCTGTGCTTTGTATAGTTGTAGCACATGAGCTGGCATGAAGGACTGCTTCGCCCTGTTGAGAACACCCAGCTTTTTGGAGGCAAATTTAGCCTTCGCTTCCAGGTGACCGCGGGACTGAATGTTTTTCTCTATGTCGACACCAAGTATTTCGATGCTAGTTGGGGCCATAGAGGTAAGAAGAGTATTACCAAAATAAAGAGATATGATGAATGGGTATTTTTTAGAGATAAACGCGCATTTTTTTTTTATTGTGAAGATTAAAAAACGAAGTAAATTAAATGAATATAATATTTTATTCCTCAAACTAAACTTCCCTTCAGTTTTGGAAAGTTTCCCTTTTTCTAGCGACAACACCTTACCATTTCTCTAATCTAATAAATTGTGGAAATAATGTTCGTATTTTCTTAATAATTCATTAGTGAATTGCAAAATATATCGATGGAAAGTGATCTTCCTTTTGTTATTAGGTTTTCCTGTAGGGTTGTGACACAGTTGGACAGAACAAACAGGTAACGTATTTCTTATTTATTTGCGAGTAGGTACCTACATTACCGCGTAACGATTCAGGTGACACTGACTAGCGGCGAACTTATCTACCATATATAGTAGATATTTTTTGCGACTCTTTCGTGCGGTTATCACGGTATCTAGACGTGTATACTTATAATCAAAGGCTGATATATTACAGTAGACAGAAATATTTTTCCTCTGACTACGGCTAATAAATTGGAGGGATTAAAGGTACTTTTGATACCTTAGTGTTGTCAAAAATATTCGTGAACTAGAAATCTTACACAAACAATCTTCCTTATTTTCATATAATAAAGTTAAATAATAATAAGCCGATTTTAATAAAATGCAACTGTTGTTAGTTAATAATGAATCAAAATTAGACTAAATACTTAATCCTAATTTTTATTCGTCAAATATCAAAGTTGAAGTTCAACAAGCAGCCGAAGTTCACCGTGAAAGATTTTAGCTTGCCATAATTAAAAAAAAAACACTAAATAGTAGTGGAAAGTGCCTAGTGAAACTGTGATAGGTATACTATTGACGTTACAGTGAAAAACAAAAGAAAACAAGTTCAATAAGATTTCATCATTGTTCATTTAATATAATAAAATCAAAAGCTATCTGATAAGAATTTTGAAATACGCGTGTCCAAATCCTCTCTGGCAGCAGGAGCGGTGGCTTTAGGCGGCTCTAAGTTGCCAGAAGACAGCGAATGAGACTGAGGCGTCCTTATTCTGCGTGCTCGTGTCAATTGCCAGGCGCCACTGGTCGTTCTGATCCTAGCGTTGGATACATTCGAGTTTTCTTCAGCGATAGATTGTATTCGTGGTGATGAGCTGCAAAAGTTATTACACACCAGTACACCGGTAAGAGGTAATCCCACGCTACATGCGTGAAGCCGAATAGGGCCGACACGACCGGGGAGGTACCTCTCGCTTACATGACACTGGATAGGCGTAAAGTGACAGCTGTGCTGACTCATTTTGTGCGATGAAGGCTGGAGGATGAGTCTCTCTGTGGATGACTATGGGCGTCGGTAGTCATGAAAATTGGTCCAACTGCTTGTTAGCCCCCTTATTTATAAAAAAAAACAGCAGCCGCCCATTATTACTTATGCTATATATTACAACGGACACAATCAGCGCGACGGCAATCGCTACTTCTTCAAAGTGATACCACTGATCATCAAACAATATCGTAGACGGCGGTCAGAGGTCCATTATATTTTAAATACTTGTAGTGTTTATAATTTTTTTATAATTTTGCGCTACCTACTAAGCCATATAAAAAGCAATGTTTTGGCGATAAAAATGTATTAAAACTTACTATTCCATTGCAATCGAGGTACGCAAGCGTGCAGGCATTATTACAGATGGCTGTTCCGCTGCGATGTTTCGCTTTAATCCTATAAAAAAAGAAATGAGTCTTAAAATTTAAAATGCAGGCACAAACTGAAACTTTTAGTTTTCAGTGAAGATCTGTTAACACCGCTTCCTCCCGCATGGGACTAATTTTCATACTTTGTTGGACATTGCTATTGTAGTTGTGAATGAATGAAGAATGAAAAAAAAAAGAATTGTTATGTTATGAATGAAGGAAAAAATTAATCTTTATGTTATCTTTTATTTAGTTTATTAGTTTTATTCAGTGTGGTATGTCTTAGAATTAAGTCGTAGGCTTAGTTATCACAATTATTGTATTTTTATTTTTTTTTTTCTCTTTCTTTTTAAATGTTTTTTTTTCTCTTTCTTTTAAATTTCTTTTTAAATGGCTTACTTTACGCATAACAGTGTAATATGTGTATGTACCAAATAAAGATTTTTCTATTTCTATTTCTAGTTGTACCGCTAATTATTAACGTTGACATGAGCAGTGGCGTACTACAGGGTGGCAAGTCGGCAAAATGCCACGGGTCGGAAGAGGCCCTCGGTCAGAGTATCCCAACTAAAACAAAAGCTGCTTTATGTTCAAAATTCATCGGATGGGCTCCATCCGATGAATTTGCCACGATCCTCGAGTGGTATAGTTACGCCACTGGATATAAGTATTTTTTTATGGTAAAGGGAGGCAAACCACAGCCAATCGCTTAGAGACTATACAAATGCGCTTCCCTCCTGGAGGTGGGAGGAGAAATCCCACCTCCATTGGCCATATTTCCGAGCGCCTGTACACATTTTGTTTGTACGCTGTGTTTTCGGTCGCTCATGAATGGCAACGTATCTGTATAACATATATGCGGATGTTGACGCTCATGGCTACACATGAAAAGTCTCCATGTACTCTTTATATTTATACTTATTGAAATCTAGCACATGTATCTCTTGACACTATTCAACTAATTTACCGAACGTGGCAATTAAGTCGGCTCTGCATTTTGTGATTTTCGTAAAGCATTAAAGGTCTTATAAATGCTCTAAAAATGCTCTCTCGTATTATAATATTTTATTACTTCCCAAAAATTGAATTCCTAAACTCGAATTTGAAAAAAGGAAGACGGTTGATTTGAGTATTTTTCAAGCATCCTATTAATATTAGGTATAAATGCGAAAGTTTGTGTGTTTGTTACTCTTTCACACAAAAACTACTGAACGGATTTTCATGAAACTTTACAGTAATATAGCATTCATATCAGAATAACATAATAAGTTAAAATTTATAGGGATTTTTGAAGTCCGAAATTCACGCGGGCGAAGCCGCGGGCGGAAGCTAGTTTTTAATACTTTTAATGCGATAAAAAGAAAATCAAAAAAATGCAGAGCCGACTTTGTTAATTGCCGAGACTCGATACTCGTGCGTTATAACTTGGCACCTGGTTGAAATTACCTACCTACCCAATATGCCATATTAGGATGACATAGGGGAGGTGCGGGGGCATGCCCCCTTTCCAACCAGGTGCCTAGTTATCGCGCACGAGCTGCACCTGAGTTTTTGATATTGTATATGGAGCTCCTGTCCCGCCACTTCTGCGAGCAGACCGGGCACACGGACCGCCGTATGGACCAGCGGGGAGCGGTCGTCTGGACGCTGTCCACCTTCTGGAACGCGGGGTGTGCTAGGTGGACCTGTAATGTGAAATATCCTGGTGGACTTCTCAAACACGTTGGTTCTTTATAGCATAGGGGGAAATGAGCAGTAAGCAGCAATTTGAAGCTCTACGGTTGCGTTGCCCTCTTTTCTTTCCCTTTCCACAGACTACTGGCAACTCACACACGTTAGTGACAGCTAGGGTTGCCAACTCTCCCGGAAAGAAGGAATTAGATTTTAAAATCTCCCGGCTCCAGGAACGCAGGTAAAATCTCCCGGACTGGCGAGTGGCGGGCGGCACCACCGGCGGGCAGTGGCAAAATTTAATTATTGTAATCTCACAATGGCAAAAATGCCTTCCGACCACTGTTCATGACATTATAGAACTTTTAAATAGTTTTTTTTTTCTTTTTTTATGGTATAGGGGGGCAAACGAGCAGTTGCAGCCATTTTCATGAGTAACGACGCCCATAGATATCTGCATAGAGACTATACAGATGCGCTGCCCCCCTTTCTCCTTCCACCTCCATGGGCCACCGACTACTTACACACCGCACGAAACGCGACAGCACAGCTGTCACTTCACGCCGGTCTCGTGTAAGCGAGAGGTACCTACCCGGTCGTGCCGGCCCAATTCGGCTGCATGCAAGCATGCAGTGTGGCACTACCTCTTAGAAAATAATAAAAATAATATTGTGTAGTAATATGCTTTTTTTTGGTCCTGCCGGATTTCTGATCAACAGAGTTGGCGACCCTAGTGACAACATAGGCGGTGTCGTGTGAGTGAGACGTACCAATTCCGCTGCAACACAGCATGATACCTGCACCTGTGAGCACTATAGTATAGGCGACGGACGGCACCTGTGAGTCTCACACTCCCCACTAAAGATCCCGACCCGGTCCGGTGAGGCGATGGTCTCTCGGGGAGAGAAATCAGGCGCAGAACCCATGGCTTAGCGTTATAAGTCGCAAAGGCGAAGTCGGAGCTATTTTCATGACTACTGACGCACATAGACATCCGCATAGAGATAAAACAGATGCGTTGATTTACTTTCTCCTCCCACCTACTTACACACCGCACGAAACGCGACAGCACAGCTGTCACTTTACGCCGGTCTCGAGTAAGCAAGAGGTACCTTCCCGGTCGTGCCGGCCCAATTCGACTACACGCATGCATGCAACATGGCACTACCTCTTACTTAAAATTACTGCTTTTAGGGTTTTTAGGGTTTAAACCCTAACTTTGGGATTTTTTCTCTAAATATGTGGTCAAAGGACAAATAATAATAAATGTACTGTGTAAAGATACTTCCTTGAGCACAGACTCTTTGCAAGGAACATCCGCTATTCTGCTTACATAACTGACATACTTAGTGTCAGAAAATTTTGATATTGAATCAGACGAAAGCTAAGCCGGCTGGCGAGATGCCGCCTACTTTCACGCCTAATCTTCAAAGGTCATTTTGCATATGTAAATTGTTATAGAATGGATTAATAAATGCATATCTTTTGCTTTCTATGTTAGGCAGTCTACAAACATAACGGCAAAATTTACGAATATTTGAAATTTATATTCTTTTTTATTTGTTCTATTTTCAAAATAGATATTTATTTGCAATCATTGGACATACTTGCGAAATTAATATACGTTATACTAGGGCCTATTTTCATTTATTGTCGTTTACCCATATAAAAATATGCAAATTTCAAAATGCCATTTATTATAGGATGATCCTATTGCAGTCGAACTGGACAATGGTCCAGAGTGCCTGCGACAGACAATCTATGTCTAAGACACTAGTAAGAAGTGTTTTTGCAATTGGCATAGCTACTGATGCATATGAGAGATCAAGGGTATCGCTAAAGAGGAACAAACCCTAAAGCTATATATAGAACTAAGGGTTATTAATACAATTTTTTCTTCTTTCAATTAAAAATTTACCTATTTCCAATCCTACATATCATTATATCCTTCCTTGGGCTATGGCTGGCGACATCCTTGTGTGTGATTTGGACGAAAACGAATGGCCAAATAATTAAAAGATCAAACCCATAAGACTATGGAATCCAAAATAATTGGAACAATGAAATTAATATTTGCAATAGCATTGCTGTCTTCTATTCTAATAGGACCGCCACGTCTGAGGCTGTAACCCTCTGCGTAGTAGCACTGAGGAACACGCTAAATGCGTCTCGTGACGTTGGTAAATTTGCGCAGTCCTATTCAGCAAATTCTCTCTGAATTTGCCAAGCATAGATTTACATTTACATACCCAATAAAACCCCTAAAAGTAGGTACTTACTTTTTATCTGGCGACCACAATACAATCAAAAATATTCCCCCCAATGCTTGGATTAAAATTCGAAAGCTTGTACGCTGCTTTATTATGTTGCCTAGCAAATATAAAAGCGACAACCGTTT
Source organism: Calycopis cecrops (assembly GCA_001625245.1). NCBI lineage: Eukaryota > Metazoa > Arthropoda > Insecta > Lepidoptera > Lycaenidae > Calycopis > Calycopis cecrops. The sequence goes on along the minus strand of LUGF01034275.1, from coordinate 9,838 downwards.
CATATTACCTTTAGTTATGTAATGAGTTTAAAATATGCATATTTTGGTATATAGCTGCTGCCGGTCGCACCGGGAAGGACCTTTCGCTTACGTACCTGATAAAGAGGTAAAATGATAGTTTGCCTATCCCATTTCGTGTTGCTTACGATAACCCATAGGGGGTTCGGGTGACGAGAAGCAATTTGGCAATTTTAATGGCCGTTAGTAGTCACCAAAAGTCTTCGCCGCCCATAGCCTTAAGCATAATTGATATGCAGACATTTTTATCCGTTTTTCTCTCCTCTCTGACAATGGGCTGCCGGAACGTGACGTCATGGCTGCCGGAACGTGACGTCATAGCTGTCAGTCATAGGTCGTGCCGGCTTTCCTTACCTCCATCATCGTCATCATCCAACATCATCATCATTAGCAGCCGGAAAAAGTCCACAGCAGGTTCTAAGTTTCCCCCGGAGAGCTGTAGGTCACGGTCACAACTAGTGGCTCACCGGGCCCTTGACCAGCTCATCAGTCCATCGGGTGGTAAGCCACCCAACACTGCGCTTTCCTGTGCGGAGCCGCCACTCGAGATCTTTCTTCCCGAGCGGTAAAGAAGGACTTGGACACGCTGCGCTCGGTGCGCAGGCTGCCGTACGGGAACGACACTTGGAGGCTGCTAACGTATAGTGTATACCGGTGCGGTCACATTGGCGCTGAACGCCAGTATGGAGGGGATGTCCATGTCGCGCCGCGTCGACATCCGCGACACGCTGCGCTCTGTGCGCAGGCTGCCGTACGGGAGCGACACTTGGAGGCTGCTGACGTATAGTGTATACCGGTGCGGTCACATTGGCGCTGAACGCCAGTATGGAGGGGATGTCCATGTCGCGCCGCGTCGACATCCGCGACGCCCGCGAGCGCGACACGCTGCGCTCTGTGCGCAGGCTGCCGTACGGGAGCGACACTTGGAGGCTGCTAACGTATAGTGTATACCGGTGCGGTCACATTGGCGCTGAACGCCAGTATGGAGGGGATGTCCATTTCGCGCCGCGTCGACATTCGCGACGCCCGCGAGCGCGACACGCTGCGCTCTGTGCGCAGGCTGCCGTACGGAAACGACACTTGGAGGCTGCTAACGTATAGTGTATACCGGTGCGGTCACACTGGCGCTGAACGCCAGTATGGAGGGGATGTCCATGTCGCGCCGCGTCGACATCCGCGACGCCCGCGAGCGCGACACGCTGCGCTCTGTGCGCAGGCTGCCGTACGGGAACGACACTTGGAGGCTGTTAACACATACAATTGGTTCTTTAATAAAACATATATTATGTATATTTTTTTTCGGACCTTAACTATTGCTGTGGAAGCGAAGAGAGCCCAATACAGCTTCATTGTTGCTATGAGTGCTCGTCAGATGAAGATACTTTTTTCAGGACTGTGGACATCACTATCTGGACAATCCCGTCGAATCCCGTCCAACTGGCAACCCTCGCTCAGAGAACAGTGCGTGCCGATGGAATATAGGTTGCATTAGTTCAGCTTCTTCGTATTGCGAGCAGCGCCGGGCGCTCCATCAGGGCCCGAGTCTTGTAGACATTAGAGTTGAGATGGGGGCCTTGTATAACCTTACCCTTTAAGGTACAAACACATTACGGCTCTTTAGCCTGATGGGGCCCAGTGTTCCAGCCCCACTTAAGTTCCCAACTGGATCCGGTGCTGATTGGGAGACAGAGGGGCATCAACCCAAGGATTTGCTGCGGGCCCCGAACGATATAGTTACGTCACCGATCTAGACCGACTTAATACATATAACAGCTACAATTAACTAATTTTTTTTAATTGCTTAGAAAATAAAGAAATTTAGTTTGAATAATTGCAAATCTAATAGGCGTGTAATTAATCCAGTTGTGTTGTGTGTTATGTTCTCGTATTATACGAGTAATTTATAGTATGGACCGCTAGTTTCAACGCTACAGCTTCTTACAAAATAATACTATTTATTCCAAAAATTGGGAAGTTTAAATATTTTTAGGACAATTTAGCCCAAGCAAAGAGAAAATTATTTACGATTCTATATGTAATATAAAAATGAATGTTTGCCTGAATGTTGTTTAAAGAATCGTAAACTATGCATTTGATCATGTGTTGCTCTTTAGCAAAGTTGTTGTACATGAGCCCACGAATGTATTTGAGTAGGGTTTTTTTAATTACAACCTCTAAGGGAGTGAGATAGGGGGGTGAAATTAATAATTATATAACGAGGGTAAAACCGCGGGGCACAGCTAGTTATAGAGCTGCGCCCCTCGGATTCACCCGCGTAAACTTCGATCCCGTGGAAAACAGAAAATCATCCCATAGCATCCCATAGCATTTTTTCGGGATAAAAAGTACCTTGTGTTAATCCATGTTACCCTCTACGTGTGTGCCAAATTTCATGAAAATCGGTTCAGCAGTTTTTGCGTGAAGGAGTAACAAACAAACATACATACAAACTTTCGCATCTATAATATTAGAAGGATTTTTTTTATTATTTTATTTATTTATTTAATAAAAAATTACAATTAACCTTAAATCTAAAAACATTGTCCCACAAAACTGTCTGGACGGTTTGACTGTGGGATCGCAGTCTCATCAAGAATTATTTTTTTTTTTTTTTTATGGTATAGGAGGGCAAACGAGCAGTCGGAGCCATTTTCATGACTACCGACGCCCACAAACATCCACATAGAGGCTATACAGATGCGCTGCCCTCCTTTCTCCTCCCACCTCCATGGGCCACCGGCTACTTACACACCGCACGAAACGCGACCAGGGACCGGAAAACCCCTTCTTTTGATTAAGCCTATTTTTAGGGTAACCCTATTGAAGTCTTACCCAAATGATTGGGTAACCCTATCGATAGTGTAAGTCTATCGATGTGGAAACCCTATGGAATAAGGTTAACTACTTTTGATGCGCTTACCCAATTAAAAGCGGGTAATATTTAAGCGCTTACCCTATGATAAGGTTACCCTATGTTTGTCTCTGTTCCGCGCATGCTGTTTTCTTTAAATTTTTATAAAAATGCGTAATTGAACTCTGAGTGCGAGATTGAATTTCGTGAGCGTAGAGGTTCGAGTTACTTGCGCGTCTTAAAAACCCTATGAACGGGTAAGCTGTGCAATAGGGTTTTCTAATAGGGTTAGTGCTTACACGAGTAACTCTATTGATAAGGTTACCCTTAAGATAGACTAAGTCGACGATCGAGTTAACGGTTTGATAGGGTTTTTGAAAACAAGTCTATGAAATACCCTTTCAAAAACCCCTTTAAGGGTAAGCGGTTCCGGTCCCTGAACGCGACAGCACAGCTGTCACTTTACGCCGGTCTCGTGTAAGCGAGAGGTACCTCCCCGGTCGTGCCGGCCCGATTACAGTTTATATTATGCTATGATATCTAAATCTAAAGTGTACAAAATAGGCAACATTTCTAAGGAAGTAATTATAATTTTTCTAATAATGACACGATGTTTTTTTATATACCTAAATGAGCATTGCGTATGTGTTGTGTTGTGTTCGAACGCCTGCAACCGCAGTGGCACAACACAATGGCAACAACCACTGTGAGAAAGTAATGATAATGACATAATTGAGTGAAAGTCAAAGAAAAAGTTTTTCATTTATTGCTTTACAATCTTATGTCACGCTATATGCTTTATTTGTAAACGTGAAAATAATTTTAATTAATCAATGATTTTTTAATTTTATTATTAATGTAGGTATGCTAATTTATTAGAAAATCATTTAGTGCTCTTTGATTGATTGTCGCATATTTTTATTGATTAATTATGCAAATGATCAGTAGATTAGGTACTCATGATAAGTGACTAATGTCTTTACTTTTTCATATAATTTGATCGACAAGAGCATATTATTATCTAATATCGGGATTTTAGTGCGCTGTACTTACTTGCTGTATCCTCACTAATCAGATGAATTAGAATAATTAGTTATTCTTATTCATGTGAATAATAAAATAGAACAAAAACCCGACTTCTCAAAATGTGACAAAACTAAAAAGAAAATAAAACAATGTTTTTTAGTTTGTAAGAAAAATATTAAGAAGAAAAAGAAAAAAAAGAAAAAAATGAAGATAACACTTTTCAATGTTTTTGTCTGTCTGTTTGTCCATGCTAATCTCCGAAACTACTGGACGGATTCGACTGAAACTTTTTGTAGTGTATAGACAGTAAGCATGGTAAATATCAAAAACACTTTTTAACGCGGTAAAATCGCTCATTCCTACGAAAAATCGGAATTTCGGAACACTGTAGCAAATAATAACAAATCACTTTGATTATAATATTACTACGCTACGCGAACAAAGTCGCAGGCACCAGCTATATTATATAGTTTTGTTAGGTTCGTGAAACGGTAAGTTTTACAATCTTTTAATTTTATATTGGTGGGGCCTCTATAAAATTTGAGCCTAAGCGAAACCAAATGCGTCATGACAAAGAGCCTTTGTTTATTTGCCATGGTCCTTCCATTCGTTACAGGTTTACGGCCGTTGTATAGTATACTAGCTGTGCTTCGCGGTTTCGTCCGTGTCATATTATGATTAATGGGGATTGAATATGACACCGTTTTTTTTAAGTATAGGAGAGCAAACGAGGAACCTGAGGCATTTAAACATCTGTCGAAAATCGCTCCAACTCAAACCTTTGTGCGCTCCTGCAGAACAACTTTGCTAAAGATCATCACTAGATCAAATGCATAGTTTACGATTCTATAAAGGACATACAGATAAACATAATTTTTTTATATATAGATGACCATGAAAACTGGTACATGCTAACCTCTCCGGCTACCCATACCGGACAGGCTTGGGGGGAGAGGCCACACTGAGAGCAGCTCAGCTGGGAGGTCCTGCAGTGTCCACCCGTCCCTCTGAATCAGCGGATGGCGGCCTAGAATCGGACAACTGGCGGGTCACATTAGTGGCATGCTTCTTTGAAATACTGGGGCCAGGGGTACAGATGGGAACCTGCCGCCATTGTACGTAGTAGGGACTGTTCAGAGGCAGCCGGGCCATCCCCAAGGAGAAGTTTTTCCTTTTCACCGAGGCCAGCCTTTTTTTTTTTATGATATAGGAGGGCAAACGAGCAGCCGGAGCCATTTTCATGACTACCGACGCCCACAAACATCCGCATAGACGCTATACAGACGCGCTGCCCTCCTTTCTCCTCCCACCTCCATGGGCCACCGGCTACTTACACACCGCACGAAACGCGACAGCACAGCTGTCACTTTACGCCAGTCTCGTGTAAGCGAGAGGTACCTCCCCGGTCGTGCCGGCCCAATTCGACTGCATGCAAGCATGCAGTGTAGCACTACCTCTTACCAAAAGCCTGTCGCTGGAGGGATCCTGTTGCTTGCAGATCAGGGACCAATTATATCCTCTTATAGCGGATGAAGGCAAGGGTTTGCGTATTGCCCTGAGTGTTGAATCCGACATAGGTCTTAGGGCCACCCTAGGTATCATACGTAAATGTATTCCACTGCGTCAACAAAAACATAGGTACCAACCTCTCCAGGTCTTCACAGCGCGGCAGCTCCGGTACCTCGGGCACCTCGTCTGCCACCTCCTGGTTGTGGGAGCAGACCAACTTCAGTAGCATCGTGTCGTGGACGCCCAGGCTGCACGGCCTGAGAAATTGCACTTCTAAAGTTGTATAACGAGCAATTGCGGAGGGCAGCGCATCTGTATAGCCTATATGCGGATGTTTGTGGGCGTCGGTAGCCATGAAAATGGCATTGGCTGCTCGTTTGCCCTCCTATATCATAAAAAAAATGATAATAATAAGACCTCCGATTTTGATCTCTAAAAGTCACCGCACACATATCAACTCGGAAAGGGATCGTAACCGTATCGCCTCGAGCGGACCAGTATTTTTTGTATGAAACTTCAAACTGCATCGCACACTAATGGGAAACGTAACGTAATCGCCTCGCCTCGAAAAGAGAAGGCAGTATGTTTACGTTCCCTTTCCGGATTGATATGTGTGCGGTGACACACGAATGACTACCTAAGGATTTTATTATAGGTGAATTTATTAGGTAGTGCCATTTTTAGGGTTCCGTGGCCAAATGGCAAAAAACGTAACCCTTATAGATTCATGTCTGTCTGTCCGTCCGTTCGTATGTCACAATCAAAACTATTGGGTCTACGCAGTTGAAACTTTGTAGGTTGATATATTCTGTGAACCACTACCTTTTCGAATTTTGAACAAAGATAAATAAAGTAAAAATTAAGGGGCGGGGA